>VWZZ01007271.1:106296-193002 GCA_013399095.1 Psophia crepitans | reverse complement strand
GGGGGGGGGGCATGTGTTCGCGTATCATCATATGTATATAATATAGCCACATATATATATATGTATATATGGTTATATTATATCAATAGACATGTACATGCACCTATGCAAACACACATACAGGTTAATATCAACGCATTAAAAATGAGGACGAAATACAGCTAATGCAAGCACAAGTAAAGCACTTGTAGCACATCTAAAACAAAAAAAATCCTCTCCCCTCTCAAGTGCTCGAAGGAACACGAAGAGCAGCCGAAATCTCAGCCTTCAGTTAAAGAGCGCGTGTGCCATGGGAGCATCCTGCAAAGTAGCTCCCGTGGAGCATCGCGGGGCGCAGGGGTTTGCCTGCCCGGGCCCCTCTGAACCCTGAAGAGCCTTTGCTATGAGTCCACATTTTTCTTGTCTGCTATGTGCATTTGTGCCTTAGAGTAAAAAGGGGAGAAAGATGCTTAAACGATCAATGGGGAGCAGTGACAAGAAAAAAAAAATCCAAATCCGAATCTGTCATGAAGATGCACACTGCGAGGGCTCGCGGCCGTCGCTGGCGGGTTGGGCGTGCGGTTACCTGACTGCGAGACCGGCCCCTGACCTGTCCCGGGCACTGCTGAGCACCACTCGCTGCGGACAGTCACCAACACGAGCAACGCTTTTAGACTACATCCATGCACCTATAGAGTTGAAAAGAAGTTCATGTTCCTCTTTGATATTCTATTTAAAATCCAGCAGGAGAAAAGTTTCAGTTAGCTGGGGATTTTTGGTTTTCTGTGTGGGGGCTTTTGGTTTGGATTTTAAATGTCTCCTACACTTTACAGGTTGGATCAGGGAAAATAGATGGTTGGCTTTGGTACTTCCAAGCGTGAGTTCTGCAAAACCAGGAGACACCTTTGGTCTGTTCCTTTACTCAGCTGCAGCAAAGAACTTCTGACAGGAAACTTCTGGCCTGAGGAATTTTTCAGAATTGTCCAAACCACCGGTCTGCATTAAAAATCCACAGTATCTGTCAGATCCCGGCAAACTGGTAGTTTTAAAACAATCCAAAATAGCTTATTTGAGGCATGTCAGCCAGTTGAAGTACTGTACAAGTGCTGTTTCAGGACCAGTAAGTCTCTGCACAGAGGTCCTCGCAGCCGGTCCAAGCCTCGGCTTTGTCTCTGCCAGGCAGTACCACGAGGGCCGCGCTCCCCTGCGCAGCGCAGCGCAGGCGCAGCGCAGGCGCAGCTCTGGGGCCGCTCGTGCTGCTGCCACACGTGGAGCTCGCAGTCTGGGCACCAGCAGCGAGCATCCTCCGGCTGCCAGTTTTGGTGTCGCTGCAACGGGACACAGGGGGCTCCTTCGGGGACAAAAGATTTGAGTCTCGCAAGGTGACTGACACCCGCCATCGTACGCGAGTGCTGCCGCTGGGTGCCAGCAGTACTTCGAGGGGAAAAGGAAGCGACCTCCCCGGCTGTGTTACTGATGCCAGTTTGGGATCTTGCTTGCGATACTGGGGAACCACCTACGCAGCCGCTCTGCGGGCTGCTGTATCCCTCTGCCCTAATTCCTGCTGTGAGCGGGCGGACACGTTGGCATTCAGCAAGGTTTGCTGTGAAACGGCTGAGAACGGGACAGATTCACTGTGTTGTCTAGAACAGAGCTCAGGCTCCGCGCTCTCAAAAATACCAGTGTTCCTCATTTATAAACCCAGAAAAGATTGCTATGCGTTTCCTACAGTATTATGGCTATCTTTACCGTACATGGATTATCTGCTCACGATGCCTTTTTACCACACTGTGGTAGCAATGACACACCAAAATGTTACTATTAACTTGCTAGCTGTACAACTGCAGATGGCAGCGGTTATCTCTTACCGTGAAAAGCCTGTGTCAGTACAGTATATTCTAACACATGAAGCAAAACATTACAAACATACTAACTGAGGCAGAAATTTAACCTTTCCTGGTAGCTTTGCAAAGCTGAAGAGACAAGGTGAATATAAGTAAGCCTATACTTTTTCTGGAACATATGGTTTCTGTAAGATGCAATTATTTTCCTCTGCAGCTTGTGTGGTTAAATGTTACAGCTGCTAAAAGAGAGAAGTTACAAGCCAATGGCAGGTTCTATATGAAAAAAAACAGCAATGATTTATTAGAGAGAAAATACCTAAGATGTGTTCATACACTGACTAAGTATTAATAAGGATGAATCATAAAATCTTTGGATTTACTGTGACTCCTATATATTAATCTCTAATTTAGCTGTGTTTATTTTACCTTGGGATGGGTGTTACAACTGCTGAATCGCTCTTTTCACTGGTCTCTGTGAGCATCCTTCTCCTTCAAATTCCTATCCAGTCTGACAAGAAAAATGAAGAAAACTCCCGGATTCAGCTGACATCTACTGTTTGAAATACTGACCACAGTGCTCAAGAGCCAGAAAAAATTGGCTTTTGATCCCAGGTGGGATAAAGGCCGACCAAGCTTGGGTCACCTCAGTTTCCCACACCAATACAATTTCTTAAAAGGGCTTTGAGACCTGGAGGGCAAGTCATTGTTAGTGAGCCGCAAAATGTCGTTATTCTTTTATGGAATATATTACTCTTTCTTCCCCGTTTCCCACCCCACCCAAATAAGCACTAACATAAAACCTCCCTTGCTTTGTGCGGTGTTTGGGAGTGACATCTCACTTCTCCCTTATTACTAAGACAGATCGATAGGTGGATAGATGATATTCTGCAGCAGGCGAAGAGTTTCCTCAGACAGATGCTCTGTTACATGAGAACAATACGATCTTTGGACGAAAGGAAGGGTGTCCTTCTCGATGTTTACAGAGAGAGGTGGCGAGTTGCTTAGTCAAGGCTGTCAGCTTGATGCCAATACATTGTTCCTTGCATTGAATTGGTGCCTTGAGATGAACAGTTAAGGAAGCAGGAGGTTGCAGGGGCACTGGAAGGATCTAAGAGGTCAGTTATGGAAGGATTTGGTAAAAGTTGTCTCACAAATCTCTTCTTCTATGTCTGATTTCTGGCAGGGAGTCCAGAAAATTCCTTCCTGATAATTTCGTTAACTGTGAAATAAAAGAGGAAGAAATGTCAGAGCACTTTCAAAATCACGAGAAGTAAAAGCAATCCTTGGGCAGTTTGCTGTTAGCTGCAAATGCTCCCTGCGTATTCATAACTTAATTTTATTAAAACTTAAACCTTTTAGCCTAATTACCCAGACTGCATATTTTCAAAAGGCAAGGGGGAAGGAGCGGAGAGAGGGGGGGTTTACACTGCGCTCAGCATGCTTCAAGCACCACAGAAACACAACTGATGACCTGAACCATGTGTCCAGTACGTGCTACCTCCCTTACGCACACACCACTTCCCTCTTTCACAGGCATTTCCTTTACCCGGCTTAAAAAAAAATATATCTGTAAGTATGCGAGCATTTTAACATTTTCACTAGGCTGAAACGAGACTATTTTGAAAGGAGAAAGGCCAGATTTGGAGGGAATATAGTGGACAGTGCTGAAAACACAGAGATTGCAATTCAGGTGGAAAAGTGTTGGCTTTTTTTGTGTTTTGTTGCGGTGGATTTTTTGCTGTTTGTTTTTTTAAATCTCACTGTACACTCTACTTGTTCTAGTTTTTGTTACAGTTTGTTCGTAGCATAACTAAACCGGCACACGCCACTGTGATGCCCCAGGAGGCTGGGGCAGGCTTGTTAATAAGGCTCAAGAGAAGACACTGAAGAACGGTGCTCTCTGTTTAAAAGCTTGGAACAGTGTCCCAAGTTACGTACACCAGCCATTCTCCTGTCTACCTTTCACACTTACTTGCCCAAAGCACCCTTTGGTACCTCTCGAAACACCAATTCTCTCTCTGGGCTGCACTGTAGGAGAGCCCTAAACCACAAGCATTTTGGTGCATAACTCCCAAACTGCCTGTTTTGGGGCTCCAGTTCACATTCACTCACCAAGGGGGGGTGCACCATTCAGAAACTGTTTCTCTACTTTAACAAACTGGCCTTAAAACCAGAAGACTAATTTTCTAAGATTTCAGACCCCAGGTCTAGATGATTTGTCCCCGTTGATATTTGAGGGCTAAGACAAAGACTAATTCTATGGTGCCCAGCGACAGAACCCCAGGGAACAGACTGGAGCTGCCCCAGGGGAGGGTCAGGGTGGGGATCAGGAGAAGGTTCTTCCCCCAGAGGGTGGTGGGGCCCTGGCACAGGTTCCCCAAGGCAGTCGTCACCGCCCCGAGCTGGGCTGAGTTCAAGCAGCATCTGGCCGACGCTCTCAGTCATCTGCTGTGATGGGGCTGGGCCTGTGTGGGGCCAGGGGTTGGGCTGGTGGGCCTGGGGGGGCCACGCCAGCTTGGGAGATTCTGTGGTTCTATGATTCTAATTCAAACCAGAGAAGACCCTCACCCAAGACTGATTAATCCCCAGGTATGCAGCTGGAAGACGCCCCACTATTTAAGCCAATTTGTAACAAATACTTCCAGAAAATTTTAATTAACATAGTATTTCCCCACTTTCCAAAAATTCTAAAAAATAGTGCCTGATCTCTTATTGCCTCTGGGAAGGGGAACACACGTATTCATTTTTAGTAGTTTTTGAGTAGTAGTTTGAAAGTTCCCTCCACTCTGCAGGCAACGGAATGTCTCTCTGAAAAAGTAGTGTCTGTGTTTTACCAAAGGTCCCCTTATTACTGCACAGACATCGGCTGCGCCGCGCTGCGCTCCCCAAGGACTCCGCACGGGTTGGCGCAGAGCAGGGCGCAGGCGCGTGGCGGGAGGAGCAGGCAGCCAGCCCTCTGCATACCCAGGCACAGTGAATTCTCCGGGAGGGACCCGCAGGCTGTGCCACACAAGGCGGTTTCCATCCCTCCGTGCTCAGAAACCCCACCGGTAACAGCCCGGAGCTTAGCTCTTTCTCATTCCAGCCAGGAAATGTCTGACTTCAACCAGACTGGTGCCTCTTGGAGAGGACACAGGCAAACCAGCACGGCTGACAGCAGACCTCCTGTCCTCTCCTCCTGCCCAACTTTCCACCTGCCACCATCGCCCGCTGGCTTCCACCAGGCTTTTGGGTGAATTCTTGCACAGACAGCACGTAGGTGGGGTGTTCGGTGTGCTGCTGCTCTGCAGTGCAAGCAAGCAGCCAGCGGGAGGTGAGGTTGGTCCGCTTTCAGGCGAAAAGCCTCCTCCGCCTCAGAGGAGCTTCCTGTTTGCTCTACCCAGGAAATGAGAGGAGCAGGTCTTCAATGGAAATTTTTCACAGCCTCAGCTAAAAATAGCAGTGAGGTAAAAGAAGTGGGCACCCACTCTTACAGGGTCATTTCCTTTCTAAAAACAAGCGGGCTGAGACTGCAGGCCGATTTATTTATCGACACGTTTGTTTGAGCAGCCGGCGTGCCAAAAATACCGTGTGTGAGTTTCGTTTCATTTAATGCAGCCACCACTCGTGGAAATACCGGAGCCAACAGTCATCTTCATCTAGGAAGGGTTAAACATTGGGTGAAACATAGGCAGAAAATTAAATGGAGTTTACTAAGCCTACAGTCTTTTGAGGGGTCTGGTTTGGGTTCCGTTTCCCAGCCGGAGCTTTAGGCAAAGCGAAATCAGTAGTGCGGCACCGGCAGGGCGGGAGCCGGGCGCCTGGCCCGCGCGGGGACCTCTGCTCGCCAGCTCCAGCCAGGCTGCACGGTGTGGTGAAGGGCTTACTCAGCCTGCAGACTTCACTTTCCCTCCTGCGTGCTGCATGGGAGGTCAGCAGTGGGTTTTGTGGGCTGAGGTTACAGGGGGACTGCAGTCTGCTGAGAGCTAAAATGTCGCAGGGGAACGGTAGGAAACAGTAACCCCACAGACGGGCTGCAGGGCCGCGCTCGGGCGCAACTGGGCTCTCTCTGCGCGGGCTCCGACAGGTGGCAAATTGCATTTTTGTGGCAAGCATCTGAGTGACAAAGGAGCTGCTGCATCAGTTGGCCCAAAGGTCCTGTAGTCACCCTGAACTCCACCTAAATCCACGTGGGCAGTCAGGTGCAGTTTAGGCAACACCAGTCTGGGGGCTCCAAGGAAGGACGTGCAAGTCAACGACTGTCCCAGCACAAAAAGTACTCATCTGCAACAAAAGCCCCCAACTCTCATGAATATATACGGATCCCAACATCTCTCTCCCAGCTCAGAGTCACTTCCAGACCAAGTCCAGTGAAATCACACATCTTTGGTGATGTGCTCCAGCTCCGGGAGCACAGGGATCCAGACCTGGGGTAAACTCAGTGCTTGGGTTTCAATAGCAGGTTGAACAAACCAGCAAACTGAGACAAGCTAAACTTCAGAGGAAGCTGAGATCATGAGCTGAACTCGCTATTCTGAACTCGCACCTATCTTTTTCTGGTAGCGTGGTTAAAATGTATCTCAAGTATCGGTTCTCATTATTTGCTCATTTCTAGCTGAGAGGAAATGTAGATGATGTGATTAATAAATAAAATATTGTTATTTGAGGTGCCTGGCATATGGCAACTCCGGAGCACACTGCTATTGACCCATTTAATGAGAAAGGACTGATTAAACGGGGCCATGAGGACATATCCAAAGATAATGAAAGATAAAATCATTAAAAAACAGGTATTGAAATTACAGCTGTCGTCAGCCATCCAGACCAAGGAAATGCCTGGTTGGGCTTGAATCCCTTCAGCACATGCTGTTAGATACCGCTGTCGTACGAGTATTGCAACAGCCCCGCTGCTTGGAGATCCCCAAGTCAGCTGGATGCGAGGGGCTGGCTGAAATCGTGGGAGAATGTCCATGTTCTTCTGATCACCCAGCTTTGATGGGTTAGAGTCAGTCTCTCCGGCTCCAGTCCTCAAAGACACTTAAGACTCTAATTCGCATCCTCTCAGATAGAAATCTGGAGTGTATTCACTTGCGGGATGATAGTGGGTTGTATTAAATACCAAGCTTCAACTAGAAGTCCAGGGACAGAAAACAGTCTCCAATTTTAGCTGGCAACGAGTCAGGCTCCTTGTAATTGATTATTTACAGTCACTCGGATGCGTGCGTGCGTGCGCACACTCACACGTGCATTGGAATAACATCTTTACTAACGTTATTCCTGCGTATGCCCCGAGTAACACGGATGAAGGTGATGACTTCACAGCGCTGTGCCTGTGGTGTGGCTGGGGTCTCGTGCCCGTTGGGGCTCCCGCAGGAGTGGGGGTCTCACCAGCGCGGGCAAAGCCCAGCTCAGTGTGCTCCTCCCTGCACCGGGCAGGGATCCTGCACATCCCACGTTTGCTCCGCTGCCGCAGCCAAGGGGCGTTTTTACATGCAAAGCAAACAGAAGGCAGGCAGGGAGGAACCAATGGCTTCACAGGGGCTGGGGAGGAAAGCTGAATCCTGAGTTTTTAGTGTGCCCTCAAAACGTGACCAGGCAAACCATGGTCCTAACGCGGCTCCAGCTGCTGCCTGGGAAGGACAGGATGCTTTAGCGCAGCATGCACAACCCCATCTCTCCTTCCCTGCCCACCAGGCCCCAGCTACTTCAGGACAGCTTTGTGGTACACAAGTGGGGAAGGAAAAGGATGAAAAAAATTAAAATTAAATCAAATAAGCTTTTAAACCCTCTAAGCCAAATAAAAAGGGGCATGACTTTTTAATTGAAAAAATAAATAAATAAAGGTTAAGAGAAACACACAGCTGGAGAAAAGGCAGAAAAATACCAATTACCTTTCTTTTTGATTGCTTGGATCAAAGATCACAGTCATTCTTTTTCATATAATGTTTTGTATCCAGCTAAGGTGTGTATCTATCAGCTCTGAAAAAGATTTGCAAAACCATTTTTGAGAAAAAAAGGTAACCTTTGACCTATGTTGCAAGGCCAAATGTTAGTTTTCAGCTACTCTTTCATTTTGTGGTTCAATTTATTAAAAGGACATTTCAGCATATACAATACATAAGGCAGAACTTAACCACTGACCTTTCCATTTGCTCTGATCCAGCACTAGATTTTACTTTTTTCCCCTCTTTTCTCAATTGATATTATCTAAAAATAAGTATGCAAAAAAATTACACTCCTAAACTGACGACAAAACATGCAAAATGCTGATCATTCGATCTGAGACTTCAGAGGCACAGCAGGTCCATGCGTCCTGTAAGCCAGGTCAAAGACTAGTCACTGCCTTTGCAAAATTCAGTTATATTGTCATCTCACTGGCCCAAACAAAACATGACACATCTATGCCAGATCAAAAGTCAGTCCCTTTCAAATAAGAGATCTAACCACAGTGGCCGTGTAAATTAGACTTTGTCTTAATTGTAAAGAACAGGAAAGAGATGCGCAAAGAAATTATGAAAGTTACAGTCTTTGCTTCGAAGACAAGGTAAAATTTTTTTCTCATAAAACGGCAATATTTAAAGTTGTTTCATTTTTTTCTGTCTGATCTTTTCAGATTTCTTTTGAATTCATTATGAAAGCATTTAGCACTTCTGCAGAACCATGTGGGAATTAAAAAAAATAATGGCAATATTAAGGAGGAAAAGGTGCTTCTTAAAACCAAAGTTAGTTTTGAGTGCAAGATTCAGACGTGTCTTTGCTGCTGGATTTCAGGTGACTATATATAGAAAAGAAATATTTTACTTGGCTCTCTAAGATCCTGCAGCCACGTATCGTACACTGGAACCTACCACTCAGTACACAGCCTATTTTATATTCCACATTCTGGAAAATCAGCTTTTGCACATGCAAGCAGAGCAACTAATTGACTGGTAAA
The DNA here is from genome assembly GCA_013399095.1 of Psophia crepitans. Lineage (NCBI taxonomy): Eukaryota > Metazoa > Chordata > Aves > Gruiformes > Psophiidae > Psophia > Psophia crepitans. The sequence goes on along the minus strand of VWZZ01007271.1, from coordinate 184,266 downwards.
CAGAAACTTAGGTGTATCGGGCACCAAACCCAACAAACNGGTGGGGGGAAGGAGTGTTTTATAAATCAACAGCAATGAAAGGCTTTTTTCTGGAAAATGGGGATGTGTAACTGCTAAGAGGTTCCTAGCTGTAAAGCTTTACTGTAATTACATGTCAGAATAGGTTTCACTCCTTATTGAAATAATGCCAATAGATGCACCCTGCGACTTTTCTTCCTTGCCCTGTTTGTAATCTATGTAGTCTGCATAAACTATAAATCTCTTCAACACCATCCAGCCCAACAGCAATCAGGTCATCTCCATTAATTAAGGAAGCTCTTGCAAGCAGTTTCTGATCTCAAACTAAGGGGCAATTCAAGTCCTGTGATGCATTTTTGCTATAATAGTTTCAATAGACTCAAAACCCATCGGCATCTTTCCATGAATTTAACAACATAATATAGATATCTGATGGAAAACAGAATCTAAATAAAATGCATATTTCTGGCTAAAGCCTGTCCCAACTGAAATCAGTCTAAACTTGTGATTCACAGGATCTGGATTTCACTCACGACATTTAAATATCCTTCCCTTATATTTCAATATAGTTCCAGAGTGAGGTGCAAAAATAGAACGACTGGTATCTATGGTACTACCCTACCCAAACCCTTTAACAGGAAGCTGGGTGTGCCTGTAAGAAAAGAGCAGAAAATGAAGATAGCATTTCTGCTAAAAAACAAATTGGGTGTCCTAAACACTGTACATCAAAACTATCAAGAAGGAAATGCTCAAAACACAAATCTGTCTGTGACACTACCCTAGGAAGTGTAAGGATTTTCTAAATACTTTCATTATTATCAGTGGGCTTCCAGAAAAGATCAACAGCCTACCGCTACAAACAACTGCACTAAAGCTGTCGGGAGAAAGCGTGACCTGGTGGTTAAAGCAAAGCTGGATAGTGGGACTCCAGAGCTCGGACGTCTGCTACAGCATCATCTTGCCATACGGCCCTGGCAAGTCCAAAGTATCCCTGAAGGACCAGATTTATTACAGCTTTGCTTTGGTCTGACAAATGCAGAAAGACTGTGAAGGTCATGCTCAGAGAACTTAAATAATACACGCCCAGCTAACAGAAAAAAGCCAGAAATGATGATGCCGACCTGCATAGAACGAGCCTATACTAAGTGACTGGATGATGTAGTAGAGAGCAACCACTTCGAAAAGTCCCTACAGGGATATTTTTAAGTTCTTAGGCAGTCAAGGTCCCAAACTACCAAAGGCATGAGGTGCTGAGCTCACTTAGGCACTCTAAAAATTCTAATAGGCAACAAGTTAAGTTAGCAACCTAAAACCTTTAAACCCATAAATGTCAGCCAACACTGGGAGAGGTCAATACCTCTAAAAATTATGTCCTACATATTCTGTTTAGGAAACTGAGCCAACACAGGCAACGGAGAGCACTTTGAAGACCATGACTTGTTCTGACTTTGCTGTGTGGCATCTACAGCCAACAGAGTAAGGAGCGTCCCTCAGCCCTGGGGATGCCTTGTCCCGGGAGGCGCTGGGGTACCACTGCAGTGAGGAGCTCTGCACTGACGTGCGGCAAGGCTGGGACTGGTATCTGAGACAGCTGGTAGACAAGCAACCCTTTGCTTTTGTTTAATCAGGCACACTCCTCAGACAGAAGCTGTCACTCTGCAAGCTGTTCCCTCTGGCCGAGTTCTCCTCGCTGACACAAAGCAGAGGGAGCAGTTACAAGGGAAGGAAACCAGAGCAGTTTGCAGCAGTGGAGATAAGGTGAGAGCTGTGCTGCTCTCCCTGTGCTGCCGGGCGCCTGTCCCCTGTCGCCATGCTTCACTCCAGCTTGTTACACAAATGGTCACAATCTTGTAAATCAGTAATAAGTTGCACCTGAACTTGTAAGTGATTAGTAAAAAATGATTATGCTTCCATGGCCAGAGGACTTTCACAGTTAATCAGTTAAGAGAAGAACTGGCTGTTAACTGGTTGTTTAATTCCCTGGAAGACCAGTTTATTAAGAGAGGGCCGAAATCTGAAGTGCAAACAATTTACGGGAGAATTCTATTGCTTACAAACGACATACTCTCCTGGAGAAACAGGGGCCAAACGTTGCCCTAAAGTGAGCTGAATGGAGGAATCCTAGGGTGCCATTTGTGGTGTTTTCAGTTATTTAATCCATTTGATCCCTGATTGAATCTATGGAAATCACTGAGCTGTTTCCTAGGCTCCTTCGCCATGAACTGGGGTTCTGCGACAGTTGCAGAACACACACGGACACACGCACGAGCTTTCCGCTCCTGGGTTCCAGTCCTGGACCAGCAAGAGAGGGAACAATTTTTGCTGAAGAGTGTGATCGCCTGTTTGCTCGATGGATTTCAGTATTTAGTCGTCTATTTTTTATCAGAAGATTCTAAGATAGGTGCAAACCCTGCTACGCATCCAGTGGAGGAAGAGTCTGCATGAGCTGGCACTCTGGCCAGTGCTCCTTGAGGCACAGTGTCACAGGCTGGGCTCCAGCACGTCACTGCGGGAAGCCCTTGGAGATCATCTGCAGGCTCAGTCCCCTGGTGTAAAAAACCCTGAATTTAGAGGAGTCACATTCTAGTCACTGCATGAGTATAATGGGAAGAGGCACGTCATCAAACTGAGGTGTTTCTTTAAACGTCGTTCTCAGCACCCGTTTTCTGCCCTGCCAATCTCATTCACGCGTTACCTGGCAAAGGACTAGCTCTGAATATTAACACCGACACTGCTGGGAGCTATATGAATATATATGAATATATGAAAACCTCTTGTATTATCAAATTTGCTAAGCCTATGATAAATATCCTGTTTATTTATTAGCTAAACCCTTCAAGTCTGTTCAGCCGCTACACGCAATGCATCAAGGGACCGCAACGACACCTTTGCGCAGTTCTACGAGTGTCAGCAGCCACTCTGGGAAGCGTACCTTCAACGTGGAAAACTAGACCAGCCTGGGTGTGATGAGGAACTCCAGGCCACCGTGGATTTGGTTTGTAGTAGCTTTCCATAACAAAGCCTTTTTTTGACTGACTCCCTTTCTGCTCACATATATTTAGATATGACTTTCCTTCTGCAGTGCTCTGGTGCCAGATAGTTTTGGCTGAAATTGTAAGGGAAGGGACACGTGTCTGAGTCATGCAGTTGGCTCTCTCTCGAGTTGATAGTTAGCAAGTTACTGAGAAAAGATGAAGTTTGTATTTGGTTTTAGTTAACATGCAATGAGACCAAGTAAAATATTCCAAGTAGAATACACACAGAATAAATACATATACAAAAACTTATACCAGAAGGGGATGGAGTTCATTTTCTTAAACCACATTAGTTGGCTAAACTAATACAGAAATATTAGGCTGATGGACTGAAGCTTAAGAAACACAAGGCAAGAGTCTTCATTTTGTCACTCCTAACTCGTGCCCTAACTGCGGCAGCTGCTGCTGCTGCACAGCAGCCGGGTGAGCTGTGCTCGCATCTATTTTTGGTGGTTTGGACCTTACAAATTTGCTACGTAACTGCTGAGCTAAGCAGTGCCATTCGGTACGAAGACATATTTCTTTTAGCAAAACCAAAGGAGGTTGGTGATGATTTTTTCCTACAGTAGCTTGCACCTCAGGGTTTAAAAGCTAATGAAACTGGTAACAGACAACACAATGCCCCTAAAACAGTAACTGCCGGCAGGAAAAGCACGCAAGCGCTAGCACTATTCATGTCGCTGTGCAGTTTCATCATTCTCCTAGACTTAACCTATTTACTAAAAGGCGATATGAGTCATTCGGCGAAGTGTTTCAAAAACAGAGAGAGAAAAGAGAATGAATGGGAGAAAGCCATTTTCTACAGGAAATAATTGGGGGGTAGGAACTGAAGAACAGTTACAGCATGTTCAGGATTAGCTGAAAGTAACAAGAATAGGCAAAGCTGCTGCTTTTTTATTTCTGTCACAAAGGAACTACCAGAACAAATATTTAATTGAGGGGAAACAAACTATTTAACAAATATTTAATTAGGGGAAACAAACTTATTACCCTTCCCTTTAGGCACTTTTGCAGGGGATGAACAGTCAATAATGTAATCTATTTTCTTCCCTTGAGCACTAGCACTTATGTCTATTAACCCACAAAACTATTTACTGGTGCTAATTCTCTGGCATCTTATCTTCTGCTGTGTCTTAACTTTGCAAGCATCCCCGCTGAAGGGCTTGTGGATTCTTGCAGAACTTGGGCCTCCCCAGCAAACCAGGTTTCCCTCCGAACATGTTTGAACCGAATTTTGAGCCTGGTTCTCAGGAGAAATCAACCAGCAGAAAATCACTGTCCCAAGGTGACAGGGAAGATGTGCAAGTGGCCTACAACAATTTTGCCAGGCAAGCCACGCTCTCCTCTGGAACAGGCAGGCAAGTAACCTTCTGCTTGCAATTACTCTGCTTTCACAAACAACTTTGGAACAGCGAGTGCGAAGAAGGCATATGTTTCTTATGTGCCTCATTTTAAAGAGGATTATGGGCAGTAGGCACACTGTTTGTAGCGAAAGACACTGAGCATGGGAACACATGAAATCACTCTTGTGCACAGATTATTTTTCTATCAAGACTCCGCATCCTTCAGCAAGTGAATGTTTGCGGCCAGAACCTTCCCCTCTGCTCAGGCACCGAGGGGTGAGCGCTGGTTTAGGAGCCCTGGTATCAGGAACTGCCTCTGCGGGCGATGGAAAGCGATAGGCACCCCTGGAGAGGTCTGCGGCTCTTGGCTAGGGGACCCCAGGACAGCTGAGCGCCTAACTTTGGGGCTACAGTTAGGAGTCCCACGTTAGCTGGAAAGAATCCAGACCATTAAATATTAAAGTGGTTATTGACAGAGTGTTACACTTCACATATTACAATGTCAAGGAGGTGCGTGTCTGCCCACATCCATCTGCTTGCTTTTACTGTGCACTCTGTAAGGCCTTTGAGGCAGGAACTGTTTTTTTTCCTTTGGAGTTGACACAGTGTCTGCCACAACGGCGTTCTCATCCATGCGGGGGTTTATAACATAAAATAACATAATACTAAAGATATTAAATAATACTATGGAGTATTTGTATAAATCAGAGACCATATTGAACTGAGAGGGAGAGCTAATTATATGAGACACCTCTAACTACAAAAACGACTGTGGGGAGCAGATACTGTAAGTGACTTTGCATCTTGCCTCAAGAAGGTCAGGAACCTCTGACAATAAACAGCTTAAGAGCACGAGAAAAATATATATGCATCATCCAAAGCCTTAAAATTTTCAGTTTGACTCAATGGCACAAACGATAAAACTTTTTTTCTCAGTATGAAAAAGGGGGGATATAAATTACCAGAAATGGAACTGAGCTCCTCCATGTCCAATAACTGCCGAGGTGATGGTCTTTAGCTGAAGTGCAGCCAGCGCTATTGAGGTTGGGCAATTCCCAACCTCACCACAATAGCAATAACCTACATTTGTTCAGAAATTAGCCTTCAATTATTTACAGACCTCCCATCCCAATTCCAGATCAAGATGTAGGAACAACCACCCAAAGAGACTGCCCCAGAGAATCCTTCCCAGGAATTCATGATGAGCCATCCCAAATTTTCCAGCTGTGAGGTCTGAGAGCTCTGTGTATCCCCATGCAACCCAGGCAGGAGGAGAAATACTACGCTCATTGCAGCGTCTCAGGGGATGCTGCAAGTACCTAGCAAGACCAACCTAATCACTCTCATCAGCTGCATGACGACATTCTCCCGTATACAGGAGTCTGCACAGCCAGCTCACGAGCTCTGCATTTGTAGCTCATATTGAACCTATTAGTTTGTATTTAACCATCCACTGCTACACTTCCTGGGTGAATTCCAACCAAACAAGGAAGGCTTTGGAACCACATCATGATAAAACCCTCTTGCCTAAAATAAAGATAAAACTTGCTTACGTGTGATATGATCTCATCGGACTAGAGAACACATTCAGAAGCAATTGGCAGGCTGTCCCCTCGGCTAGGAACGTGGATTGAATAGGAACACTGTTTGTCCCGCAGTTGGGGAACTAGCCACAGACAGCTGGAAGACACAGGAGCAGCAAAGGTGATGGCCAAGATCACCATAACTCTTTCTGAGAGCCCTTGGAAGGAGAGCGACTGCCACCACAAATGAAATGCCCCAGCTAGCACACACAGCAGAATGAAACTGTTTGAAGCCGCCAGATATCTTCTGCAAGACCAGATTGTTGAAGGTATTTTGGTAGCTAACTCAACTAAATCACTGTGGATTAGACATCCAACTGCTGCAAAAAAATCGAACACACAAAGCAACAAGCACGCATCGCCTCTCAGAATCCGGCCTAGGCTGTACCCACCGGCTTCCCTGACAGACAGGATAGAACAAGTGTTGGGGACCACCAGTGGAGGATGGCCCACGATAGGAATGGGGGATTGTCCTTTGGGATGCTGGGTAGGGAGGGGAAGGGTTTTGTACTAGTAACAGCTGACTCGTCCGTGGGGAGGAGGTGCTGACTACTTGCATGCTCCTTGCAGCAGCATCATGAAGAAGGCTCGCAGCGAAAAGATAAACTATCCAAGAGGCTCAGTCATCCCTCTTTTCAGCCAAGAAGTTAAAATGCACTCACATTTAACTGGATGGTTAAGCCTTGGTGACTTCAGAGCAGGCTCATGCCACTGTGGGTGCTGGGAGAGGGCAGGAGCATTGCAGAACTGAAAACTCCCCCATTTTGTGCTGACAGTGACCAGGGACCTTGGGAGAGCCTCGTCAAGCAGAGATCGGGCATGTCGCACTGCCAAGCCAGCAGCCAGCATCCCTGCTGAGATCTGAAGGATGATCCGGATAGGGACGGCTGTACCCTTTTGTCTACTAAGACAGAGGCAGTTTTTATGGTTCAAGAGGGTGCCCATCTCCAGTGGGCACTCACCTCTTCTCATCACCTGCTCTCGGTGCCCCAGAAACCCCCCCAGATGCAATTCTTCTTCATCTGCTTGTGCAAGGCACTTGGGCTGGCCCTGCTGCTGCCTGGAGGGAGCATCAGGAGGGGGACAGAGAGCAACACAAGAGCAGCTGGTTTGGGCTTTTTTTCCCCCCCTTGATTCAGAAATGTCATCTGCATCCAGCTGTTAGTATTTTGGAAATCTGCTGGGTTTTGTTTTCCTCGTGTGGTTCCGTGCAGCTGATGCTCCAGCTGCAAACCCCTCAGCAGCCAGTGAGCCTGCTTAAAGCAACTGCGTGAAAACCCGTGTCCTGGCCAGCACCTCCTCTCCTGGGAGTGCCAGGGGCAGCCTCCTCATCGCTCTAATGGGAACGGTGCTTGACTCCATCACAGCCACAGCAGATGAGAGTGTGGTGATCAGGAACTGCACAAATAGGTATCTACATCAGATGATGTGGCAGAGAAAATATTTCAGTTGCAGCCAACAGCATCCTGACCCCAACTTCTGCTTCTTCTGAAAGCATGGCAATGCTTACTGTAGCAAATACACTGTAGATTTATAAACTTTCCAAACACTATGGCACTGATATCCACTTGCAAGTTTCTGCTTTTTTGTAGTTTGTATTTAAAATCCCATATTGTCACGAGTATAATCTCTGCTATCTGCAAAAAGATCATCATTCAGCAACAGGGCAGGTTACACATGAATGTGGGCAATGCATTTACCACAGCACCCCTTCCATGCCCCTTTCTGTTGCCTGCTCTCTCTCGAGGCTGGGATAATCCCCTCACCTTTCCCCCCTCCCAGAGCAGACACCCTTGCAAGAGCTGGAGAACAGCCAGATCCAGAGTGCCTTGAGAGGGCAGGAGAGCCTGCAGTGCGTTATGAGCAGGTGAGGGCTTGCTGAGACTTACTTCCAAGGAACAAACTTTTAATGGGGTGTGGGTTATACATGTGAAAACATGGTGATTAAGGGAATTGAAGGGACAGGGCTTTATTACTTAACTAATGCTTTCATTTGACAGCTGAATCCATTTTCATCCACACAACTCTATTTCCATGCTCAGATAGTCAGTGGCACAGACAAAATCATCCATTTCTGACTAGTCAGGCAAATACAAACCACCACAAAATGTAGCCTGATCACACAATTTGCCTTTACGAGTTGGGAAACAATGCCGGGTGACTAATAACCCCAACGATCATATTTACCAAGTAATCTATAGAACAAAGCATAAGGGCTACAGAAGTGTATCTGCCGCAGCGGAGGCGTTCAGTGGCGCGCTGGGGGTGCTCCCCTGGCAGGGTAGGATGGTTCCCAGAGGCAGCGATGCTGTGCGGGACCGTGCTCCTGCGACCCAGCCTCTGCGTGCCCAAAGCCCCGGGGGGAAAGGGGTAGACAGAACCCTCCTTAGAGATCTCTTAACTCCTGCAGATGATAAGCACGTTGTAGCTGAAGTTAAACAAAGAAGAAAAGAAAATATATGGTGTGGGCTGCTTGTAAGGTCTCTAAACCGGTGGAGAAGGGATTACTTCAATTTCCTTTTTACCTGGAAAGAAAAATAAACTGAAAAAAAAACAAAATAACCCCATCACCTCTTTAAAGGGTTGGAAAAAACCTGTCTGAGAAGGGAGATAGTTGAAAACGCCTCGCTGAACGCGTGCTGTTTTCCATCCCCCATAAGCAGGCCTTAGTGTGTCTTTTACCACGGCTGGCCTGGACGCAGTGTTTCACAGCGCGGCAGAGGCAGGCCGAGGAGCAAGAGGACGTGAAGTTTGCTGTGCTGTCCAGAAGATGAAAACACTAGTGCTGTTTATAGAGGGAAACCCAATTCGTCAGCCCAAATGAATTCCTCTGCTAATCCATGCAGGCTTCATGTTTTCCACCAGCCCCAGCCACTGTAAAGACTATCTTTAGGAGGCACAGTGTGTTTGGAAAGGAGCAGCTGGAAAGAGGGGACGTTTATGCCAGCTTGGAAGACTTTCTGGTATGGAAAAAGAGGAATGCTCTCTTGGGTCTCCCCACAAAATTAAAGCATCTTCATCCAGAGCAAAACGATGCCAAGCACAACAAACAAAAGCGGCTTTCCCCAACTCTCCTGGGCAGCCTCACTCCAGGGTTCACAATGGTTTCCATAGAACCTGTTTTGCTATCATAACAAAATCGATCTATCCAGGCGTGATGGAGCGCACTGTTTTCTAAAGACAAGAATATTAATTTCCTCACTTATTTGTCTGCCAAAGCATTTTTGTCTAGGTGCCACAGACAGGGACTCCCCAGATAACTAGTGCATCTGCCTGTGGGCTGAATGCAGCAGACATCTTGAAAAGAAAAATCCTCGAGAGGTTTTGGTCTGCGTACATGGCACGACGCAGTCACCTTTGCTGCACAGGCTGGGGGAGAGGCTGCCCTTGGCTAATCGCTCTCGTTCCTCGGCCTCTGATCCTCCCGGGCTGAGCTAGCCTCAGCACAGCGTGCCTGTGTGCGGCCACACGAGCTTCCTGTCACAAACCAGCCATCAGCTGTGCGCATCTCTTGTTGCATGCGCGGGAGGAAATGCATGTCTTGTTGTACTGCCCACAATCTGTTGAAATGCTAGTAAATGTTACAGTCTAACCGTGATTAAGGGTCAGATTATCTGCATGGCCGGGGTACACTCCCCGAGAGCGAGAGCTGCACGGGAATGTCACACACGGGAGAGATTTCTTCCAGCCTTTCTGCAGAGACGCTCATGCTCAGCAGTGGTTTTTGAAAAGCAGAGTTGTTTTTCTGCATGACAGAAAAATTTGTAGGAGCATTTAATGCTGCATCTAAAGCCTGAAAGGAAAGTCTTAATCTTGATCTAAAACTTGCACTAGTTGTGAAGATGGGAAGAGCTATGAAATATAACCAAGTATAAAGCAAAGCACCAGATGATAATTTCTAAACCAAACATAATAATAGTTTTGTGTGCTTTTTATTTTCATAATAGCCTATAAAATTTACATTCCAGTAAAATTTGCATTAAATCAGTTGCATTTTTTAAAAAGGAAACATGTCTGAAACCATAGTAGAAGTTATTTAAAGACAGGGAGCTGCAGGACGACCTCAGGAGAAGAGCTCTCATCTAACCCAGCCTACCCAGCTGAAAAATCTCAGCCAGTATCTTGGGCTGCTTTCCAAGGAAGAAGACAGCCCCCCACTCACAGCAAATGCATATGTGCGAAGACACCAGACAAGAAAAAAATAATGTAATTTTAAGCAAAAAGAGACCACAAAACACAATGTAATTAAAAAGTACAGCCCCCAAAAGTCCTCCTCCGGCTTGCCGCAGTTCTGGTTCAAACCAAGGCAGTTTGCTCACCGGACCTGCCCAACGCCTAGAGCGGCCGCTGTCTGCAGACTATTTCCAGCAAGTTGTACCAAGTTAGTACTATTTCGTACCCAGTGACTTGAACTGGGGGACTTCCCCAAGTCCTAAGGACAGCTTCCTAAGTTGGTGCCCATTTACCCATAGAAATGCTGGGCCTTATTTTTCAGTGGCTTTGGCAGACCTGTGAAACGTGGTTGAAGCCCAGGGAGGGCAGCGTGCCCCACCAGTGCCCCTCTCCCTGGAAAGCAGCAGCCCGAGGCAGTGCCGGCCGACAAGCTGGATGCACCACAGCGGCACGGAGCGTCTGAGGGCAGGGGCCTTTCCAAGCTGGGACCTCCTCAGAACAGCCCTGCTGCCTCCTGCTGAGAATGGGGAACCCAGCAGTGGCTGATGAAGACCCAGCATGAGCACCGGGAGGTATTTGACCATACAGGGAGTGCAATGCCTGGTACATCATTCAGCTTCCTCAAGCCTTGTGGCTACGGAGCCTCCTGGAACTGAGCTCTTACAAAATAACTGACGCTGTATTGCTCATAATGACAGATATTTAACCCAGGGAGGTTTAACTGTCACAATACTTTCACCACTGACTCCCATACTTCTGAAGTGGCTCCCCCTTCATTTAGTCATTCTCACTCTTTCCAAAGAAACTTAGAAACCACCTAAATAAACCAGCACCGACTGAGACATTGCAAATGTCATAAGAGTCATTCATGTGTCTCACTATTTGTCCTACATTTGACTCGATTCATTCACGGATGATGAAGTCATTCATCATTAAGAAACCAAACCAAACCACACCACAATTTGGGAATCTTTGACTAGACTCCCCTGGCAGAGATGATCAGAGGGAATGATTGCAAACTCACACACCTCTCATTTACTGGCCCAAATTATTCTTTGCACATTAAAAGTGAAGGTCCAAAGTCCTTGCACAAAGGCAGAGCAAGTCAACACATAAGCATCAAAAACGGACTAAACTACATGTCACTTTGCTGTGATATCATCCAGCTACTTCTGCAGGGCCTCAAGGCTTTCTGGTCCTGCAGCGCACGCTGTTCAGTGCACTAACAGGTCTGGCACACGACCGCCATGCCACCAGCACCCTCCCACCACCCACGTGCCAAAGCGTGTCCAAATGCAAACAGCTGGGTGGAAGCAAGGGACAGTCCGCTCTGGCCTTTACTGCCACACCTGATGATTACCCACAGCGAAAGACCCTCCCGCAGACGCAACCCTATAACTCACTTCAGCATCCACGGGCAGAAGTCACTAACACTTTTCTCACTAAATCTAGTTCAACTACAATTTCACTAAAGAAATCGTGTTTGTACAGCCGAGGGCAGAGTTCAGCCTGTGTTTTGGAGTGCAAAGTTTCCAAATTCAAAACCCACAAAAGGAGATGGCTTGGTTAAAAGGGGAACTATGTGGACTAGGAGAACCTGCAGGAAGATGAAGAGTATTAGACCAATTTCTCACCAAAGGAACTAGTGTTGCCCTGCCGAGTCCCATGGGCATCACTGTTGATGCCCTTTGATCCTCAGAGGTTTCACTCTAGTTAACAGCAGCTGAAGACTGAGCTCTTTTATACCTAGCACTGGTTAAATCCAATGCAAGACCACGTTTTCAGTCATTGTTATCAGGCCATTAGTCATGCGAATACAGAGAGATGAGAATTTTAATTGCCAAACAGACTGCAGTATTTCTGGTAGACTTGTACCTAAACTGGGGAATACGAACGCTGGCAAAGTTGGGAGTACTTGGATTTAGGGTTTTTGTGCAGACCCCTTTTAGAGAGAGGATCCATCTGTGAAATTCACAGCTGGATGTACGCCCAGATTTCTGTGCTTGCAAAATTGAAGCATGGGGACTTGGAGCGATGATTCAGACACAACTGCATTGTTTATACATTTTAGGTTGGCTTTTACCTTCTTCTGGTTTCTTCTTGGTAAACATTGAAAAATTTATATTACAAAATGAGGAGGAGTGTGAAAGCCAACAGCTTGTTGAAAATTCAAATCAGGAGCTAATATACTGGGAAGGGATTTTCATGGTCTTCAAGTATTTGCTCTTCTCCCCCTATCTCTGACTCTCCTGCTGGCACGACTACAGATGTGCTGCTTGTTTTTCAAATCATAGAAGTTGGAACGACCTATTAGGTCATCTGCTACCTCTCGGAGCCAATGCAGGATTGTCTTCTTGTACATTTGTCCAGTCTGCTTTTAAAATTCCTCTGAAAACATACTGCCTCCAAATTAGAGCACAGAAATCTTTTGGAACTGGTGAGTAAGCAGCACTATGAAATGACCAGGCAGTACAAGGCCATACCAGCTTCTGCTGGGCAGAAAAGTGGCTTGCACTATTTAGAGTTCTCATAAGAAAACTTTGATGGAAAATTCAGATGATTCACCCTCAATTTTTTATTTTTTATTTTAAAATGTCCGGGGATATAATAATAACGACAACAAGAACAACAATATTTTCATGAGAAACAAAGTATGACAAGCAGGTGGAAGAAAAATAGGGTTTAAATTAATCACCTACAGGTCTTCATTCTTGTGAGAAAAAAGATCTATACATACAAAAAGTCCTCCACCAACTCTCCATGCTGCCTTAACTGGAAAAGTTCTGCTTCTGTGGATAATGCTGAGGATCCGGCCGTTTTTCTGCAGTAGAAGACTTTATGGCTGGCTTTCAGTTTGCACCATAAACAGCCTGTATATCTTTAAGATGGTTATTCTTGCCAGGCATTTTATTTCACAATAGTTAAAGAAATGTGCAGATGTTGTCCAAACTTTTCAAAGCAGCGGGGCTCTTTGCAGCTGCTTGCAAGATTTCAGAACTGCAGTTTGAAAATGGCTCGAGCTGCCCTGTCGCTAGCCTTTGCCGCTGGAGCTGAATCCTCCCACATATTATATTGTGCTTTAAAGGGAGACAAGACCCCTACCCTTTCCCACCTTTGCACATTAACAGAATTTGTAACAAATGACACTGTGAAGAGCAGCAATGCCAAACCCAGGCGTTCAGGGTTCGTGAGTCAGGCCTCTAATAATTGTGAGATTGGTTTTAAAATCATGCAACCAACCCTCCGCCCCCAAAGTTGCGTCATTTTAGTCTGCCCGGATTTTGAAAGACCAAAACACCGAGGTTTATAGTTTTAATGTTTTGGTTTTTCTTGGATCGGACTTGAAAAGATCCCTAAGAAAAAAATAACTCTTGGATTTTGCTGCAGTCACCTGCACAGGGACTTTTAAATTGCTATAAATATTCCACGACTCACAATGAAAGCACAAAGAATTAGCAAAAGCTTTGAGCTGCTACGTGGATGTGAGCCAGGTCACTGGTTGTACTCATTCAATTACATCGTGCTAATCTTAAAGAGGGGATAACAGGACAAACTGTGAGGAGAAATGCACACCTCGCTGCAGGTTCCTTATACAGTTATGAGGGAGGGTACGGCTGCCCCCAGCAAAGCATCTTTCTAATAGATGGATCCAGCACATTGCATCATCTTCGCTGGAACTCACTGACTCTTGGATTCATTCGGAGGTGGTCAACATACAAAGCCAGCAAGCTGAGCTTGTGCAATGGGTGCCCATGTGAAACCCCTCGCACCACCTATGCTGCGGCTACCCCTACGCGTTGGGCCAGCTCAGCGGCGCTGCCGGCGAAACCCCTCCGCGCAGCCAGCCACCCCTGCGGTGCAGCAGCTGGCGGTGGTTCCCTGACCTGGCGTGAGCTGTGCTGATTCCAGCGTTTTTACACCAACAAAGCTGCGTCTATACAAGGGCTTTTACCATAATAGCTATGTTAGCAAAATAATAAAAAAAATCAACCACCTTAAGCAGCGTAGTTATGTGGTAAGCTGCCTCAGTGTAAAACAAGCCTCGTTAAAGGTTTCCAGAGAGTGCTTCTCTGGTTCAACGCAAATGGTGACTTTAGCTCTAGGAGGAGTTCCCCCCTTTCCTGCTTCGCAGTTTTGTTATAAGCCATTTCCTATCCACACAGCTCTTCTCATCTCCAAAGCCCCCATTTTTAAAAAATGTTGTCAAAACGGTTAGGATTTTGACTGAATTGAAAGAATTTCTGAGTAAGACACCCAGCATCACCCCGAGCTGGCAGGAAGACCACTGATGCCTTTTCCTCACATCCTGCCCTTGCTCGTACAACAGCTTTGCTCTGTCTCCAGGCTTTGCCCTGAGAAACGAGGCTGTTTCTAATAGACATGCCTGTCTCGGTGACAAGTACCGTACTGCATGCCAGCAACCAGCCAGTCCCTTCTGGAAAGCAGGTAGTATTTTTGACACATACAGTATGAACAGAGTGAGTCTGGTGGAAAGAGAGAAAAAGGAGAGAGTAGCTCTGCCAATCTCTCCCTTTAGTGCAACACGTGTTTTAACAGCCTGCAGCGCAGCCGGCGCTGCCCCGGCTCCTGCACACCTGGGCAACAGCTTCACGTGCCTTTGGCACCCCACGACTGTGCGGGGGATGCAGCTGGGGTACCGGGCAGCCCCAAGGCAAGGTACAGTCCTACCAGTGCCTCCTGGCATCAGCCAGGGCAAGTCACTTCAAAGCTCTGCGCCCCGCTGCACCCATCTGTAAGAGCTGGGGAAAAGCTTGTCTGCCTCTTTCTGCTGTGGAATTATTTTAATTCATTACCGTTTTCTGCACTGGATGAATAGCGCCCTGGGCTGAAAAATGTTACTGTTGTTATCCCTTTAAATTGAAAGTGGATTGAAGGAACAAAAGTAAATGTATGGTCTATTTTGGCAGATGTCTTCCAACAGATGGGTGCCTATGGTCTTCTTTATAAGAGCTGTCTGCTGTCTGTGATTCAGACTGTCTAAGGAATGCCATGAGCGTGGAGTAAATGGACAGCAAGTCTGGGAAAGGACTTTATTGTGGTTTAGAAGCTTTCAATTCCCAACTGCAAGAACAAGTTCTTTTTTTCAAGTAACTCTTTGCCAGTATTTCAAAACTATCACTGAAAATTGCTTGATGCCTTCTGAAAACTAAGTGCTTTCTGCTGATAACAGTCCACTGGTTTAGCCTCCAAACGGTGGCATGCCTTCTACCAGCAAATCGTAGAATTGGGGTTTATTGTCTTGGTGCATCAGTTGGTGGCAGGACCCTGCCCATCGAGGCACCGAGAGAGGGCTCACGTACCCGTCCCGCAGTGTCAGTTCTTGGCGGCCGTGCCAGTGGTCTCCTAATGGAGTCTGCATGTTCTTTTGAACAGGAAACTCTTTGTAACACAACTTGCCTGTGGGCACTTACTGCACCAATTAAAGATTCCTGAGCTGGAGAACAAAGAGGTGCCAGTGGAACTATGGTTTTAATCACTTGATTCATTTTCTTCCTTCCTCCACTGCTGATTTTGGATGTATGGGTTTTTCTTTTTCTCTCTTTGTTTTGTTTTGCATGTTTGTAGGCAGCGGGACAGCCACTCCGAAAGGCTGCTGGGGAAAGAGCAGGCTTGGAAAGGGGCTGGATTTGCCTGAATTCTCGAACAGTGAATTGTTTCAAGAGGTGAAGAAGAACATCAGATGCCAGCCTGCCGTAACAATACAAACACTTGGTTCTTATTCAGGTATGCAGCTTTTCTTTCTGAGAATCCATGTGAATTTTAGTAAGATGGATGAATTAAATGCTTAACTGCACTAGAGGGAAGGACAAGAAGATACTTTTTAATAATGGTAAACTGAGGTACAGGGAAGTTAAACACTTTGCTGAAAGGCCAAGCTCAGGCACAGCCCAGGAGACCTTCCTCCTGATACACCGATCTTTCTACTTCCTGCCAACAGACTACAGGGTTTTGGAAGCAGAACCACCTTTTTCCTCTCTTTTCAGGTTACCTCCAGAAAAGCAAGCCTCTGGCATATGACCAGGGCACTTAGATCCTAACGCGACACAAACCCACAATAGCAGAGATCCAAAAATAAAGTGTGTAGTGTACCCACGGAGTGCTGTAAGATCCCAACAGAGAGTAGAAGATCTGGAATAAAGTGAGTCAGAGCTTCAAGAATGAGTCTGGTGAATACGTAGATTTGCTAGAGTGTTTGAGCAAAATGTTTTGGAGAACATACATGCTTCACTCTTAGTCAAACTCTGCCTGAAGAAGAAGTGACCACACCTTTTATGAAAAGGAGTTCTAATTAAAAACAGAGCATGGCTTTTTTTGATGCAAATTGTTGCTCTAACTGAACCACAGCCCATTGGCAACATTTGAACTCACTCCTGTCTGAAACGCAAGGAAACGGGAACATTTCCCCCTCTGCCCTGCATTGCTACTTTACTCTCTGCATGGATGCATGATGAAAACAACTACAAACGGAATTAAAGCATGCTCCTAAAGCCACCGTCCGCTGTGCTTTCTGGGGGTGAAATCGATACAGCAGCAAGGGAGAAAAGCGGCTTTGCAGCCAGGCAGGCGGTCGGACCCCTGGCCCCTGCTAGTGCGGCTCCGCTGCTCTAACCTTGCAGGGAGGGCTTAGACCGCGCAGCCGAGGTTCCCCACGCAGGGAAATCCCCAGCTGGCAGCAAGCTGAGGGAGCTGGCTCCGTGCCACCCCTCCTCCATCCGCCGTGCAGGGGCTGCGGAGGGCGAGCAGGATGCTCATAACGTGCCAGCATCCCAGCCGAGCCCGAAGGACCTCACCGGCTGTGGGGGCCCTGTGTGCTGCCGTCCCTCCTGGCTGCACGGACCCTCTCCTTTCCTCCGCACACGCACGGCTGTCTCCCCGAGGAGCCGTGGGAGCAGCGCGGATGCGGAGTGGGCTGCGGGAGACCAAAGCCGCAGGAAAGAGCTCAGTCCCGGCCTGAGCTTGCTCAGGGCTGACACAGTAGTTTTGTGTCTCGGGTCCCCAGGAGACCCGGGGTTTCCTGGCGGTACACCCTGCTCAGGCTTGTGCCTGACAGCTACCCGCCTACGGAGAGAAACGCTGGGCAGGAAAGAAAGGTTCTTCCTGAACGTGGAGGAAAGAAGGGAGCTGAATGTCATTTCATGCCACTGTGGGGACAGACTGTGGATTGTCTTGTTGAATGAAAGACGACCAGATGAAAATGCAGGGACCTCACAGGCTCCGAATGGTCTTGCAAGAGACCCATGGTTGGGGCAATGGTTACTGCGGTGGGGAGCAAAACTGCACAAATTAACACGCTACTCATAGCGAAGGTGATCGAAAGTGCTGGGTGATTTACCAGCACCACACTGCACACCCTGCAGATCCATTTTCTGAAGAATTATCTGCTGTGTCTGAAATTTTCTGTGAAATACGTGAGTTCACTATAAAAGATCTCTGCTGATCGGCAGTCTGATAAAGCACTACACAAGCATCTGCCTGGCTTTTCTCCTCCCCATTAAAGATTACTCGTGCACCAAAAATAATTTAGAGCTGCAGTGTCAAGCAGACAGCTCTGAGTGTCAGATGTGGTTAGATAGCGGCTATTTGAATAATGACAAGCATTTTTCTTTATAAAGTAAAAAGCACACAACATGACAGCTGAGCCAAAAAGAAGTAAATCTAAGGCAGGCAAGTTGATAACATTCAAGACAAGAGCTACACGTCCATTATTTGTATATGGAAAGAGCCTGACACCATACTTGACACTCAATCTCTACAAGGCACTTCTAGATCATGTTGCATCCGAGTGCTTTAGAGTCTGTGATGCATTTATCCTCCTATTGCTCTTGTCACACGATCCTCCCATCTCTGTGTGGCAGATGGGGAGCTGCAGCACATGGCAGCTGAGCGGCTTCCCCGGGGCTGCGCAGGAAACCTCTGGCTCTGCAGCACGGGCAGTGCGGGGCACAACCAGTGCCCCAAGCCCTGGGTCCTCTCTCGTGATCCTGCCCCACCGAGGGATTTTAGATGGTGCTGCAAATAACTGATTTTCTAACTGGGTTTGTGCTTTGAATAGCTCATCTGATTGCTCTGAAGGTCCTGGAAGAAATAAGTTCTATTTGACAACACATTTCTATGGTGGTTTGTGTAACTTTTACCATTGTTGGTGGTTTTGGTTATGAACAATATTAAGATGAGGCCTTGGCTGAAACATGCCGAGCACACCCTCGGCTTTCCCTTGCATTTGAAGCTAATCACTGCTTGCCAGCGTTAGCCTGGACACCTGATGGGCCCTGAAGGATCTCTTGACCACAGCTTAACTTCACGCCTAAACTATCTCCAACAGCAATGACTCTCTGTGGCAGAGGTGGGGAACAAAGATTTCTGTGCCAATTTTTCATGAATAGTCCCTTCCTCTGTGGATTCATCTTTACATTATTTGATAAGAAAAAGTTAGGGATTTTTTTTTGACAGAGAAATATGGAGGTATATGGAGGAACATGAATATGAAGGTATACATATGTGTGGCAATGTCTAACCTCCATCAGTCTCCCTTATGACTGCATTTCCAAATCCAAACTACATGACTTGATAGCTGGAGCCTCCCTCCCAGTAACCACTCATTTCGTAATCCTGCCTGGGAGGGGAAAGCTGAGAAGTTGCCAGGGGGCTGTGCAGGCTGGCACCTTGGGCCCTGAGCTTGCACCAGGAGGAGGAGAACAGGGGCAAACAACTCCTTCTGAGAAAGCAGATGGCAGGTCTCTGCATCTGCTGTACAGTCAGAAACGAGCTACAGACATGCTAAAGCTACTGTTAAGACAGCCAGTATGGATGGTACCAGTTGTGCTGCTACTGCACAAACAGGTCCTCGCACATGGCAAAACCCACCTAAGGTAAGTAAAGACTTGCCATCACCTGCCTTAAGGTCCACGCTCTTTTGGCTAGACTGCTGGTGCTATTCAACCTCAAGCGCTTACAGCTTTGTGAGCTATGGTCACACATTTGACTGTCATCCCCCTGTGGAGATGGAACCAGCTCTTAACTTTGTAAGGCAGGAGGTAAAGACATGTTAAGCATGCTAAATTTCCAGGATTATGTGCCCTGTGGGAAGGCTCTGCGCAAAAGAAACCCCATGGTCACAGGAAGAAGGACAAACACCTTTTTTTTTTTACAGCAGGGAAGATAAGAAAATAATGAAGGGTCCTGCCAACAGTGGCAGCAGGAAGCTAGAAGAGGTAAAGAGAAACAGCAATTGTGCTAGCTATGAGATGTTCTTCTCTGGAGGCTTCCAAGGATCTGAAAGAGTGGGACAGCATACCCACCCTGAGAGGCAACTGCTTCAGGAATGAGGAAGCGACAGAGCAGGGCTTGTCCCAGGTCACTCAAGAAGTCCGTGGCAAAGCTCAGAATAGAAGCAAAGCCTAGAACACCAAGGCTGCCCATTAGCCACGAAGGCAGGGGACAAGAGTTGACAAGAGGAGGTCACAACCTTAGAAAGGGACAGAAGCTGGACTGTCAGCAGAAATAGGGAGAAAGAAGAACAAAGAAGAGGGAGAAGGAGGATGTGGAAAGGGAAGAAGAGCGAAGGGAAGTGAGAGACACTGAAACAGTGATTGCCTAAGTGTCTGTGCATCAGCGGCAGTGCAGCGCACTCATGCCAAGCCTGGCTGGGGAACCATCCAGTATCCATCTCTGAAAAATCACCGCAAGACCTAACAGCTCACTTTATCTCAGAAGAGCTTTCTGGATAAAAGGATCTGAGGGCAAAATCTCTATAAGCCTTTGGGTTTGCTTTCTTTTAATACTATAAAGCACAAAAAATAAACTTTCTAGTTAGGAAAAATATGGCTTTTGTTATGTTCTGAGTCACTTCTCCCCAGCAGCAAACAAAGTGGCTTTTCAATTCAAGTCCTGAACATTTCAGAATGAAATGGTTTGCAAAGTTCTAAAGTAAATGACAATTCTTCAAGACACACTTCTAACTAATGTAAACTCACTGAGGTCAGTAAAGAGACTGCACGACTTGGGCATTGGCCTGCCTTGGGTGGCATAACTGATAAATTAATCTCCAGTTGAAATCAATTCAGGCTGATCCAGTCAGCCAAGCAGAAGCCTGGAATTTCATTATTAACCTGCTGCTATTCTGCCTAATGGCTCCTCTTAGCACAGAGCTCGAGCGCATCCCTTGTGAGCTACGCTATTGTTAGGTGGTACTGGCCTGATTAAAACCCAGTGAAATTAATTTTACAGTCCATTTTGGGAGTTCCTTTAAGTGGACCTTGGCTCAACTCTTAAGTTTGATAGCTTTAACTTGAAGATTTGTTCTTTGTTATTCAAAAGAAATAACGGTTCACAGCAAGTATTTTTAGAAACATGGAAGAATCTCTCAGCGTCTCATACTAAAAGTACCTTAAAGCAGTGTTCAATTTTACTATTAGAAAGATTATCTTTGTTATAACGCCGCAGTCCCTGAATGAAAAGAGGATTTTACATAGCTGTTTTCTTGCAGATCCAGCAAATCTCCTAAATCAAATTCACCATTTAAACCCAACACTTCTCTTCAGACAAGGGTACCAGTAAAAACTCTCCAGATTTTACTGTCATGACACCAAAGCTGTATGAACCATGTTTCAAACACAGATCAACACAGAGAGCGATCCAAACTCTACTCCGCCCACAAAAGCAGTGATGAAGACTGTGTGCGACACAGCCACGGAGCACACAGTACCTAAGTCGAAGCAAATAAAACTTTCCTGGGCACAACTTCACAACTCCAGGTAAGTAACTGCAGGAAGAATCCCAAACTAGGGGGTGCTTACAGAGCACATTCACAAGCTCAAACCGTGCATGCAATTGCCTAGACTGAGAGGACAGCAGCAGTGAATACGTGTGAAAATCAGTTCTGTTCATGCGTAAGAACACCCTGCATTTGCAGCAATATATCCAGCAACCTCACTCTGCTCCCACTAGAATCAATGTCAGTTTTGCTACTGGCCTTTACGATTGCAGTGTCCAGCTGAACTATTAACTTTGCATTAATTTCCTCTTGCAAGGAACATACTTTAATAAAAGAACCAATCAACCAGATTGCCAATAGCTGCCTACCTAAGTAGGATATGTTCAAAGAAAGCTTTACTCTAACTTATATTCATTCCTACAGGCTAAATCTGCTGGGCTTACAACAAAAAAACAGCATTGTTTTACTTATCAATGTCCTACTGTTCATCTAGAACATCTGCAATAGTTTTGCCTGCAGCACTACCCCATTCATTACAGGCCTTAATAGACTGTTCAATGGGCTTTTTTTTTTTTGGTACAAAATGTACAAAAGCATTTTACAAAGTGGACTTTGCCCTGATATGAATAATAAAAAAATAATTTAAAAGTTTCAGATTCTCCATTTTCCAAACTAACCTTTGGCAAATGGAAACAAAATGGCAACAGCCTGAAACCTGACAGCTCAGTCCATGGCACGGAGTAAGACGGAGGGTTTCTGCAGAACACTGTTTTTGGCTTGGTTGCCAAAGTGCATTGCCATCTACCAAAACCTCAGCTCATGGAAGACCAAAACGCAGCATAAGCAAACAGCAAATATCCACACTCATCGCAAGGAGGCCACGGTGGTTTTGTGCAGAGGAACCGGTGGGATTTAAAAGTCCTGAACCTCCTCCCTCCCTCCAACAAACCAACCCATACAAGAGAAGAGCGGTACTTACCATCATCCAGATACGCTTGGTCCAGGTTCTGTTCCTGTTTAATAGTGACTCCAGCTGGTAACACTTCCTTCTGGTCGCTGACCGGTGGTCCATTTTTTGCTGATCGCTGGCCTGAGGCTGTCTGCTGCTGAATCACGGTAGGGTACGAACTCGGACTTAACCTTTGTGCTTGACTGACCTGGGGCTGGCTGGATCGTGCAACGTTGGATGTAAAATTTTCACAGCACATGATGTGCTGAAATTCTTGGTGACTTCCACACCTCAGCTGCTGGTTGGTTGGAGAATAGTGAATCACTGGAGAAGACTGTTGGTTGCCTGGGGAGTGGTGGAGCACCGCTGAAGTTTGGCCTGGAGAACCAGCGTGCACCAGCACTGACCTGTGGGCATCTGAAATAGCAACCGGTGTAGCCATCAAATTGGATTGCTGGTAGCCCAGCTGGCTTGGGCTAAGGCTCTTGCTTCTTTGGTATATTACAGCGGCTGGATTCTGCTGATGGTATCGAGAATCGGGAGAAGAAAGGCCTGAGCGCAACTGCTGGCAAGGAGCCATAGTGGCCACAAGACAGGAAGGGGATTCGGTGACCATTGTATGCTGTGAATAGTAAGGCTGTGTTACTGTTCCCAGACCACTGTGTACTGTGTTGCAGATTAAGGCTGGATCATAGTCATCAATGGGCTCTGTTTTGATTGATGGTACTAGAATAAAGCATGCAAAGGACGTTATTCGTAACAAGCTGATGAGAAACAAAGAGGTTTCCCTTGAAGCAATAAGAGATTTAAGCCATTTACAAGATTTGCATGTGCGAGCTCCTGTCTCGCAGGCACTGAGTTTAATAAATCATGTATATACAGTCATGGCAGAGTCTCTCTTGAAAACATTGTTCTAAGATGTTCTTGAAAATCTTTAATGAACTATTTAACCACAAATATCTAAAACTTGAAAATTTCAATACTTTAGCTCGTATTTTAATTCATTTAAGGGCCATTCTGGAACATAAGCAAAATAATGCAGCAATAGATAGGTGTTCTGTGTAGTACTTCCATCTCAAAGGAAGACTGAATAAATAGAACTCCTGTGACATACAGAACTCCTCATCTTCTGTCAAACAAAGGCAGAGCGACAAAGGCAGAGCTGAACTATTTCAGAGCTTGCTTTTTAGTTCCTTTGCCGCATGTAACTTCCTCAGGACTGACAGCTGAAGACCTTTCTGACATCATCATTTAAAAGACCATGATTTAGTAAAAGTTGTGTGAATTTTAGTGTGGATAAATGATCGTTCTCTATAGCCAAATTCTCACATTTATAATGTTGTTTTTTTTCAAATCTTCCCCAAAACTCAGTAGAGAAATACCATATGATGGAAACCATTTAATGATCAAACAACAGGGTTATTTTTTGGAAGTGTAAGAATTCCTTCTCTGAAGTGGTCTGTTGTAGGGATCGTATTGAGATAGTACTGTACTACTCAATACTATTCCACAGCAGAACAATTTAGCAACCATGCAGCCCCCTCACATTGGTGATACCCTATACAGTTCATACAGTCGGGAAGAGGGACAGAGGTTTTCAGACTGGTGGAGACCAAAATAAGAATCAGAATGAATGTTTGCCTGTCCTTAGAAACCAGTCAAGTTAAGACATCATTTTGAAGCTTGCATAAAATCTGGTAGTTATTTTATGCTTTCTGGTTTCCACAAACACAATACTCTGATTTTCTCACAATATTTTTCTCTCAGCCAAAGCTGAGAAATTCTGGGAATCTCATTAGTAATCCTACTGCATTTATTGTGACATGGCTCACCAATTCCCAAGAGGAAGAACATCAGAAAAGCATTCATATTTTTCCCAACCAGCCTCATTCGAAAGAATATCTATTGGCCATCTTCCTCCATACCAAGCCCCTGTTACTTTCCCAGATCTGATGTTATCTTACTGTCGTACATGTCAGCTGGGGAAGGCAATGCTCATGGTTTTCACAAGGTCACATCATGTCACAGACTGAGTCTGCTCCCACTGAGGCTGCTGGCAAACCTCCATCAAGTGAGTGGGGCAGCATCAGCCCATTGCCAAGATAACTGTCCCCTCAAATTTATGGGAGATTCCTCATCATAAATCACAAGCATTCTTTAAACCAAACAGTTGTTCAGTGCTTCGCTGCCCTCAGCTGAATTACTACATTTTAGATTCTCATATAATGGCAAGAAAACAACAGGGCAGAAAAGAAAACCTTGCTCGTGAGAACTAGGCAACCACTTGCTCTGTCCTAGAGAATTACCTGGGTGATAGGTGAAATGCTGGGGCTGGCTCCTTTTTCTCTTCCCATTGATGACGTAGAAATTCACCTTCACAGCTGTGCGAATGTGCTTGCTACGGTACTCTGGTATTTCTACAAAAAGCATGCTCTGAAACAATGAAAGGTGACAGGATAGAATTAGTAATTGAGGCTGACCGCAGATTCCTGCGTGGATCTCCCCTGTCACAGGTCCAGGCATAAAGGAAGAGAAATCTTCCTATTCATCCCTATAAAGAAGGGCATGAGAAGAAGAAAGGAAAAAAAGAACAGATGGTGAAAGACTAGTAAATTTTTGGTACTAGGAAGCTGGTTTCTAAGTATTGTATCCTCTCTTGTGCTTGATGCTGTCCTGAACTTGGAGAGAGAAGTCTCAGCTAGAATGGTGATAAACGCAGCAGCACTGTTAATGACACTGTGCTTGATAAAGAAGTATGTATTGCAGAATTCCCTCTCTTTGTTAGAATAAATTTGATTATTCTATATGCTTTTACTTATACCCAGCCAGATCCCGCTTCCATGGAAATCCACAGCAAGTGTCCCGTTCTCTTCCGCAAGGGCAGGCATGGCCCATGGCAATGTAAGTGCCAGCTCCTAAATGCACTGAACTACAGTAAGGTCCCATTAAGCAAAGTGAACAAAGAGGCTCATTCCCTTGAAAGATCAATGTTCATTTTAAACACTATAGCGCAGATCCTGTCCTGCAGTGCACAGAGCACCCAGGACTTCCACAGAGGCGAAAGGAAGTCAGGACAGCCAGCATCCTGCAGAGGACGGGCTGCTACAATAGAGTCTTCTGCAAGAACACAAAATCTAGCAGTTACTCAATTAGCTGTGGGTTACTGCTAAATGAATAGTTTCTTTTTGCAACACATTTACTGCTGAAGCATTTGACATTTGCTCATCATAGCAGTAAGATAGCTGCTCTTTCTGCTTTTGAGGCGCTCTTTGGAAACTGCCCCTTGAATACAACTTGCTGTCTGAGCAGCTCGAGGAGAGGACGTCCGATGTTTTGCATACTTACAGGCTGGCTCTTATCTTTGTCCACTGTTGCCTCCATTTCCCAGATCTGCTGCCCATCTGGAAGAATATCACAATATCAACCTCACTGTGTTTTTTTTAAATCTTAAAAAACGGAGACAAATTAAGGGCATCAGGTTACCAAAGCGCTCAAAATGGACTTAATTGCCAGCACCTTCCCAGTCCCAACCAAAAGCAACAGCATTTAATTTAAACACATCATTGAACACTTCTCTCGCCAGGAAAAAGCTTACATATTAAAATTAAATGTTTGTGTAGAAATTAGCCAAACTGAGGAATGAAAGATTTAGCACAGGTGCAACATCTGCTTTTTACCAGACTCAATTTCATCCAGCTTGACTGATGGAGGGCACCAGAAGGGCAGGGAACTTGGCAGCGGTCACACTCGGTCAGCAGCTCAGCAAACTTTCCACTGTTTTAAGCTCAGACCGCACAGCTCCCCACCAGCGTGGTACATGGCAGAGCGGACCAGGAGGTGAGGAAGGACTAGCAAAACTCCAGATCTGGTATAGGGCACGCGTAAATGGAAGCAAGCAAACCGAGCCACGCCAGGGCTCCTTTTCAGAGGTGCTGCACAGTGAAACTGGCAGATGCTCTAATTCTCATGGGAGCGCAGATTTTTCTAGAAGTCGTTCAACAGGGACAGCTTCTTACCATACTTGGGAAACCAGCTACACAGGGTGCTCGATTGCCGTTGTGCATGCCCTCTTACTATTTATACTCGTTTCTCATACACGCAATACGAAACCTCAGCACGTGGTATCTAGCAGTACATCTCCGATCGAGGAACAAGCCCACCATCTCAGTGGGTCTGCACTTCTGCACTGCCACTGCTGCGGGCTGCGACAGAGTGCCACCAGCAGCCCTGAAGTCACCGTAAAACACCAAATATTCACCGTCCTCCGGGTAAAAGCACCTCACTGTGTGTGCAATGGCCTCTACCTCTGAACCACTGGAGGTCTTTCTGCTCGTAATTACATCCAGGCAGCTTGTCTCCATTCTGAGTTACACAAAACTGTATTTATAGAGGAAAATAAAATTTGATCCCCTTGCATGGAATACCATCAAAGTAACCCCTGTGCTACAAGAGTACATCTGTAGTGACAGGACATTCGTACACAGACTGGGTGCATCACCTGGCTACAAGTATTTCTGAAATCTACAGTTGCTCACACTTCCCAGAAACACCTTTTAGCAATACCTCCCTTAGTACTTTTGGTTCTTTAGATTTTAATCTCTACCCCTTTGATTTTTATATTCTGCTGAGCCTTTCAGCCAAGCAATTTACAGAAGAAAATTACTGATGGGGAGGAAAAAAGTTGCCTCATACCTTTCTGAAAGCTTGATTTGAGAATGAATAGGGGACACGCATGCAAAGGAACCGGCATGGCTGGGAACAGTGCAGCCGCATGGCTGGCGTTCCCTTCGGGAGGAGAGGCAGCTCCCGAGGCGCCCAGGTCCGGCAGGGCAGGGGTGCGAGTCTCCTACCAACAGCCCTTCTTATTTTTCCCAATTCTTGGAAATTCTGCAAGAGCTGCTTTTGTGCTCTGTTATTTAAGTACTTCTGCTTCTGGCAAAAAGGGAAATGAAAGAGTATTTTTAAATGCATTTTGCATTTCTTCTGTTGTTTTCCTCTTTGTTCTCCAGACAATGAGCTGACAGATGTGCTGGGCTCTCTGGGCAGCCTCTCCTCGAGAGGGACTGGAGCTGTGGCTGCAGCCCCAGAGGGCCCTGCCTGCCCTGGGGGTCCCTGCCTGCCCTGCTCACTGCCCACAGCCCAGTGTCCCCCACCTGCCCAGGCCTCCCCGGCCCCCAGCCCCCCCGATGCCTCTGCAGCGCTTTGGCCTCTCCACTGGGTTTCCCCCGTCCATCCCAACGGCGTGCCCCTTCCTGCCTCGGGCCAGGTCAGTTCCCCAGGGTGTTTCGGCCCGGCGCCTGGCTCGTGGTGTGGCAGGAGTGGGCACACGGCCATGGCCATTCTCCTCACCACCATCCTTCCCTCTGGGGCTGCAGCGGCCCCGAGGAAGAGCGGGAAGATGGGCTCCGTCTGTCAGCTTCTGGTGGAGGAAGGGCCTCAGAGGGAAGCGAGAGCCTGGGCCCCCAACACCGCACGCCACTACTGCCTCAGCATTCCAGTGCAAGGAGAAAACACTACATAATTCTGACTCTTTTCCTTCTTCTTTTTTTTTTTTTTTAAATATTTCAAGTTCTCCCAGAGTGAGTCAGTTGTCTTTTCTATGCTGACAGGTGGAGCAGTGACAGACTGCTGGAGCAGAGATGGCCTAAGCAAGTGGGTAACTACAATTTACTGCTTAGCCCTCACGTCCCAAAGGATCGCTGTGCAAAGGAATGGAAAATATGCCATTATTGAACAATTATCATTCACTTTGGCCACTGCCCTGGACCGCCGCAGGTTAAATCTATACCCCTATTACTGCAGCTGACGCTTCGCCATGGTTACAGTGGGAAGGGGGAAGCCAGCAAATACCTGGGGTTTAATCCAGCAAATACTGATTGCCTTGTCTGATGGCGAGGCAGGAAATACTTAATTCCTCATCTGCAGTTCTTTGAGCAAAGAGGGAGGGAAAAGGAAACAACAAAACAAGTCACAAAAGAGGAGCTCTGATCGAGACGCACGCTGGGAACTGCCCAAGCAGTGCAGTACGGAGCTGTCCTGACAAGGACAGCCAAGCCCGAATATCTGACACTGGTTTTCCTCCAGGCAGGATGTTTTCGTCTTTGTTTCTGCACTGCTAAATTTGAACAGTCTGGGCAGATACAACAGCACAAACTTCACAAAGAAGGTAGAACTCAAAAGGATTTGTTGGTCCAAAATGCATAAAATAAAGCAGAAACGGGCCTCCAAGTCATCTGCTGCACTCAAGAGGCCTGTGAAGCACATGCAGCCACAATCACAGTGGGTTGGATTTAGCAACCGAGCCACTGAAACTGCACTGAAAGCTAAGGAAGCCAACCATAAAAATCAAATGGCATTTAGGCTGAGTCTGAAGTCTGTGGGGATTAAAAGTAAGAAAGAGAATAAGCCCAACCAAACGAGACCTAAATGTACTTGGGGTTATCATTCCACCGATGATAGATGCTTCTGTTTGGATATATTCATGCTTGTAGCAGCTAAACAGGTTTCTAACAAATCTGTCAGCAGCAGCAATCCCTGTTCTTAAGCACCGAAGCCCTGTTGAATATAACCACTCTGCAGCTCACTCCCTGACCTTTACGCTGAAATACCGCGATGTGCCTCCATCTGTCTCACTGCTTCACTTTTATAGTTGCGAATGTACAAACTTTAGCTTGAGACAATCAATATTTGCTTTTCCTTTAACCCCTCTGGATACGCACATTACGCTGAGCTTTTGGCAGAAGGATGGGGGAGGCTGTGAATAAAATGAAAAATACAGCTGCATTCAGAAATCTCTCTCTGCTTTAGCCTATCCTCTTTGCTGGTAATGAGAAGAAATCTTTTGATTGCACACTCAGAGAGTTAATGGAGAGCAGGAGGAATAAACTAAGACCAAGGCCCATCTGTAGGACAATTCGAGGAAATTTGGACAGAGAAAACTTGCACCAAACTGTCAACACATTCATCATCTTTAAAATGTGCATAAACGAGAAATTTTTGGGGAGGAAATTAAAGTGGATGTTTGAAGAAAGTGATCAGCAAAAATGGGTTTTTTATGGTAAGGATATGCTAAAAATTGTAATGCTGTGTGATGGTAGAGCACAGCCCGCACACAGAGCATACGTCACGACCTGGCACGCCAAGGCAGGCCCCTTCCTCCTGGGGCTGCAGCCCAGGCGGTGGTGAACACTGCGGACACATTTGGCTTTGAGCAGGAGCATGGGCTCAACGACCTCCGAGGTCCCTTCTGGCCTTAATTACCCCGCAATTCTGTTATGCCGCAAACGTGGCAAATGACTGGTCCCCTCCCTGCTTGTAAACCGAGACGATTAAGCCCCAGCTTGACTAATAATTTAAAGTCCACAAGTACAGATCCCTGCTTACTGCCTGTAGCGAAACCTGCTCCGACAGCAGAGAGGTTAAGAAAACTGCAGAAGAGCAACAGCATCGTTTGTGCTGGAGGACTGTAAGAGCGTGAGCGTGCAGAGAGAGAACGTGTGCTCTGCAAGAAGCATCCAGCGCTGGGCTGTCCAACAGCCAGAGCGCTGCGAGGATGTCCCGGTACGTGCGGGGATCACACGGGAACTTGGTGTCAGGTCCACGGGTGTGGTGTGTCTCAAAATCTACCTCCACAATGGGAATTCAATCCACTCCTCTGAAAAGAGCAGTAGTTCCACTAAAGATGATAAAATATTTTTGGATTTAGATCCTGAGGTCTTACCAGGCATGCCTGCCTCATGCAGTATTTTCACTGTTGAGGTTCCCTGCTCATTTAATGGTTTGTCTTAGTTGGCAAGTCTGACGCCACAGGTCAGTGAAATGTTCAGGAAATAGAGATTTTTGTGCTGCTTCAGGGCTGTGAGACTTAGCATTAAACCCTGATGAGAGATCTGATTGTGTCAGCACTCTTTGGAGGAATGAATGAGTTGGAAGAAAGTAATTCTACCCTCTCTAACTCAAACAGTGATCATACCAAAAGTCTTGCTTCAAACTTTGGGGAAAATCAAAACGTCAGTCTGCATTAGGAACGTTTGGGGTGATTCTCTGCAGCCCCTTATAGGGCTTTTCTTAATTAGCCAATTAAAGGTTTTCTGAACCAGTTACAGCCTTTACACATTATTCACGATCCCTTACTCATGACTTTGGGGTCAGTAACTAGCAGAGAAACAAACTTACTGCTTTATTTGAACAAGCATGACTGATGGACTGAGAGGTCCAGGAAATTTTCTTTGCCGTTCTCTCCAGCTGAAGACTAAGTATACTATTGTGCCGATTCTGTGTGAGATCCTGTGTCTGCATGCGATTTTATGCTTGAAAATGTACACTGCTTTTCAGTCAAGCATTACAGGAATGAATTAATGAACAACCTGTTACCTTTTTCCCAGGCAGCAAACCACACGAGTTCCCCAAAGAAGCTGAGCCTGGTAGCCAGTGGCACGGCTGTCCCGACTACCCGTTTCTGCAGAGTTCCCTTTGGGCTTGCAATGAACTGTCCCTATTCGCTGTGTTTCTTGGAAAGTCTTCCAAGAAAGCACATTATTATCTCCACCAGCTTTTATCAGTAGATGATAGACATCTCTGGAAACCAGTCGAGGTTTTTAAGAGCCACCCCAAGAACAATGACGAGTGCTTTCCAGGAGAACAGACGCCACTTGGGGGATGCAGAAGCCTCAAGGGTAGGGGAACTCACACAAAGTCTCTGCTGCTCTTTTGGGGGTTTAATTCTGATTTCAGCTGGGAAGTTATTCTGCTTCATGTTCGTGTAAGATTGCTCAGTGTTGCCTCCTTCTAAGCTCCTACTTCAGAACAGTTCTCAAATTTTAGAGCAAATACAGCATGAATGAATTTAAAACTCACAAAACTAGAGCTACTGAATTTTTCACTGAGCTCGATTTCCATGGATTTCTTTTTCTTCCTGAAGGAAGGCTGCCCACTGCAGTTGACGAAGCTCTGCTTAGCACGAGCTGAGGCCAGTGCCTTCATTTCACTGAGGACATGAGTTTGAGTCACTAAGGCCAAAGATACAAGTCAAGGTCTGGGAGGTAAAAGGCCAATGGATTAGTCATCCGCCATCCAGCCCAGCCCCAGATCTGACATTTTGCACAGTGAGAACCAGTCTAGAGGAGACTTCTCCCCAGCTATTGTTGAGGAATTCAATTCACAGTAAAATAAAACATAAATACAGTAGTTGAGTAGTGAAGCAGCAGGGGCAGTCTGTCATTCCAGAGCTCTTCCAAATGGGTCCTTATGCCAATTCATCAAAATAGATTTGTTGGGTTTTTTAAGATTATACGTGTGTGTGTGTGTGTGTGTGTGTGTGTGTGTGTACGAATTATTAAACAAAAGCTCCTCTCAGAATAAAACCACTGGGAACCTCCATGTAATAAAATGAGTCACACCAGGATGCGATGACTAAGTGGGAGAATAGGGAATTCCACTCCCCATGCCAGCTTTTTGCATGATCAATTTTCTGTCAACAGGTGATGGGAGGTTGTCTCTCTGCCTTTTGTTTGTTCCAAAAATTATTATTATTTTTTAATATTCTCTTTAAACAATTAAGATTCAAAGCTGAATAATCAGGACCAGGCATACTTCCACCAGGCGCCCCCATAGTAAGCAGGGAGCCAGGGAATCCAGGCCAGCAGTGGCTGCCTGTGCTAATAAGGATTTACCAGCTGTAAAATTCCAAAATCTTGTGTCATACGGGGAAACCTTCCAAAACACTGGATTCCACCCTGTCTCGCTGAGTCTCTCACAGCTATGGCAACTCCGTTTCTGCAGCCACAATCTCTTGCATTTTTGTGTGTGTGATCCTTAGATTTTTTCCTGTTTTGCAGTGTTTTTCTGGGATCCCCAGTTTAATGTCTGACAATTGTCCCGCGGGATTACAGGAACACCTGGGGCAGGCGGCACATTTCAGCCGGGGTAAACCTGCGGGCAGGAAGGTTTGCTGGGTTCACAGCAGCTGCAATAGCAAGGGAAAGCAGAAGGTGCCCCATTTACCCTGACACTTTCTCATCTGCACAGCAAAAAAGGGCAAACTCTAATCCTCCTGGTTTATACTTGTCACTCTTCAGTGTTCACAAATGGTGGGACCTGCTGAGACACCTTCCTCTTTTGCTTAGAAAGATCAAAGAAAACAAGCTCAAAGGGAGCAAAACCTCCCTGATCCTCCCCAGCTCTGACACCTCTCTGCAGCGAGAACTACCAAGCAGGCCCTGGGCTCTGCTCTGCAGCTTCGGCGTGCCGCAGGGCACGGGCAGGGCAGGTGAGCCGGGAAGGGGATCGCCTTCAGCTAACGCCAGAGTCAGGTGGGCCTCCCGACAGACATCTGTCATTTATTCCCCTGGTTCATCCCACCGCTCCACAGATCTGCAGATGTGCATCCAGCTTTGGATGCTGGACTCCAGCCACAGACTGCGCGGAGCAGAGAAGCGCTAGTGCTCGTGTGCTCCGTCTAAACCACCCACAAAACAGCAAGATAACAGATTTACTTCATATACTCTCTCCTGAACCTCACATGTCGCAAACAAATCGAATCATTTAAGATTACAGCATCACTCTCAGGTTTGCTAACTCTGTAACTATTCCCAGATATTTGTGCTTTTCCCCTTAGCCTTGCCCATTAAAAATACCCAAACAATACTTTGGGGTTTTTTCCCCAGATGCTGGGCTTTTAGGTACCGTAGAAACCTACACTGCAGTCATGTTCAGCAGTGGATTGTGTCTGTGACTGAGTTACGATCCTAGTTCTAAGATATGTCCTGTTCCTCTCAATTCTCTGTAACATAAACCCCCTACTTCAGTTCATTAATTTAGAAAATCAGTGAAAGAAGTGGAGCTTGGAGCTTGCAATAAATAAAGTTATTCACTGGGGTCAGATAGCTAACATCTCTTTTGAATGAATCTGGGGAAAAAAATTAAAGTTTTTTAAAAAATCTTTGGTGTCTTTTTATCTGAGAAAATTGCATCATTAATTTTGCATCATTAAGTTCAAAGAGATAATTGTTGAAAATAGTTTGCTATTTTTTGCACTCCCTTGGATTTTTTTGATCATTCATGAAACTGTCAGACTACTAACAGGCATTTGGCTCCCTGTTTGGGACACGGTGAGAAATTTCAGACTTCACAGAGCAAAAAAGAGGAACGTTGCTGCAGATGGGCTTCTAGCTCCCTTTCACATCTCCCCTGAAGGATCACGACCCTCCGCCCCGGTGCCTCGCTAGCACCAGCACCAACGCACAAGCCACCCTGCGCTCACGGGACATGCCAGAACGCCATCCCACCGCAGCTTTCTGTGGCGGGTTGTGCTGGCCAGAAGACTGTTCTGTTTCAAGCCGTTTGACTGATTTTGAGCAGATATGTATCAACTTACACAACTTCACTGGGTCCAACTTGCTGTGCTTTACAAAAAGACTTTCTAGAAAGTGGGAATTCCCAAACCCGAACGTGCTGCTGCGCTTATTTGCCAGCTTGCGATGCAGCAGGAATACTGAAAAGTGCAACTTTGAGAGCAAAGTCACTCTAGGGCCTGCCTGTTTGCTTCTAAAAGTGAAAGCACTACTTTTTGAAGAAATGAAATGATTTGCCCAGAGTTAAAATACAGCATGTCTGTAAGGACAGACATACAGAAGTGCTGGAAATCAGAGAGACACTGTGAAGTAGTACAAATATCATCAGAATAGTTATTATCATTACTGTTACTCCAGCGATGGGCAAGCCGTTGCAGGGGCTCTGTGTGAAGGTACTGGGATAAAACAGGTACGTGTGGCCATGGGCGCCTCTGGGCACAGAACCCACTGCGGTTAACACAGCTGGATGCGCAATGAGCCCATCTCCTGCAGCAGTCCCCGGCGGAGAGCAACACGCAATGTACCCCCAGGGAGCAGAGCCCCCAGCTTCCAGGAGGACGGGCACGGGCTGGAGGCCCGAGGCACGCCGCAAGCAGCGGTTGAGGTGTGCATCAACCTCCATGGTTGGTTTCTGGGCTGCAGAGGCAGGTGCCGCCACTCAGACACAGCGTTTTGGGCACCCTGCAGGTGAAAGCCTCGACTCACCACCAACGCGCTGACCAGAGCGGTCCTGAGTCTGTGGGGAGCCCTCCTGAAACCAGCAGGCATTCCAGTACGTTCAAGCTGGCCTGCCCTAGCTGTTATCCTCCTAGGAAACCACTGTCACGAAAATACCACCAGACATTCAGGAACTCCAGGGAAAAAGAAACTAGAGCTCCACTGCTTGAATCTAGAGCTGGAAAGATTTATTCCTGTTAAATGGACTTCGAGTGTCCACGCTTCAGAGGTCTTGACAGCTGCATCAGTTCAAAGGGCGCAGAGCACCACCTCCTCTCATTCTACGGCATGGTTGAAGTGAAAGATTTATGGTGGATCTACTCCAAAGATGTACGCTTTCTGTTTGGGTTGTTCCTCCACCACCCACATTGTCCTAGCGATGATTCATGATGTCCGTGTGGCCACCTAAGAGTTTGGCAGGGGAAAGCACAGCCCATTTGCACTTTTCTCCCAGAGAAACATGAAACTCCTCTATCGCTCACAGCAGAGCAGCAGTAACCAGTACACAAATGGGAGTAAACACAATGCAACCAACAGCATCTGACTTGCAAATTATTGCATGACAATTTAAACAAATAAAAGGGGGAATTCCAAGCCTTTTCTTTTTTTAACTGCATTGTAAGATCTGGGCCCCAACCAAACACTTACAGCCCTGACCTTTAGTGTATTCCAAATCCCTGATAGCCAGATGACTGCTTTTCAAGCTCTCTCTTCCAGATCAAAATTAAATGAATACACGCACTTCAAAAATTTCTATCTGTACAATCCAATCTAGTTGCTTCCCCTGACCTCTTTTGATTTAGCTGGGCTCAGTTATGTGTCTCTGAGCTCAGATCTTGAAACTCCTTCAGCCCAACTCTGCTTTTGTGCACCGGACGGCTTACAGCAGCTGCAGATTACCATCTTGCATCAGGAAGAGATAACCTAAAAAGAACTCAGAACTACAATGCTTGCATGTTGATAAACCTTATCATTAAGAAAATGAATGCCATTTATGCATCAGCATTTCAGACGCAGTACTTGATCCCCTCCCTCGCACACAGCTCCAGCCCTCCGCTCGCTTCCTGCTGCCATTTCCTGTCGCAAGCCTGAGCCCAGAGCGACAGACCTCTCCTTGGCAAGCTCCGGGCCTGGAGTGCGCCTAACACAGCAAGGCAGCTATCTTCATAATGACATCCCAGCGTAATTTAGGGAATATTCTCTATTTTCCAGGTGTTTCTAGGGAAAAACACACACATATCTGTAGTGCTGTGTAACAGAGATGTAAAACCTGTTTGCTGCTGTTCTTAGAAGCATGTTGTATTTTGGTCACAAATACGAACAGTTCTCCGTTTCCCGCGTTGCTAGGAGTGAGGGAAGAATTGCCTACATGATCCAGAGGAAACGGAGACAGGTTTTGCGTGTCTGCCTGAGGGACAAAGCCGAGTTTAGAAGCACGCCCCAGCAGCAGTCCCCTCGGTTCGGTGAGGCACGCCGCCTGCCCCCTTCTCAGCACCCGCCTCGCTGCAGACACTGATCCAGACCCCACATTCAAGGTACACCCAGATTTTGGGGTCTGTGAAACAATTAACGTGAGAATGTCTGACTGCACAAAGATACCTGCACAAAGATTTTTGGGGAGAAAAGTCTTCCTAGTCTCATCTTAAACACTGGACAAACAAGCCAAGGAGCTCTATGGAGTATGGGACACTGCGATGGGTCTCTGCACCGCTGCTCTCAGCCCTGTGTTACTAGCACAGCAAAAACTGGTGGCAAAAGTGGGAAATCGAATACTACTTGGTAGCACAGACAACGCTTGTGAGCTGTTAAAATGAAACTCAAAGAAAACCATGTTTCCCCCGCGAGCTGGTGCATCTTCCTGCCTTCACAGAGGTGCGAGGTTCTCTCGCGGGCTCCCCGGGGCAGCGTCGCGCTCGGGAAGAGGGCGCAACAGCGACAGGGTCACACCAGCGACGCACCATCCACCCACCGGGATGTTTATTGTGGCTTGCTTTGCTTCTGAGCAACTTATCAGCGCTTTTTGCAAGGTGCTGTGCAGATCGGATCTGCAGCGAGCGAGCTCCCCGAGGCAAGCGCGGGATCCACCTCCTCCTTCCACCCAGTGACATTTCTAATTGATAAATCGGGCTGCGGAACGGGGCCTTTTTGCTCTGTGTTCACGCACCCTAATGCAACGGCAACTAAGCATGGACACGGTAATGATAATTAAAACTGTCTACAGTTTATAAAAGGGAAGTTGAAAGTCACAGGTACAAAAGATCCGAATTTTCAGGCAGGCTGGGACACTCATTAACCTCTGACAACCCAAGCACAGACCTTAATTCTCAATCTACTGCGGTCAGGCAGAGTCAGATCAGCCCCTGAATGATTTGCACATCCAGCCTACCTTCTTAACCTTCCTCATCTTTAGAGATACCCATTAAAGAGAGCAATCCTCACCTTAAAAGCACTTCAGGGCATAACTGTAAGAGGAACACTGCACTGTAAAACAGCGCATGGACACACCGAAGCAGCTCGCCTCCAGCACGGAGCAAGGCCCCCAGATAACCCACTGCAAACTACACAGACTTCTGATTCAGACCAAAGGTTTGACTCTGGGCCTCCCATCCTCTAAATCCCCGCTCTGCAATCATTTATTCAAAGTCCAGCAGACTCAGACTGCCTGCAGAGGCCGAGGGGTGGCGGGGGAGGCAGGATATGGAACACCAGCATGCAAATCCCTGCTCCAGACTGGGCACGGCCGCTGGGATAAGTCATGCCTCTCCACTACCAGGAGGTAAAAAAAGAAAAAAAAAAAAAAAAAAAAAAAAGGCAGTNAAAAAAAAAGAGGCAGTTTCCTCAGCAGTGAAGAAAAGCTACAGATTTAGTGTGGAAAATGTTGTTCTTTTGACTTTCTAACATCTATTCGAGCCAGAGCCTTCTCTGCTCTTATATGGAAATAGGGGCAGGGCACCTTGGATGTTTCCTCGAAATGGCATTAAGAGCTACCTCCTTCCAGCGTATCATCTCCTGTAGTTACCGCAAAACATTCTCGGGACAGGTACCGCCACGCGCTGCCAGGCGTGTTCCCACGCACCTTCACCATTCGCTGACACGGACGGAACAGTGGCAGCACAGAGGGAAGGAATTCATAGGAGGGCTTAAAAGGGAACACAGGGTGCCAAGGAAATGGCTCTGACTGCACAGGCTCCTCTGCACCTTCACAGTTCGCAGGCCCGGAGCCCTCATCCTTGCTGTAAAGTAGCAGGGCTTGCTGGTGGGGGCGAAGAAACTGGGACTCGCTGCATGCTTTTTTTTGCCCCCACATCGCCAGCTGATGCTCACGTACATTAATTTTTGGCTCGATTCTTCCTTTTTGCCAAAGACATTACCCCAGAAATCATACACATGCTGTTCACTTGGGCGATGCAATTTCTGAAATCCCTTCCCAGATATAGCACTTAAGCTGCCTCTACCTTAGTTTACCGACAGAAAACGTAGGAGCAACATGTTTCCTTAACAGCACAAAGAGAACACAAAGTTCACATAAAACAGGCCGCTGCTTTTTCATACAGCAGAGTCCTTTGTCTCACAGAAATCAAGAGGAATAAAGGATGGCAGAGTATGGTCCTTCATATTTGAAAGTGCTTTTCTGATCCCTGGATATTATTATCCTTGCAGAGCACATTATTTAGAATATAAAAATCAAGCCTAATAAAAGGTAAATCCAAGAAGTCCAGACCATTTACAAAGAAACAAATGTCCATTTGCAAAAGCTTTAGAAAATCCAATAAAATACACATATTGCTTGGTGAGGTGAGATTAAATACCTGCATGCATATGGTATTAGGAAAGAAACAATTCAGCTCTGAAAAACCAGGTAACTAACTACAGCAGAATGCATTTGTTTGCATTTGCTCCTGTAAACGAGGAAACCTGGATTTCTGCTGCCCACCTTAGCCACTAGACCATGCTAAGCATGTTTTCTGGGGCGAGGTATTCTGTGAGTTAGAAATCAAGTGATGTTTATTATAGCATGTCATTATGAAAACACGACAAGAGAGCTCAGCAAACGCAGTGCAGGTGATGCTAAGCAACTAGATAACTCCCAGTAAACATTCATTCTTCCTATTATTGAAGAAACTTTCATCCAACACCAGTCAGAGTTTGGGACCATCTTGTACTGGCTCTGTGCAAGCTGAGCAAGTAAGTAGAAGAGAAGAAAAAAGAGAGAATTTGCAACCTGCCACTCATTCCTCTTTCATGGTTGCTCAAGAGCTAGCAGGATTATCTGAAAACTTGGGCAGAATATATTTGAAAAGAAGCAGCTCAACAGAAAAAAAGTAGCATTGGGCTGTAACAGGGGGCGTTTCTCTTTGGGTTTAATTTGATTTGTTTTGCTACGATCTGAGTCTATATAAAAGTATCTGAAAAAATACAGAAGTGATGTATTCTTGTATGTCAGTATGTGTAAAAAAATAATTTACTTTGATATAAAAATACACATTATGCATGTTTTCCTCCCACAGACTTCTAAAAGGAAGAAAACATAACCTTTGCCTGTAGCTCACATCAAATAAAAAAATGTTCATTTCAATTATGATTTCTACAGTAACGTTCCCTAAACATGAGATGAAAAGAGCACAGAAGAACATGGAAGAGCCATCCCATTTCCTTGCTGAAATAGCCTGTTCCTGCTGATTCCCAAGGTTGGTATTCTTGTGAGCCTTCCCCATGACACAGCTTTGATTTACTCTTCAACAGCGCCTGAAAGGCCAGTAACACAAAAATGTGCTCCTGAGTCTAATTTCACTCACGTGGTTAAGTCCAGCGATTTGGTTCTACTTACAAACTTGCACGGGATTACTCTCTTGGGTAGAGTTATTCATAAGCACAGATCTTAGGATGAGCCATGAGACACAGCAGCACTACAGATTTGCCTTATCCCGTTAGGGACAGTTAGAAAAAAAACGCCTTACCTGATGTTTTCTCTGTGAACACCACCTTGGACTCTGCCGTGAAATTTTGTCCAGTCAGGATCATCTGTTGTCCTCCATAAACGAGGCAGCTATCAATATCTTGTCTTTCAACCATTGGAAGTTCATGAGCAGACCTTTGGGCTGTGGACAAATTGCAGACATGAATGAAACCAACTCTCTTTTACCAGGTCTTTCCAAATCTTCCCAAAACTATCCACAGATTGATCTTGTCATTGTTACCATCCGTTGACTGCCAAAGCAGCTTCTCCAGGGTGCTAAATTTAGGTTTGAGAGGGAAAAATAAACTTACTCAAGGCATTTTATTTGGAAACATTCAGGAGCTGGCTGCAGCGTTTCAGCTGTGCTGGCCTTACTCCTTGTCCTTGAGAAAGGACAGCTTGGATGAATGAGCTGGAACTTGCCCATGTCCGTTTCCAAATAAATGTCCAAATTTTCAAGTGCAGGCACACTACAGCCCTGGAACCCAAAAATTCCACCTGCAGAGAGGATTCCACTGAATAACACTGAATTCTTTCAGAAAAAAGAATAAAAATAAAACCCTTCTACAAAAGCCCACTGCGTCCTACAGAACAGGCACTACACGGGCCTGGAACAGCCCTTGGCCAACAAAAGCACCGTCTGACGCGCAGGCAGCCAGCCTGGTGCACACAACAAGAGGGGCAATCACGAAACCGCGTCCGCATTGGCGAACGGAGGGGTCACACCGGGGCTCCGCTGCAGCCCAGGCTTTTTGCAAGCATGCCTGAACGTCTGAGGAGCAGGGCCATGGCTTGCAGACTGAGTTTGATCACAAAGGGCAAGGAAAGAACAGGTAGGGTGAATCCAGATGGGCACGTATGTGATCAAGGATTTCTAAGGTCTTTGCTGTCCTTGGTCACAGACTTGGAGCATGACTTTGGCAAGTTATTCTCTTTCTCCAGACAGAAAACCAGGATAGCACCATCCCTCCACCTACTTTCCTCTCATTCCATTAAAAAAGCCCTTTGCATGGTCAGAAAAGCTTTGGAGAATCCTGGTCACCATCTCTGCAAGCCCCTTCCAACTGTCTGCTAACTAGCGGCAGGAGCCGAAGAAAAGTGAAGATGCGAGAATCGTTCCCTACAGCGCAGACAGCTGGAAAGTATCAGGAGCTTCCCTGTGACCAGACCAGGTGGGCAGCGGCTCGGGTCTGGCGAGCTGCGAGTTCACGACCTGCACTCAAACTCCTCCGGATTCATCCACCCCAACTGGAGAGGCCTCTAGAGGATGCCGCTCATCTATTTCACAGCTGTCTTGGCTGGATTTTAGCTTTCTCTGACAAAGAGCCTGCTCTCAAGAGACCTGAGCACTTGTGTCTTCACTGAACACCGTTGGCTGCTGAGCCAAAAATAAGGCAACGTTATCCTCCACGTTCCGCGCGGGCCCTGCGCTCGCGCACAGGCGGGGCTGTGCGTGGTGTGACCTGCTCCCGCTCCCTCTCGCTGCCGGCACCAGAGAGCCGAAAGCCCCACAGCTCTTGGCTGTGCGGGGAGCTGCACAGGCTCCCGCACCACCTGAAGGACACGCTAGAATATTTGGTGGGAAAACACAAGCATTAAAGCTCTCGGACAGGTGTCTGCAAAGTGTCCAGCAAGGACAAGCTCAGCTGAACCCTTTCTGCCAGCCGTGACAGAGTTTTTGCTCTTGTAAAAATATAGATAGTTCAATACTTCCTTGTGCCGTTTGAGAGGCATTTTAAAAAAATCTATTTAAAACAACCTTATGACTCATTGTTCCCTTCAAACATATAACAACAGCTGGGCTAAGATACTGCCAATTAAGAATATATATTCAGATTATTTTCACAGAAGCTGCTAATTTCTTTCACATGGCCGTATGATTAGTTCCTTTCCATAAATACTCAAATTTTTGATGAGTTCATAATTGGATTTATCACAAAGATTTGTAACCTCAAAGGCTTAAGAGTAAATAGCAATCATCAAAACCATGTCTACGATAGTCAAGAGAAAATATATTTCAGCTTTGCCCTGCACACTATTTATTCCTACTCAGTCCCCAAATTTCACTTCCAAAGCATCCCAAATCATCAAAATTCCACATTAACCTACGTCTCCATCACACTTCAGTGTGTTAATAGGGAGCTTTGTACCTGACAGCCCGCAGACCTGTGGTTCTCAAAGCTTTTTCAGGACGAGGAAGGACAAAATTTAGCCTGGAAATAACCGTCTGACTCATCTTAATTACATTTGGATCTCGGCAAGTTGGAAATCGTGGCTGAAGACCAACGCTCTGTCCAACTTCCATAGAGTGCAGTGTTTGTGTATGCTGCGACCTACCAGGGAGCCGGGGAGGACAGCCGATTCAGCGGGAACGTGCATCTCGGATGTGGGGAAATGCCAAAAACCCTTCTGCCATCCTCAGCCAGGCTGGGCGGCCTCAGCAGCGCTGCTGGGAAGCCTGCGATGGGCAGAGGTGTCCTGCGGGCACCCCGGTGCCAGCTGATGCAGAGCTATGTTCTGGCACGGCCACAGCACGAGCAGGCTACGGGCATCTCCAAAACTGATTTTCTGTAGAGTCCCAGCCTGGTTTGGGTGGGGAGGGACCTCCCAGCCCACGCAGTGCCACCCCCTGCCATGGGCAGGGACACCCCCCCACCAGCCCAGGGTGCCCAAAGCCCCATCCAACCTGGCCTTGGGCACTGCCAGGGATCCAGGGGCAGCCACAGCTTCTCGGGGCACCCTGTGCCAGGGCCTCAGCACCGTCCCAGGGAAGGATTGCTGCCTCCCAGCTCAGCTCCAGCTCCCCTTTTTTAGTTTAAACCCATCCCCCTTGCCCTATCACCCCCTGCCCTGTAACCAGCCCCTCTCCAGCTTTTTTTTTTTCCTGGTCCCGAATTTGGTCACACCTGTAGGTGCACACAAGCCATGTGTGCTTTATATGTGCTGCAGGATAAGTGCATCTGGAAGCATTTCGGTTGAGTTTCTCGATGCAGTTACCATGCTAAAGGGAATGCAGGAACCTCCTGAGCGCTGGGTTTCCTCTGCCCTGTTTTGCTTGCACTCTTCTCCTCCCACTAGGTGGTTAGCAAACCCTTTTCTAAAACAAACCACTTTTCATTTTCCAAAATCATCTTTCCCCCGCCCCCCTCCCCGGCCTGTAAGAAGGTTTCACCCCATTCCCCATTACCACCAGTAATGAGGCTCAAGGTTCAGTGTGGAGCTCCCTCAATAGGATTACTTTTTTTTCCTCTGCAAGAAATATTAATTGCCAATAAATCCCCTTCCTCTAAGGCTCATGATGGGTGGACTGCATGCAATAATTTCACACTACTCCTTCTCTTCCCCCAGGGGTTGGCACTTCATAAAGTGACCTACAGCTACTGGAGTTTATGAGCTTTGAATAAACAAAACGCTGTTGATTTAACCAGTTGGGGTGTTTACTTTCAATAGCAACAGTTACTGACATAAGGCAGCAAAGCCAATGCTATAGAAATACTCACACTTGGCCTGAAGCAGTGTGTCAACCTATTAACAGGGGACATTATTTTTCTGTTTTATTTGACTGTCTGCAAATCAAGATGTCATGGATACATGGTGCCAAGAAATACAATGCACGCAGCGACAGAAGAAAGGGAGCTGCTGTCTCGGAGCACTGCACCACCCCCAGTGAGCCTCAGCCCGGGAGGAGGGCAGACCCTGAAGCAGCCCCTGTGCTGCCGCCCCTGCCCTCTGCTGCCCACAGCCCACCCAGGCTCCGTGTACCCACTGCGGGGGCGCCGGGCGTCTTGGGGAGCCTCTGTCCCCTTCCCTATGCCAGCAGGTGGAGGAAAGGTTCCCATGACCTAAACCTCCGGGCCGGTAGGCTGCATGCCTCGCAGGGAATGCCCCAGCCTGGGGGCTGACCGTGAGGAAGCGTGCCAAGGTGTTCCTTGCTTCCCCACCTGCCCACAGCATCTACAATCGTTCCTTTTCTGGCAGAGGGGCTACTGGGTTTCTAAGAAGAAAACAGGATATTTTGAGACAACTGACTGCCTGGATTAGTCTGTGGCAGCTCCAAGTCTCTCCCAGGAGAGCATTGCCCATTGCTGCCATCAGGTTCCAAGTGACAACCTCAGCTGTATTCCCTAACGTGGTCCACAGATGATCCCAGCTCCACCTGAGAGCCCCTTCCCCCCATGCTGCCAGCGCTCCTCCTGCATGCATCTCCTGGGATGAGCAGCTCTAGCCCTGCCTGAGCATCGTGTTTCCTTCCACTGCCTTGGAGGGCTTCCAAGCGCTGCCTTGTCTTGCCCAAAAGCTGACTCGTTTTATGAGGAGTTTTAACTGAAGCTAAAAGTCTCTTAACAGCCTCCGGAGAGGAACCGTCTCAGCAACCTCTCCCTGCCTGTGCAAAAAGAATGAGAGCTGGATCGGGTAATGTAGGCAAAGCAAAAACACTACTGTGATCTGCCTCTCCGGAGGGACAGGCTTGTGGACGCCGTGCAGAGCAGTGCTGGTCTGACCGACACTTCCAGAGATGCTCCACAGCCTCTGTGCAGCACACCAGCTCAGTGCCACCTTCTGCAGAGAGGCTGGAGGCCTCCGTGCAAACCTCTGTGTGAAAAGGCCAAAGAACAGCAGCCAGAGAGCAGCCTGCTCCGTGCCATCCTTCTGCCACCTGCAACTGGATCCAGGGCCTAGGTTTACCTGTTGTCCCCACAGCTGACCACGGTTCAGGAGAGATCTTATCCTGGGTGATCACAAGCAGGACTGAGGCTCACCTGCAGCTCAGTGAGAACAAAGCTAG
The DNA here is from genome assembly GCA_013399095.1 of Psophia crepitans. NCBI lineage: Eukaryota > Metazoa > Chordata > Aves > Gruiformes > Psophiidae > Psophia > Psophia crepitans. The sequence continues at coordinate 140,619 of VWZZ01007271.1, read as the reverse complement.
AGTCACCTCTAATTACCTCTGACTGCCATCACAAGCCAGGTAAAACAAAAACTGTGGCTACTTAAAAGAGTCACGACCTGCACTCCCAGAGCAGCAGTCCCAGGCCAAATGTCCAGGTCCCTCTTTGGACCGCACCAGGCTTTCCCTGCCCAGGGCAGCCCCAGCTCACCCCAGCTTGCTGGAAGCCTTCAAGCTGTGACTCGCCACTCCTGACATGTCTTTCCAAACCCTCAAAGGCTCTTAGCTTCAGCCACAGAAGAGCAGATAGAGCCGGGTGTCTGGTGCTAAAAAAACCCCGAACCCTAGAAGCAATAGCCGAGTCATAATTTGTTGTGGGATTAATTCTTCCACCTCAGTGCAGACCTTAATGAGCCAAAGTAAATATTTCATTCCCCCTGTCACACTGTGTTTATTTACCACGAGCTGCCTGCCTGTGGTAGGACTGATGGGAGCAGAGCTCCTGTGCCCAATGCTTACCCAACGCGTTAATGTCCCAAGAGACTTTCATCCCATCCATCACACGATGAAGCACCCTGAGCTCTGGTGGGAGGAGAGGCAGAGGCTGGGGAGCTGCAGTATGGGAGCCGGGGGAGGGCCGAGGGCAGGAGATGTCTCTCACAGGCAGGCAGACACCGGCGAGGCACGCTAGAGAGCAGCCATCACCTAATCAAGCGATGGGATGATTTACCTCCCAGTAGGAGTATAGGGCAGTGGAAGGCTTAAGTGAGAATCAAGCAAATAAAGCAAATTTCCAGCCCTCGTGATTAGATGGGAAACCTTGGAGATGTGATCTGAACGCCATGAACAGAAGAACCCCGTATGAATGACAACAGCTTCCAATCTGTTGCCAGCAAGACCTAATCAGCAGTTTGTGCAGAGCCATCCAAGGAAAAAGCACCAAAACCAGAGGGCTTTTCTCCACCTCCTTCTTCGCACATAATTTATTTCATGATGTCCCTGCGAAGGAGGAGTGACAAGCTCTGATGGCAGCAGTGTCAGATAAGTACGATACTTTCTATGAACTGCAGCCAGCGCACCAAACCAGCGTGTGATTAATGACAGGAAAACCATGGCCTCGGTTCACTTCTCTGTCGATCATCTCTGCGGGTATGCACAGCATTTCCCTTTAATCCCTTGTGGAGGAGATCTGCCGAGCTTAAATCATGCTCAGAAATCCTTGCTCTGCGTAAGACGCTGGGGCGCTCGCTTGCACCAGCAGCGGCATTGCCGAGACCAAAAGTAAACAGGAGTGCGTCCTCGTAGCGAGGCTTGCAGCCGGCAGAAAGGGCGGGCGTTTTCCTTCTGTCTGACTCAGACTTTCCAGACTGAAATCTTTTGGTTGCACACTGAAAGTAGCAAGTGTTGCCAAAATTAGCTTCTAAATTCTGTGCTTTAGGAGAGAGAAGAATTTTAGTTTAGAAAAAGCCCCACTTTGTGTCTGCTGCCTGGCTGTCCTGAAGACGAAATGAAGGGGGAGGAAAACAAAATCCTTTAACTCTACTGGAAACCATGCTACTCTCGTAATAATTATGGTTATGGTTCAACTTGCAAATGGGTATCTCCCTGCTGCACAGAAACCATTAGTTTCTGCTTTTTTTATCTCAATAAATAGGGCTCCTTCTTGCCTGCCATTGTATTCCAACCAGCACAGCTCCCGGCCGAGGAAAAGCACTCGCTGGTTTGCCAAGACAACATTCTTTTACATGACTAGCTCTTTCCCCTGTAGTTATTAATGTGTCACATATCATAGGTTCAGATTGTCTAATATTATGGGAAAATCTACTAGAAGGAGAGAAAAATAAAGGAAACTTCCAGGGAAATTGATTAAAGGGAAATAAGATAGTTGACCCAATTTAGTGGAACAAAATACAGTCAATAATAGAAACTATTTGAATTCCTCAGATGGACACACAGTCCTTCAGTAATAAGTTTTGTTTGTTTTGTTTTTTACCACCTCGGAATATCTATTATAAGAACACGGTTTCAGACTCCTTCTCTCATGCCAAGTGCAATCGTTTGCACTTTAAGGGATTCATGAGCACAGTTACTGGTACGGGCAAACACGGATCACATGGAACAAGATCTGTGAGACACTCTGGGATGGTTTAACCAGGATCCGTTAGAATAACAGCCGTGACACAGGGTCAGTGGCACTCCGAACACTTATGCTCACACTTGTATAAAGCAGTTTTTGGTTTGCACCAGCATGGAGTAAAACAAGCTGCCTCGCAGGTGCTACTCCCAACTTCAGTGCTGCTCCTCCCCTGCTCCATGCATGCTCCAGCCAAGGAGTAGCAACCCGACTCCAGAGATCGATCACTAATGAAGAAATGAGTTTCAGCTCGTAGTGGAAGGCAAATCAAAGCAAACGAATAGAACTAATGCTACAGAAATTGCCTGGACGGTTTGACAATAATGATCAGGTCTGCAAACACCAAAGCCCCGAGTGGCTTCTTGTTGTTACGGCTGTGTTTGACGGGACAAGTTAACTCAGCAACCCTTCACGCCTGCGATTTCACACCTTCCGTGCTGGCAGCTCTGTGCGAGCAGCTCTGCAATAGCCCTGCCTGGCCCAGAGCTGACCTGCACGAGCTGGCTTACGCCTGTGCCTGAAACACGGACCTGCCCAAGGAGGGATGGACTTTTGGGCACACACAACTGCAGCGTCGCACAACGTCGTGCACGACGAACGGCCCTGAGGGGGGCAGATGTGTGCAGGCAGGGAGCCAGGCCAAGCAGCGTGCTGCTGGGTGGACCTGTCGGCTGTGGATCCCAGCGGCATCTCACGTGGCGCCTGCGGGGCTTGCTGTCATTTCACGGGCTTGCCGTGGAGCAGCACCAAGGAGAAGGGATCTTTCTCACCTTTCCAGCACCACATCTGCCAGACTGGGCTCTTTATCCCTCAGTGAGGGATGGCCTGTTGCTGCAATTGTCAGAGGGCCTTCCAATGCCTTTGCCCGCTCAGTGGCTTCAGAGTGAATCAACAGGCAACAGGAGAAAAAAGCTGCAAGCTGCTGAATGTGTAGGCTCGCCTGAATACGAGGTCCGTTCTGAGGCATAACTGATCATTTAACAAGATACCACCTCCTTGGTCCTCCCACACAGCTGCCTGGGGAGGAACTTGCTCCGGATGATGCTTTGAACCTGTGAAATCCCCTCCTAAAACCTGTCAAGTGCTGAACGTGACACAGATGAGGTGGAATCAAACTGCCGCATGAAAAGCAGATACTTCACAGTTCCTGCTTCACTGCAGCTAATGATCTGCTGACACCGGTGGGAGTTTTTAGCTGGGATCGGCTTCTGCTGAGGAGAGCACTCAGATATTCTGTTGGTAGCAACAGTGCTCTCAGGGGAACCCCACTGGTAGGGAAATGGCCAGTTACCTTAACACCGCTACTTAATGCTGTCCCACCGGGAAAGCCTTAGGAACAGCTACCAGACAGAAGAGATCTGACGGGAGAATCCCTGAGGATCAGGGTTCCCAGGTGGCTGCGTCCAAAAATACGGAAAACAAAGGGAAAAAAGCGACTCCGAGCAGCACAGGAAGGTGGGAGGTGGGACACAAGGAGAAGATGTCTCGGAGCCCCGGCACGCCCCATCTCGGCAGGGCACCCGAGCTGCCGGAGAGGTGCAGACTGTCTGGGAGAAACCGAGACTGTCACCTCAGCGTGATGCGGCCTGCGTTACTGATGCTGCTGAACCAATTAATGTTTTTAACCATCTTCCCAGAACTGGGCTGAGATCAGGAAGTGCGACTGAAATGCAAAAACGTTGCTAAATATGCAACATATGTGGAATGGAAGAGGCTTGTTACCCCAGATCGCTTCCTACTCTGCTTCCCCGAGCTCAGAAAAGCACAGCCCTGACACATCTCTCCAAACTGCCGCTGGGTTCAGTGCTCCAAAACCAAAACTTACGGTTTTTTTTTTCTTGGAGAGCAAATACATTTTTTCTTGTAGGAGCTTTGCTGTCTGCTCTGCAGCCAACATTTTCATATTTTAATTATAAAACCCAGAAAAATAAACCACTTACACCAGTATCTCCACTTTTGGCTTTTTTTATGCCCCTAAGACTCATCAAAGCAAACACACCTCACAACAAATGCCTAGACATCTTCAACAAGCCTTGCAAGGAGCAGTCACTGCACAGGCAAATTAGGTGTGGCATACAGTTCAGAGAAAGGTGATCTTATTCTGCAAACCGTGACTGGATTTCTGCTTGACTGCTCTTTGGTGATGGGCACAAATACAACGTGCAATTGTGGCAGGACCTTAGAAATGCCTGGCTAACTCATATTTGCTTCTCCTTTTATTGGCGCACGTGGGGTGTGATCTGATCTGCGGGGCTCCCTGCATGGCCTGGGGACCATCCACCCCCTGCTCCGGGCTCGTGCAGTGGATTTGGAGTTACAGCTGGAGTCTCCCCACCTGCACAGCCCCCCGCCGCCAGCAGGAATGGTCTGTTTCCACTCACAAAAGGAGGAGAAGGAGAAGCCAGGTGATCCTTTGCTGCAGTTCCCTTCCTATCCCCAGAAGCTGCAGTTTGCTAAACGTTTCCTTTAGCAAACGGGCCGTTTCAGCAGGGACATGTCTGGGGTGGAGGCCACTGTTCTCTGGACCCTCCGGTTCTGTAAAGGATCGTAACCTTTCCTATGGAGAAGGGTGGTGGCTGCCCCCACTGCTCTCCCTTCCCCATCACGGTGCCCGGAGACTTCACCCAGCTGCTAAAACGCTCGGATAGTTGCTATCTTCTCATCAACATTGCCAAGAGATCACACGTATCTGTCATCCTCTCCTTAGTCTTGTTTATTCATTTCTACTGCTTTTTAAAAAGCTGCCATCAGTAATTCACTAGCCACAATTTCTCTTGATTTCCCACACACAATTGGCTCTTCTTATTCCAAGCAGTTGTTATTTCAGTAAAGCCTGCATCTCCGTAAATAAAACTCACACATGAGAAGCTGTTCAATGACTTTCTTCACATGACTTATGGCAAGGCAGGTTCTGCTAAAGGGGTGAGTCATGCAGCAAAGGGAGAGGAGAACTGTTCATTATGTATTTGTGAAATCCCCAAACCGCTGAAAAGGCACCATTTACCAACAAAAAGCATCGCAGGATGCACATGAACCAGCAAAGTGGGAGGAGCCCTTCCAGAAATGACTGCGACACGGGGCACCTCTGCGGCGGCCTCTCTTTCTCAGGATCCAGTACGTTAAAACGAGTGGGAGGTGTGGGTTTCTCAGCTTACACACTGCTAGGATTTGCCCCCCAGAAATCAAAACTGCAAGATTTCTTCTGTCCCTCTGGGGAATACCAGAACAGCCCGGGCTTTCCCTGCTTCAGCTGCAGCCTCCCCAGCTTCACACCCCTTAGCATCAACATCTAGAAAAAACAACAACCAGGATGTGCCCGAGCCTCAAAATCAAACCTGCTTCTCCACTTCGGCTGCGTTCCTCGCAGCTCAGAGCAGAGGACTGCGGTCACTCCTTGGCCAGGCAAGACTGGCCACAGCGCTACCATCTGGCCCAGGTTCGAATTCAAAACCTCCCGCCACCTGCCAGCTTGTGCATAACAACTTGTGGTGCTGCCTCTGCTCAAACTGAAACCACTCCCAGGACGGCAGGCAGCTTGCACGCTCGTGCACAAAGAGGGAGGATACACCCCTATATGCACACATGCACTGGCTCTGTGCTCCCAGAAACGACCTCCCAGCCAGAAGGACCCAGCAGCAACACACTAATAAATAACATCTGCAAAAGCCCTGAGTCCCTTGCTAAGCCCCAAGCGCCATGAAGAGCCACGTGCTGCCAAAGCCTGTTTCAGGGAAGGGCACACATATAGGCAAGAGCCACAGGTCGCTCAGTCGGTGGCACAGACCCAGCCCTCGGGACGAGCAGACCACCTTGCCTTTGCCCATCGGAGCACGTTGGGTTTTTCCCCTCGGTGCTAGCCTGGAGCAGAGGGACAAGACGACCGTTGGTTGCAAGAGACGGAGAAGGAGTAAATCTCAGGGATACTTACAGCATTCGATGGGGTTCGATGCTGCTTGCAGAGAAATGATCCTGCCGTTGGACTCGGGGATGTGCACGCGGAAGACGAGCCGGACGCGGGTGTTCTTCCTGCCGATGTCCGTCTCTCCCTTGCGCAGCTCGATGTCTGCGTTCCTCAGCTTCAGGATCCCTGCGCAGTCAATGCTGCCAAACACACGCGCCATTTAGCTTAACATTTCTGCTCCCAAACAGCTTGGAACAGGTGACAGTGAAGAGGATTAAACTGTTTTGCGTCGATCTCTGGGTTAGGAGCAGACACTTGTCCTGCCTGGGCTGCAGCTACTGCCATTTCAGCAGTTACAGGGGAAGATGTGCCAGGCACGCAGCGAGGGGGGGATGCTGCTGGACCCCTCCCCGAAGAGCCTGGGCTCGGTGGCTCAGCGCGTCCCAGCCGAGGGACAGGGTGGCCTTTGCGCTGGCAACAGCCGAAGCCACTCTGCAGGCACTGTAGCCCTGAGCCTCACTTCCCGCCGGCAAAGCGTGCAGCGCCCGCCGGCCCCGGGGCAGGCAGGGCGAACAGAGCACGCAGGGCGCTGGGACAGGCGAGAAGCTGAGCCTGTGCCGCAGCCCTGCGCCAGACAGAGAGCACCAAAGCCGCCCCGCCAGCTCAGTGCCCAGAGACTGCACAGCCGCCATCGCCTGCACGTGGGCAGATTAGTCCAGCTCCCCGGGGAACCAGCTAATCGCAGGCACTGCCCAGGCACGTTTTCCCCACGGTTTGTACGGGCAAGGACTGGATTCAACTCCAAAGCCAGAACCAAACTGCTGTCCCCTCCTTTTGGACAAGGTAGGTGCTTCTGCTAGAACCAGGCTCCAGTCCTGGCCCGGGCCACCGTGTCATGCTCCAAAGCCCCAGGACGTTGTTCCCGGCCAAGGGAGTCACCTGGCAGTGCGGGAAGCGGTTCTCTGCTCCCGTGCACTGTCCCCCCAGCACAGAGGGAGGGTGTAGGGAGCAGGATGGGGCCCAAGCAGCAGTGAAAAGATGAGGATTGCTTAAACCAGCATTGCAACTTAACGTTGGTGTAAGTGCAGGTTAACTTCTTAAGGGACCAGTGACCTAGCACACGGGCCTCTCTACATTACGAGAATGTGCCAATTAATATTTACAGAATCTGAGATCTTCAGCCCAGCAATAGTCCTCTGTTACTAGACAGGCACCGCCAACCCATTCTGATATCAGTTTTAAAGACATACCATTTTTCTTCTTTTGATAGGAATTAAAATCACATTTTGGGAGGCATAAACCCCAAGCTGTTTCCTACACCCACACCGTTCCTGGCCATTGCATGTGTGCAGGGGCTTATTACTCCAGGGTTTCTCGTTAGGAACAGACAGTCATGTTCCATCCAGCGCTTGGCTGCTTAAGTTTGAGATGTGGACTTTTATTTATCTCCTTGGGTGCAGAGGGAAGGAGAGGCTTGAAGGAAAGGGAGGAATGAGGTATATTTTCTGAAAAAAAGATACATAAAGAAAGAATGTGGATTTTGTGATGAAGTAGGGGGGCTTAAACACATAGCTGCTCTGCCAATTTTGTCAGTATCCTCTGAAGGATGGAGATACAGCTCTTCCCTCTGCAGAGCAATCACTCTCAAGCTGCCTGGCACACATTCAAGCCTGAAGTTTCAGACTGGTGCCCACTTCATCCCTCTGCCTCCATAAAACTGGAAAGACTAATACAGAAAAGATGTGCCTGCGCTTGCTTTTCTGTTACCCTATTACAACAAGAGAGCGCGATTTCGTGGCCAGAGCACTTGGCTGAGTTCAGGAGAGACGTTTTCTATTCCATCAAATGTTGTAAAACGAACCGTGCACCTTTCCTCCGCTGCCTACTGCCCCTTGCTCCTCATTGCTTCACTGCACCGTAAGGACTGGAGCTTCGGGTCTCGTTTTCCTTACTGCCCTACAAAACCGTCCTGACTTTGGAGATGACAGACATTACAGTACAGTCACTGTGGCAGTTGGGGTGAAGAGCAGAAATGCCTGCACGGTCAGCCGGTGAATGGGGACTCTTGGGCAGCTTTAACCCGCGTGCTTGTAACTGCTGGTGACGCTTTGGTAACAAGGGTCTTACCCTCGTATATCACCCCGATGCTCTGGAGAGGGGAGTCCCCCCAGAGCAGCCATCGTTATTCATTCAGCTGACTCCTCTCCACAGGAGAAAGAACTGCACATACCAATTTAATCCTGCTCAACTGTGCTAATAAAAAAAAATATGCTTACGTTGCTTTCATGTTGTTTTTGGGTTCCAATGGGATCTCTAAAACTTTGGTGTTGCCAATGATTTTTTCATAGCTGGTGGTGGTGACGGTTTTTCCCGTAATGCGATGGACTTGATAGAAAGCGTGAGGTTTAAGTATCCGTTCGTCTGCTGTGCCAATGAAGATCTGAAGACCCAAGGGTTTGTTCTCCATATAACCGTGAAGCTGACAAGACATTAAAAATTGATTATCGCACACCGGGCTTGCAATGCCTTCATGTCAGGAAACCAAACAGACCTACAGACACATGTACAGATATGGAGAGATACAGAGACATAAAGATATGTGTCGTACAAACTCTTTCCTACCCTCAGACATCCTCTTCAGAGTATTTGCTGGAGTCCACGATACACAGGGCAGGGGGCTAATGGAATAGCTATAATATGTCGTTATAGTTATAATACTAAATATATCTAGGAAAAAAAAGAATATATCGAGAAGAAAAAAATCCAGACAAGCTCTCCATTACCAGGAATTTGTTGGTTGTCTCCAAAACAGATTGATAAATCCCCCCAAAAGGTACATTTTTGTGTATACTTGGTTAATTTGCGGTGACTGATTCTCAATGAGGTTCAAAAGATTTTTCTGTGTGGGGTGGATAAAGCAGCAAAGCAGAACTGACTCCCTGCAGCCACGGGCAGCGCTGCCTGCTTCCCGTCCGCAGGAAACACAGGAAGGACAGAAGAAAGTCTCTCGCTTGCATTTATATACGTGGCACATAATGGCACTCCCATACACACCTTCTCCAGACCGTACCAAAGCTAATGGAAGATGCCCACTGACACAGGGGGCGTTAAATGAGGCCCTGTGGGACATCCAACCTGCAACCCCATGTTTCTGTCCAGCCTAACAGTCACTAAAATGACCTTGCCTCAGCTCAGGTGTGATTCCTACTGCAACTGCAGTTAAAAAATAAGGTTTTTTCTCCCTAAACAGGAAGTGTTCAAGGAACGTGCCTGCGATTTTGAGAACTGAAATGTTAAATGATGTATAAACATTTCGGAAATTAACGATCCCTGCCACATCCCTTTCTCTGGCCTTGGCAGGTGCAGGCTTGCCGCAGTCCCCATCCATTTCAAACCCAGCGGGAACGACTGTCCTTCCCAGCTCTCGCTTTGCCCAAGTCACCCTCAGCTTCACATCTCTCCAGCTTCCCCTGCCTCCCTCACACCAGACATAAGCTGCCTGCCTTCATCTTCAAAGCTCTGCTCTTCTCTTTGCCCTCTCGCCTCTCATTTTCTACCCAGTTATCAACATCTATTCCCAAACTTCCCAAATCCAGCCCCAACACTCCCAGCATTGCATTGTCTGCTCATCTGCCCAGGAAGGATGTTCCCGTTTAATACCTACATCTCCACCCGACAAGGAGGGCTTGGCAACTAGGTGATCTCTGAGGTCCCTTCCAACCCAAACCATTCTGTCATTCTATGAAATCTCCCTGTCTGCAGGATTCTTAAACAGCCTGAAGTTGCTGTTCTTCTCCTGAAATCCTGCATGTGGACCGGCGCTGGCTCACAGGTTCACTGCCCTTTGAAACTCGTCCTTCCCCCACTGGTGGCTCACCTTCAGCCACTCCTCCTGCTTCCCGTTCAGACACTACCTGCGCAGGCAGGGAGGGCACTTTTGTCCTGTGACCACGTAGTACCTGGCCAAGGACGTCCTGGCTGACCGCCGAGACGGGGGCCTCTGGGGTTCAAGGACATCAACGAACTCGTCTGCGCTAAATAACATTTTTATAAACAGCATTTGTGGCAAGAGAAGCAAGAAAGCCAGAACGCCTCCATCGGCCAGGAGACGAGGAAACTTCTCCTTCTTTATTAACATTCAAAATTACAAATCAAACCATTCTAAATTTCTCACATAACCAAAAATGAAAACCAGACATTTATCTACCGCATAGCCAGTGATCTAGCTGAAAGGGAACTTCATGGTCTGAGACATGCTAAATTTGTTTTCAATTATTCCGTCCACATGCAAAACCTTGATGAAGCCATACAAAGCAAACAGCACTGGAAGATCAGAGAAAAGGAAGATTAAGCTAATGGTATTCATGGCCGAACTGTGGGGTTTTTTTCCCTTTTTCTTTTCACCAGTCAGCGGGAGGTATCTTTGCATAGAAGGATTAATTCCCCCCTGGAAGGGGACCACATGCAGCATCAATGCAATCCTGGCAACCTTCCTTCAGTATGGCAAATGTAAAGCGACACTCACTCTGCTGAGCTATCGTTACTCATCTAGCACATAGTTGCCAGGCACACAAAGACGGGGTCCATGCCCCAGAGACCTTACAAGCCAAGGGCCCAACGTGCAGCCTCCACTTACATGAATAGCTCCATTGAAGTCAGCAGGCCTCAAGCAGGGCTCCTGCAAGGCAGGATTACAGAGCCCAGCGCAGCCGCGGCTCAGACACCTACGACAGCTCACTCGCACAGTCGCTTCGGGAGACGGCGAGGAAGGAAAACAGGGTACGAGGCTTTGTGCAGACATGCCAGTTGGCTCCGGGAGCGAGGTGGAGGAGGAGCGGAGCTGGACTCCAGCACAAGGGGTGGTATTGGAGAAGCAGCCTTGCCAAGAATGCCATAAATCCGAAGGCAGCCATGGGGAGATTTGGAAACGTATAGAGTGTGTAGAAGATTAAAGGCGACAGAGGTCAAAATGATAGGTCTGCTGGGAACAGGCATGAATGTAGGAATCAGCCCCTGTTTACCGTGGAGGCCCATTAAGCCCAGGTCCTCTGGGCGCCCTGCTGGAACTCATCCTAAGCGTGGCACTTTCAATATCCAAGATTTCCTGGCCTTCAATGAAAAGCCATTGTATGACCAAAAGCCATCTTGTCTTCACAAGGACAGAGGGGAAGAGCAGTTTTTAAGTACTGAGCATGTTTATTGTCATGTCTGACAGAGCAATTCTTTGTGGATCCAGCTGGAATGACAAGAGGCTCCTTTGGACCAGAACGGCTGTTACAGTGAGAGCAAAGCAGCTTTCCCTTCGCCTCTGTCCAGGCAGAACAAAACCCCAGACTTATAGGTGGGAGACTGGAACGGAGGCAAACAGATGATAAATTACAAAAGATGGTTTGCCCGCAGCGAGCCCGGTCAGCGGCAGCTGCCGCAGAGCTGGCTGTGTGCGGGTTTTAACACCGGCCACCTTTAACAGTAATTTGAAGTAGTGTTTTTGCACAGGTATAGAACGAGTTCCCAGAGCAAAAATAGTCATGGTCTTCTAATAATACGTACGTCTGTGGGGGTGTGTCTGGATAAGTGCACACGCACTTAAAGAGGGGAGTCGCCTGCCCGTTCGTACGGCAGCGTTTGTCTCATCGGCTGGGCGGGGGGGTGTAAGAGGCACAGGAAAGGCCGCCCGGTCCTGCACAGGACCAGACTTCAAATCGATTGCTGGATCAGTGGAAGAAGGTAACAGAATTATCTGGTAATTTATGACATTATGACAACGCTTTGGGATGACATCACTGTAAAACCAAAATAGCATTATATAATGCAAATACAAAGAGAAAAACATACGGAAGAGTCAAGTATCCCCGTGTAAAAGGGTGTGTCCTTATCTTGAGTTAATTGATTAAATTTTGAAGGATGATAAAGGTGATCGTTTACCATAAGCATTTCCATCGCCCTTTCACTTGCTAAGAATGCATCAGGATGACCAGATGGACAGCCCACAGAAATGCTCCAGGACCTTGCAAACTGGAGTTTAACTCCCAGCTCTGCCACTGATTGCCTCCATCGCTTTGGCCATGTCATACAACCGCTCTGGTGGCCGGTACCAGGGGAACAGTGATGCTAACCCTTCTTTGCAGGGACAGAAATGAGTTAATACTGTGTGCAGCATTTTTACATAGAAAAATTCATTGTGAGCTGGAATGAAAGAACACATTAGAGCTGTGTTTCAGATATATGTCTCTCCTCAAAATTGAACTACAAGAGACGGTGACTCTCAGTAAACACTCACCTCCACTATGCTAGGGAGCTGCTTTGGTATTTAACCACAGTGCCGATCTTTTCTTTGGCGGAGCAAGGACAGAGCAAAAGTGACCCTTAAAGACCCCTACAGAGAAGTGATGGCTTGAAACATTTTTTAAATAATAACTTTGAAATTAATTTTTGCCTCCCTTAGCAACAGCCAGGCCGCTCGAAAGTCTCAGTTTTCCAGCCCCTCTCTTCTGCAGGTCTCTGGGGCAGGGAGAAGGACGCTGGCCCTGGGGCACAACGCCGGCACCGGGGTCCCAGCAGGGAGAGGACCGGGGCCCAGCCCCACGCCAAGGTGTTCCTGCACTCTTTTTTGCTCTTCTTTTCATGAAGAAAACGAAATCGTCTAGGTTGCAGTTTCAAGAGAGTGAGAATCGAGAAAGATTTATGAATACAGAACTCTGGGAGGAAATATTTTTGTGTATTATAAGGTGACCTATTCACAATAAAACTCCCCCAAACTGTATACAGATAGAGCTGGAAAAAACCCAACTCCTTTGAGTCACATTTGCCACAAGGGGAAAGAGAAGCCAGACATGATGTGTACCTTTCCATACTCTATTTTGGGATTTTAAGATCCTATTTCTTTTGGTTGAAAGATTTTTCTTAAACTTTGCTTTTGCATAGCTCTTATAATATTAACATAGCCAGACATGGGCTGGTCTGTGACCTGAGGAAATGCAAAGCACTTTGGCAGATAAACAAATAACATCATTCAGAAAACAAGGAGACTTTTCTTGTTTGGTTTGCTGCTATGCTTTGGTTTCTAAACAAAATGGAAATGTGTGGCATGATTAAAATCATCGGCTCACCTCTGCGTAAATAAAATCCATTCATCCTGCACTCCACCCGCGGATCAATACCAGTCAAATCTGGGAGGGGGGTATTTAAGTGCCATTTTCAGGAAGGCACGTGTGTGATTCTGCATGCAAAAAGAAGCAGACGTGCCCGCGGTGCTGCGCACGGCAGCCCGGCCGCCCGCCTGAAGACAATTCCTGTGCCGGTACCGCCAACCGCAGCCGTCGGGGCCACACGGTCGGCACAGGCTGCAGCGCTTTTTTTTCCTGCACTATTTCAAAACTCAGGTCTTCTTACACGCTGGGTCCCCAGCTCCAAAGATACAAGCACTTCGGGCAGGAGTTTGAAATTCAAACCTAAATCAGCCCCCACCGCTGCATTCAGACGAACCAAACGTGCATCTGCAGGGCCCACATCGCCTCTGGCTGTGGGGTTTAAAAACACGGGTTCACCTTTGCTGTGCTGCACGAATGGCAAATCTCTGCACGAGTGAAGCCTGCAACCCCGCTGAGTTATCGAGCGACAAAAAGGCAGCAACAAAGGCCAGCCCTGCTCCGCACATGGCACAAACGCGCAGGAACGTCGCTCACCAGCCGCAGCTCCCACTGGAATTGCAAGCTTCTGCCTTTGCCTTTACAGTTGGTGGGTTTCAGAGCCAAATTTTCTGGCAATTTCTGGTTTGGGTACTGCACGCCTGGAAGTCTGAGTGCAAACAGAGATGGGCTTTGCGAGACGAAAGCAGGAGCATCTGCACATCTCACGGGCACGTTTGAAGAGCCCCCGCAAGAACGTTGCCCTGTGCAGTACAGATCCCAATTGCCAGAGAGGAGAAGGGAATCATTTGTTTCCCACTCATCCCAACAGAGCTTTGCTTGTCAGGAATTTAGGTATTTCTCCCCTGGGAGGTATAAAGCTGCATCTTTAAAGCCAATTGCTGTCTAGACAACACCAGCTACTGCCAGAAGGAAAGTATAAAATCAGGGAATGAATTCACTAGTCTTGGTGATTTTATTTGCTTGAAAGCAGTCCGCTCTCTTGCCTGTTTCAGCTCGCTGTAACGTGAGGCTTAGCCCATCACCCGCTGCCCATCACTCGCTATCTCCCCGTGGAAGTCACTCCGGCTTCCCCCCGGCCGCGCGTGCATGTGTGTGGGCAGCGCCGAGAACTGCGCGGGGTGATTCAGAGGGACCATCCCCGGCTGGTAGCGAAAAGTGGGAAAACAGAGCTCAACTGGCAGCATTTAATTAGAAGCAAATACAAAGCCGCGTGAGAAATCGCTTCCTCTTACTGCTTCCCTTTTCCTGCTGTACACAAGAAGATAAGAAAGCAGTGGAAGGCTCGCCAGGAGCGGCTGCGGCACCGGCTGCCCTGGGCTGGAGCCCCAGCTCGCCCAACGCCCACCTTCCTCTAGAAACCGCCAGAGGCTGCAGAGTTAAACCTGTGCGTGCCTCAAAGCTGCTGGCACCGCAAACTACTGCCCTGCTCAGACTCCTCATCGGCCCCAGGGCTGTTTTCCGTGCCAGCAAGGGGAAGGTGTGCTTGTCTGAATGGCTCCTGCTTGGCACAGCGTTCTGCCCTGCCCGTTCAGCTCCCTTCCCGCTGGAAGCAACTTTGCATCTTGGATTTCATCATCAATTCTCATCACTAATACCCTTCGCACCAATTTCAAGGACGTTTTGGGGAGTCTTTCCTCAAAAATCCTCCTGCCAAGATGGAAAATCTCACTGTATCGTCTCGGGGACAGTGGCATATCGATAGCTGTCAGTAATTAGGACAAGGACCCCATCCAGACACCGTATCCCGTAGCAGCTTGCCTGCCTGCTTCACTTAGAGCTGACATCGAGCAATAAAGCTGAATCTTGTCACATGTTTTTGTTCAATTTAATGTACTTGGGACACAGCAAAGAACGCAACCCAGAAGGAAATCTCTGCCTCAGTTCGTTTTGCTCCGTACTGGAGCAGTCTAAAAAGGCCTCCAAAGATAATCCTTCGAGCATCTGATTCTGCTAAACGATGAGTTAGTATTATACTCAATTTTAAGTGTTTCTTATTTTGGTGACAATTTTGTCAAACTTCCAAGGACTGATTCTCATTTGCTCTGCTGCTCCTTACAGTAAATGACAACCAGACTCCCAGGGTCTAACTGGGATTTCTGCTTCCGCATGGGGTTAAAATACAGGTCTGGGGCAGAGATGGCCGCGCTCGGGAGAAAGCAGCTGGGCTTTGTTCCTGACTGTCCTGACACTGACCTGACACTGCAGTGTAAGCAAGCTGTTTCCTCCCTGTGCCTCAGTTTCCCTACCCCTGATCCTGTCTTCAAGATGCTTTGATTATCTTGGCTGAAAGTTTAAAAGAAGAGGCACTACACATCTGACTACTGCACGTGTCCGGGTAGGGGGCTCTGGGGATCAGATTTTCACAGCTAGGTGAAAATACAAATTTTTTTCCTACTAAGAAAACCAGCTGTGTAATTAAAGTGCTTCCATTCATACTCATGACAAAAGATTTAAACTGCCCCCAGCACAACAAAACTCTCCCTGCCGCAGGTAAATCAGAGGGTGCAAATTTGCTGATGTGGACAGAATCGCTTTGGGGGGTTCCTCGGCACGGGGCTCTGCCACCCGTTAGTGAAGTGGTTCCCCGCGGCTGCGGGGACACCGTGGGTCCGTCCTCAGCCCAGCCGGGTGGGAGCAGAGCTCCTTTCTTACCACCAGCCTTGCGGGTCCCTGTGCCGCAGCCCATTCACCCTCCGGGCACGCAGGAGGCAGCGATGCTCCAGGAGCACCACGCGGTGCAACCCCAACGTGGCACAAAGTTTGAGAGCAACCATGCCGAGAGGGGGCAAGGTGGGACAGCCGTAGCAGCAGGAGAGTCTTGGAGTGACTCGGTTCGGCCCGAGGTGATGGGTACGGCAACACTGAACCAAGCCCCAGGGCTGAGCCCCCTGCCAGGGCGCAGTGCTGCGCCTCCTGCGAGGCGGGTCTGGGTGCAGGAACCACAGCACGGCCTTCGCTCAGGCACTGGCTATCTCACTGAATGTCAGCCAGGTTTTGGCAAGGGTCTTGGCCAAAAAAGCATTTTGGGGAAAAAGAAAAAAAAGAAAAAAGGAAAAAAAAAAAAAGAAAAAACCAAAGAAGAGCTAAAAGCAAACCCCAGGAGCCTCCCTCCTCCCCAGTTTCTTTCTCGCGCTGAAACCCACAGCACAAGGCATGCTCAGAGAGGGAATAACTCAGATCTGCTGGAAGCATCAGGGTTTCAACAGTTGTTTCAGAATGCAATAGAGACCCTAGAAATTTTCACCGAGCAGCAGCAGGCAGGAGTCCAGTCCCTCTGCCCCCTAACAGCCATCAGCCCGGCGAGCACGATGCTCCCCCGGACAGAGCAGACCCAGGGGCGAGTCCTCGCTTGGTGCGAGGCTCTTGCAGTTCCACAGACATGGGCCTTGAGAGGACAGGAGGAACTAGAGGCTTAGCTGGATGGTGAAGCCTGTGAGCAGAGAGCTCAGATGCGAGTTTACAGAACACTCTCCACCCTGCACGAACTTCTCCTGCAGACACTCGAGCGCGCCCCGAACGGGATGAGTTCCGTAGGCGGTACCGCTGCACTGGAAGTGTCTGCATTCACGGAAACAGCCACAGGTCTGAACTCCGGTTTACTGCGCACTGACTGCCCATGTGCAGTCCTGCAGGAGATCACACATGAAAGAATAGCCTAAATCTTGCATCTCCCTAATCCAGGCATGTTCCTAATCCAAGGAATAACCCAGGCTGCCTACATTTCACAGGCATCACACTCAAATCTGTTGGTAAACTCTCCTTCCCCTCTCCTCTGCCAAGGTTGCTTTCCATCAAAATCCATGTATTTTGAATTGGGCTCAAAAGTTTCAGTGAGACCTTTTGACTCATCTCTAACTCAAAGCAGGCTGGCCCATGGGAAAATCCCCCAGCTCCCTCGGGGTACATGGTTCATCTGCCCCCGCTGCACCCCGGAGCGATCCTGCCCGTCCTTCTCTTGGGGTGGGCTGCACTCGCTCAGCCATAACGCCTGGGCAACAGCGTCCCTTTCACACAGGGGTGAAAGACTTTAAGCAACATGGGATGCAACTCATCTCTGGCTAAATTCCCCCAGCAGCTAATTATCTTGACTGTTATCCAGCAGTTCTGTTCTTGCATTAGTTACAGAAATCATACAGGCCAGGTCTCCTTGGTTTATTAGGTATCACGTGCGACAGTCCCTGGGTTTCAGTCCAGGCTCCTCTAAACAGAAGCAAATTTCAGGTTGATCCTCAGTGGCTCCACTGAGCTTTCAGACAGACAGATCTCAAGGTGCAGCCACGCTACCCGTACGCTGGCAGTGCCGTGTGACAGGTACTGACTGACCTACCCCTGCGTTTGATGGGGTATTAGTTTAGAAAAGAATTACCCAGATGTACCCAAAATCTGCCTTTTCAGAGTTGCACACATCTCCCTGCAACAGCACGTGTAACCTCGGTAAATACACCCGCAACTCGACAGCCAAAGCTCAAGAGGCACCTACAATCGTCACTACGGGCTGCAGGTGACTCAGGCGTGAAGCGTGCCCCCGCCTGCCACGCGCTGTCCTGGCGCGGGGGCAGAGATCCCTGCAAGGGCCAAAAGCCGCCGAGAGCCTGTGCCAGGCTCCCGCTCGCGGGAAAGGGAAGCGAAGGCCACGAGGATGGCACGGAGATGTTGCACGGCTCGAGGCCAGCACCGCCCGCCCACGGAAGCGCAAACACGCAGGGCTTCATCCCGGACCGCAGACTTTCCCTTCGCTGAACGGGGGGAGTTGGGAAGAAGGGCAGAAAGGACAAGCTCAGCTCCTCTGACGCCCCCGCACCGGTGAATCTCCCTGGGCAGGCGGGTTTGGGTCCCGGCAGGAGCACACCTCCAGCCCAGACCTACTCGTCAGAGTGTGAACCGAGCTGTGATCTGGTTTCGAGTTTCCATCAGAGGTTCTGGTTTCACCAGCACACAAAGGAATTAGTTGAATGTTGGAAGTCACATACAGTTGGAAGTCAGGGCCTGACGGGGAGCCTGCGCTAGAAAACAATGTCTCCTTTGACTTAGAAACCACAAGAAAACACATACGGCAAAATTCAGCTATAAAAGGAAAGTGGAACATACGTTTGTTATTGTAAAGCAGCTCCTGTGTGCTCCATTAACAACTCCACCATTCCAGCTTCTTTTTAATTAAAGAAAAAAAAAGCAAGCCAGTGAAAGCCACCAAGTCACCCAGACTTTAGAAGTTAAAACCCAGGGGACGCTGGGTCGGCTGTGCTGAACAGCAGCCCTCGCCGTACAGCTTTCCCCCGTGAAAGAGGGGAAGGAGGAGCAGTGCAGCGCATGCAGGCGCGCAGCGCGAGCTGCCACAGGGGGCCCTGGGGGCCTCCCTGGTGATTTTACGACAGCGGCAGCAGGCAGGGGCTGAAGTCTTGATTCACTTGAGATGTGTCCCCTTCCTGCTGCGGGGGCGGATGGGGAAGGAGGAGTCCCTGATGCTCTGATCTGACAGAACTATCCCCTCCTCTGTCCCAGCCCCGTTGCTCAGTTCAACCCACTGTGGCGCCCCAGCCACCGAGACCGCTCTCTGCAAAGGTCCCGAGCAATGCTCGCCCCAGCCGCCAGCCAGGCACGCTCCGGAGAGCACGGCTGCCCGCTGCCGTGCTGGAGAGCTGTGGAAACCACCAGCTTCCGCGGGGACTCCTTACAGCAAGGTAGGTCCAAAACACAGAGGTGCTCGGGGAAAGAACAGAAATAATAAGAAAAACAAAAAGAAGTAAAAAAGCGTGTATTTACTCTTTGACCCCAAGACTTAGCTGAGTTCTCAAAAACAGACTTTTAAGAAACCAGCACACCTCAGCCTCCCTACAGCCCATGGCAGAGGCACAGCTGAAACGGATGCCCTGTCTCACCACTCTCAGTGCCACGAGGCGAATGCAGCAGTACATCGCCCATTTATCCCAGCGGCCACCTCCACGGACCCCAGGGCACTTCCGAGTGTGGGAAGAATACGATGGGAACCGGGTTTGTCTCACGTACACCCACGGGCTGCAACACGTGCAAAGGCAACCGCTTCTAACGAAAGCAGTACGCATCAGCTATCCAGAGGAGAGTTGGACAGTCATTTACATAAATCAGCTGCTCATCTTCCCTAAAAGCTTTTCCTTTCCCTTCCAGTTCCCTTGAGGGACAGATAGGAGTTCTGCTTAGAACTCCCCGAAATATCACACAATCATGTGAAATACCATTTCCATCTTGAAATAAAAAATCAGTAGGACAAAACCAGAACCACTAGGTTTAATGAATATCTTGAAAATAATATTTTTATGGCTCTTAAGGGATCACAGACTCTGCTTGACCATGGGGTGAAGCTCATCCAAACTCAGCCTTTGCGACTGAAAAGGCCTCTCCTCATCGCTGCCTTAAACAGTTCAAAGACAGGAGAACCTTTACTGAAAATTGAAAATCTGTCTCTCCCTGAAGCAGAGAGGTTCTTACCACCACATTTTCCTGTGGGCAGTAAGTGGAAGACACGCATACCAGCACCCAGTGGTACGCAAAAGTGCTACCACATGCCCTGGTGTCCCTGGACAACAGGACAGCGAGCAGTGCCAACAGCCCAAAAATCTTACTTTCTCTTAAGGGGTGGGAGCTCCTAGAAGGATTCTTGAAAATAATGCTAGGAAAGATCTCAAGGAATCATCTAGTTCATCTCTCCTGTCCCAAGCAGAATTCAAATATACCCACATCCTTCCTAGCAGCTCTTTGCCTAAAAGCACGCACAGATGGAGATTTTTACCCCTCTGGGCAGGGCGTGCTGCTGCGGGGTGAACTTGGACTGAGCCAGGTTTGTGTTTGGATTGCCACCTCCATCCCCACCACATCCACCTGCTCTTTGCACAGGAGCAGCCGCTGCCTGGCCTCATGGACGGTCTCTTCAGAGCCTTGACTGGAGCAGGTGTCCCTCAACTTCAGTGAAAGAGTTGCAAACCAGTCATGCCAACCCCTCCCCTGCGGTCTCAGTGACCGGGTGGACCTGGTAAGGTGGTAGATGCGTGCAAACTTCAGCCTTGTCCTTGCTACACAGGATTTCCTTGCCGTTCTCAGCGACTGAACATCTCGGGGATACTCACGCTGGCATTCAGCTGACATCCCTAAAATCAAAGCCCGGGTTTCTCCGTAGTTAACAGCAAGCTGTAGTTTCCTCCCAAGAGTGACTCAGAACAGCTAAACTGGGAGCCTAAGCTTCTCCATGTGACTCTAGACAGCCTCTGAAGCTAGACGCTGTGAACGGTACTGGCATGCATGGCTCCTCTCTTCCTCCCCAGGCACGCAGAGGAAATGCCCTCTTCGCGCGGCCCAGCCAGAGGGTTTGATTAACCAGACCCCTCCTGCCATACTTGGAGCGCACAACTGGTGCAGAGTCTTGTGCACAAGCTCTCGGGGCTAGACACGTGAAGAAGAGGAAGCAGCATCAGAAAGATAAACCACAAGATAAGGCCTGGAGGATATGAGATCTGCTGGTCTGTAGCTTCGGAGCACCCGAAAGCAGAGACTTGCATGCAAAACAGTTTCCAAAAAGTAAATATTGCAGGCTAATGCCATGCTGCAAAAACTAGCCAACATCCCTTCCTCCGGGAGGTTCAGCTGGATAATTAGTCACATGGAGGGTTAATTTAATGGGAATTTTTTAAAAAAAATCAAATTCTTTTAAAGAAAAAATGTATTTCAGTTAAAGTAATCAAAATAGTGGAAAAGCAATGTGTTCAAAGGGGTTGTAAAATGTACGGGACATGAGCGGGAGAGTCAACCTCAGTACAAACCCCACCGCTGCGGTGGGCTTCCCCCCCTCGGGGCAAGCCTGGCTTCTCAACGCTAAAGCCCAAATGTCTGCGAGACAGATCTGACTCAGGACAGCTGCTGGGGGGGGTCCGAGTGCTCCAGAAAAACCCAAGGGCAGTGTGCTCAGGTCTGGCTTTTGGGAAGCGCTGCGGGTGCCCGGCGCCAGGTCTGCAGCCTGCCCGAGACCCCGGCCCCGTCACCCCCGGCCAAGGCTCCCGTTCCTGCAGACGGAGCCTGCTGAAAACACGAATTTCCTTGCAACCATCTGCCTTCAACTCAGGCACGCTTTCCTCAACACAGCGTCGACCTTTTAAAAATCTCCCCTCTCTCATTTTCCCGGTGTCTGTACTGTTTGCGTCTGACAGGAACACAGAAGTTAAAATTCACCGAGGGGAAAAGAAGGGGAAAAAAAAAAGAAACCTCGAAGCCAAATAAGTTACGACATGAAAGCTTTGGGTTTTACTAGCCTCCCCCAGTTTCAGCTGTCGTAAACCATACAGGTGCAGCTCTCTCCGTGCTCGGCACCCATGTGAACCTTGTTATGCTAAAGTGAACACAAATCCAACGAACACTTCCAGGCTTATAATAAACCTTCATAAAGAAACTGTCCATATTTTCCCCATGTGCAGGCACAGCTGTGCAGAAGCACATCTGCTCGGGAAACGAATGTGGATCTTTGAATTTATAGTTTAAGATCCTTAAGCTTGATGGCAAATTATGGTAGAACTAGGAATATCAGTTCCTGTCTCCAACAGAAAATATAAATCCCTCTCTGATTGATACTGATTGCAGGAAGGAAACAAAGCACTCGTGTTTCCCCATGTCACGAGAAACTCCTCCATCGCAATAAACATCCGGCTGAGAGGCGTCTTGGGAAGGTAAGTGATACGGTATTTGTAAGCGAACTGAGAAAAGTGCAAGCGCTGATTTGCCACGTAGCTCCTACATCCACGGAGCTTCAAACACACCGCAGCGGGACAGGGGTTTGTCAGATTCGTAAACTAAAAAGATTGCATATATATTGAAGGATGTCAAATGTGCCTGCTATTTATTATTATCCTGCACCCTTCACTCAAATATCCGGTCCATACGCGCGAGTCCAGCTCAAACAAAGTAAACAAATTCATTGATTTAACAATTTATGGCTTGATTTTAAAAGGGTCTGAGCCTGCAGGGGAATATCTGACATATGTTTGAAGTTAGGCGCAAGCCAACCCAGTGAAATTAGCGGTATCGATCGCACGCTTACAGCTAAGCATAAGCTTCAACATCTTGCCAAGCAAGCCCCGAGCGCGCCAGGGCCACGCGCGGGGACCCGGCGTTGCCTAGGGAGCTGTAGCTGCGGCTGAGCCGTGCAGTGGCCGAGCCCATCGCCAGCAGTATCGCCCTGGCACCCTGCACCCCCACCAGAAGCCTGGCTTTCCTTCCTGAACACCACTGGCTGAAACTGGGAGGAAGCGAGTGAGAAGCCTGCTGTGGCCCCGAGTGGCCGCAGTGCAGCGACCCAGCCGCTATTTTACGTTACCCTTTGGAAAGCGAAGGGAAAGTCCTTCACTCTCCGCAACGGAGTAAGGTTCAGCTCATCCACCTCCCAGGACAGCAAAGGGCCAAGTTTTGTTACCTCCATCACCGTCAGCTTGGGTTTCGCTCACTGATTTCAGCAGGACGACCTGCCGTCTCACCGGCATAGCTGGGGCCAGAACCGCACTCTTTGGAGCAACAGAAGTGATACCTCAAAATACAAAGCTTTGTTTCTGTAGGGACATCAACCCAAATCACGAGGGAGCTCCTGCCTAACCTCATTCACGCTCTCCCTATGAAGTGACAAAGCTGTGCTGTCTATATCTACACCTTCATAAAGGCCAAACTTTTTTCAGGAAATCATCCCCACTGCTCCACAATTATCTTGCCCTGCTGCCTCCTAATCCCACAGCCACTACAGCTACTACGGGTTCCCCCGTGGTGGTGTACACCCAGGACAAAGAGAAGGCAGCGTTACCACGGATGACACGCAGAACTGCACGTGAGGTGGGACACGGCGTCCACAGGTTACACACAAACCGGGCGCTGGACCGGGGTGTACCGCGTGCTTCAATTACACACCGGTGAAATTCTCTGACCTAAATTTAAAGCGGCTTAAAATCAGACGTTCTCCCACGTAAGCAGACAACAGGAAGAAAGAGTAAAATTGCTGAAGGAAAAGCAAACGCATGAAAGATGTTTCTGGCAAAAGGCAGCTGTTAACTCTGGGGAACTGCAGCAGAACATCCACATCCTAATCCAGGTCCCATCGAGGCCAGTGAAGGTTGCTTTGCCTTTCATTAGACCCCAAGTGAACGTGCAGGAGTCGCGTACAGCGTGGCTGTAGGGACCGAGAGGAGCCAGGCTGGACACAGCCAGAAACAGAGGTACCAGCTCTGCCGCACGGACCTGCTCGGCGGTACCTGGGGGAGCACGGCTCCCAAACCCGTGCTCACCGCCGGCCAGAGGACGTGGTACCGCAGATCGAATGCCATCTGCTTGTTATTCAGATCTCATAAAAGGGGCTCAGCTGGAATCCAGGACAGCAGGACATCGTACGGCCACATTGGGTCGCAGGAGGTTTAACATGTAGCCCAGAAAAGGTGACAAATATTTTGGCTAAGCTTCTGAGCTTTCACACACTAATCCAAACCAACTTTACAACCATCTAGGACTTCACCACAGCTCAACTTCAGACACTTTACACCCATCTACAAGCACACCCAGATTCACAAGGTCCTCCTCCTCCAGGGCCAGCCCCCAGCATGACTTTCAAAAATGGGCTGGCCCCCCACCTTTCCTCCTTGGAGCTGTTCTGCAGTCCCTTACCTGCACAACGGGGTGGCCTCCGGTCGGTGCCTTGACAGCCCCTCGGCTCCCCTCCGTCTCGTAGTGTGCCCGGTGGTGGGGCTTCGGCTGTACCTCGATCCGCAGCTCGTAGGAGCCAGACTGGCTGGAGAGCGGCCACTCCAGGGGCGGCAGCGACTGGACGGGCAAACTGGGCAGAGAGAGACCACATCAGGTGAGGCTTGTTCCCCAAAGCCTTGATCCCCTCCTCCTCCCGGTGCCCTGCTGGGGCTGCTCCCACCAAAACATTTAGGAGTCTGCTATTAACGTCAGTGAGGATCTGCTGTCCTGCTCACGTTTGATTACAAACTCTGCCGAACTTGAGGACGAACACAATAATTCCTGTGGGCCCATCTCCTTGCAGAAGAGGACAGACTAGCTCTATTTCTTAACCAGAAATATCTGTAGCTGTTGCATTTTTTCAGAGACGTCCCTCTTTTATCCAGCTGTTGCTCTGTCTTGAACTGTGATCGCAGAACATACCGTGCGAAATATTAACCCCATCTTCCTTTACTTACCAGTTGCCTAAATTAATATTTATTATTTCCATAAATATTTAAATGCACATGAATAAAACGCTAAACGTTCTTACCTGATACTAGTTTTCCTGTTACCAAAACACCCAAGGGTTTGTAACTCGAAATTAACGCACTGCAAGGTACAACTACGGCTTGCTCTGGATGTGAAACAGCTCTCACTCGGTGGGCACCAACTGCTGCCAGGACCGGCCTAACGCGCCAAGGAGCGTCACAGCCCACGTTCTTTCGCTCGCAATTAGGGGGGAGCAGCACGGGGTGACGTCAGCACGGGAACAGCCTTGCTGCCGAGTGGGACGACCGTGCTTACAGGCGCCAGCGGTGCCTGCAAGCGGAGTCACACATCTGGCAACCTCTGTCCGGGCAGACACGCACCGCCGGGGTCCGGACCCCAGCGCCACCAGTGCTGGCGAGGGAGGGAGCTGATGAGGGTAGTGCCAACGGCTGGGATTTGGGCTAAACGACAATTAGCAAACGAACAACCAACATTAAGGCAGGCGGGGCTGACAGAATGCTCAGCCTGACTCGGGGCAGCATGCTCTACTCTGACTCAGGAAGTATTTAAAGTATTTTCATCCTCGATGGAAATGTGTAAGTGAGACTTTCCCTGAATTTAGAAAAGCAATCAAACCATTTTCCTGAGAAGCGGCAGGATGGAACGAGAGTGTTCAGCCTTTGCCAAAAGCTGTTTGCAATCTGCTTTCTAGACAAATAATTTGGAAAATGGAATTTGTCATGTGCCATGCTACCAGTCACCCACTTCCATGATGTTTCATCCAAACACGGATTTTTTTCATCTCTCGGAATTGCAACGGATTGGGCTCCCATTGACCACTGCTGTCCTTGAGCACTTAGCTCTGGTCTGCAGCAGGATCTCCCCCAGGAAACACTCCCCAGAGATCACCATGCATGACAGAGGACAACACGCCATGAGAAAACACACAAGGACACGAAGCATTACCTACCTGCAGATAGGTATTGCAGGCACCAGTTGCTTTGTCCAGGATGGAGGTACCAACAAAATTGATTCTGGGGCTGAGTTTCTCCTGTCCTCCTGCTCGCAAGGCCCGTGGAAGTCAACAGTCTGAAAGACGTGACACGGAATGCTGTTTTTGTGGGAAGGCATTGATGAAGGATCAGGGCTGGTTTTCCAAATTTTCGTGGGAACACCACAGGAAGGATCCGCAGGAAGGCTGTTCATAGCATCCATGGAAAGAGAAGCGCTGGGCAACTGCGTGTAAGTAACTGAAGAGTTGTCTTCTCTCAAGGGGATGCGAGGAGAGGATTGTGGCGAGGGGGTCCTTGACTGTCGTGGAGAAGTGGAAGGCAGCTGAGTACTGTAGAGCTCAGTGCAAGAGTACCTCCGTTTTGCACCTGGTGATGAAGACCTTGAGTTGGGACAGGGTGATGGTGAATGTCGTCCCAAGCAGGTTTCCTCCGTGATGCTTGTTCGTGGTGACATTATTGGAGAGGTTCTAGGAGAATAATGAGTATGGATGTTTTGAAACTGTGGACAAAGGTCATCACTAGGACCATTATTTGGTGAAACACATGGTGATGTGCAAGGAGATACATTTGTCTCTGAAATGAAACTTGCAGAGGAGCCGCTACTAGCTGGGCTCAAACACAGTGGTTCTCGGTAGCCCTCAAAGCCAGGGACAGGCAGGGTAACCCTTGGGCTAGTGGTAGCTGAGTTTGACTGATGTTCTACCAAAAGAACATCTGTGTCTCTGCTGCGGAAGGGACCCCCTGAATGAATCAGTTCATGATATGGAGTAATTTCAATCCTAGGGCTCGGAGCAGAGGCCCCTGCAGCGTTGGCAGGGTGCGTAGGTGCTGTCCCTATGCTATCTGGCTGTCCATATCTGCCCATGGGATCTGCAGAAAGGCTAGAAAAAGGCAGGGGGCATGGCTTGAGGCCACAGTCCAAGACATCATGAGCGTATGTAACTCCAGAGGGTGGGCTGTTGGTTTTATGTGGAGTCGGTTCTTCTGGAAAAAGAAGGGTCTCTTTAAGACTATAAATACTATTACAGAGGCTGAGCAATCATGGATTTAAAAAATGCATATTTATAAACTGGTTGTGATCTGATATTACGTAAATACTTGTTTAATTCTTTTTAACTGCAATTAGTGCTTGTGGGAAGTCCTGGATTAACAGCCAGGGAAGCTCAAGTGCTCCAAGCAGATGGGGCACGGGCAGAAGCTCTGCCGACACCTCCAGCCGCCCCGGCCGGGCTCCCGCTACCTGGCCCTGAGCTAGAGGGGTGACCCGGAGGGGCCGGCGCCGCGGCACTCTGCCCATCCCACTGCTGGCCTTCCTGCCAAGCACCCCCGAGGCCCATCGGCGCTGTGACTTTGGGTGAATTTTGTCAGCCAGGAGCTGGGCTGAGACCACCACATCACAAAACCACTCGCAAATAGGTCTCGGTAAAACCCAGAGGTTGAGGAACAGCTTTTGGTGAAGGGAGGAAGACCCTCCTCACACAGCAAAGCCCGGCCAGAAAAGGCTTCACGAAACCAAAGCTGAGCTCAAGCTCTTCCATTAAAAAGTCAGTTCTGTGTGATGACTTGTTTGGCTCCGTACCACGTCAACAAGTTTTGGTGACAGGTTTCACATGAGAAAGCAGCAGAGGATCAGAAAACGCATTCACAAATATTTGTTAGAAGAGAGAGAGAGAGAAAGGATCCAGCCCCACGGTTACAGGCAATCGCTTTCCAATTCCAACTCAAGGAACGTTCTGGCCAGAGAGGGATTACAAAACACACAGTAACAGGTAAGTGCTCAGTGCAACCCTCTCTCCCGATGCAAAAAATCCTCAGTTTTCAGAGATTCGCAGTCTCACAAACTATCCCCAGGTCGAAGAGTACAGGGATGCTTCCAGGCAACGCAGGATTCCCACCCGCATCGCTAAGCCGGGCTCTGACCTCGTCCCAGGCAATGCCAGCGGCACCCGAGAGGGTAGAGGCATGCCGGGGATCCCCAGGACAGACCCCTCGATGCACATCGGCTCCTGTAGCTTCCCCAGCCCGGGAGCAACTGAGTAATGTTGGTCATTACACAAAAGCATTAAAAACACCACCAGGATCTGTAGATGTTTTTAAAGATTCCAACATATCCAGCAGGAAATATCTGGAACAGCTCCACAGCCTGAGGTTCCTTCGCACTGTCTGCTCGCCCCCGGGCACAGGCCAGTGTGTGTCACAGGCAAAGAGGGTTTCATTTAAATTTTTAAATCACTGTTCCAGCATTTTCCCAGGAGCAGATAACACCGTACGTAAAGCCAGAGGGGACCCGGCTGCGCTTTCTGCAAACGGACCAAACATCGCTGTGGAACTTCTGCATGCAGAGAGACTGTAATTTAATTTCAGGGGATTTCTGTTCGCTTTCAGTTCTAAATGCTTCTTCATGTGAAAGCAAAATCCTCCACTGATTTTTGACTTCTACTTTTTGTGCTCAACGCTTTGCACAATGTGGAGAAAACTCCACGAAAAGAAAAAAAAACGCAGCAGGAACTGCTGAGGCTTCGTGTCCAGCGGGAAACCCCGACAGGCGACCAAACAACCCAGCACACAGAACGGCTGCGACGGGATGCCAGACGGCTGGCAGAGCCCAGCTTGCAGGTTCCTTCCCGTTGCCCCCGGCTTTGCACCCCAGCACGCCGCCGTTCGGGGACGGGGCACAGCGCAACGAGCAACCGAACTTTGAGCCGAACATAATTTTAGCATCGCTGATATCAGAGCTCCGGCACTCGCGGGATTAGTGTGTCATTCACATCGCTCCAACTCTGACGCATCAAACCGAGACACTGATGCTACGATTCACTTTGAATAAAAGTCATGACTCCCTGGGACTCAGCAGAGCCACACACCCCAGCACAGGCGCACAGAACCCCGCCCCCACCGCTTTCGAAGAGTCACGCCCGTTTAAACTGGTGCAAGGGAGCACAACCCGCACCAGACAGAGCGAGGCTCGACGCCAGGGCTTGAGGCAGGACTCGCACAGCGACCGGCGACCGCAGGATCGCTCTCCAGGCTTCACATAAGGAACAGGAGACCTTTCGGTTCCCCACCCACCGGGAGAGCTGCCCCCACCGCACCCGTTACACCGCGTTACCTGTGCCAGACACAGACACCAGGTAAGGAACCAAAACTCCTCACGACACAAAGCGGTGTGTGTAGAGCTCTGCGGAGGGCTATGGGAAAAGCCAACATATATTTGTATGTCCACGTGCCATTTTGAAAGTCTTCTGAATAACAAACACACGCCACCGCCCACGCTTTCTATCCATGAAAAATTGGGCTCTAGAAAAACCTCAATTTTCTTTCCTTTTCCCTGAAATACTGTGGTTAAACGAGCACTTTCATCCTTGGCATTCACCCCCCAGGAAGATCCACGTTCCAGATATTAATAACAACGTTTGCGCACAACAAGAAGCTGCAACGCGCCCCCGCCTTCCCCCAGCGCCCTCGCGGAGCACCGCTCCGCAGCGCCTCGCGGGCCGCGCAGCGCGGGATCGCTCACCCAGCGCTCGCAGCAGCGAGCGAGGCGGGCGCCCTTTGCCAAGCAGACAACACCCACAGCCTTCCCTGGAGCAAAAATATTTAGTTTCCCCCCACGTGGCAAATTATCAATAAAGCAGGCAGCAGCAGAGGAATGCAGGCAAGGCTGCAGACAGAAAACCTCGGCTCGTTTGATGCGTGCCGGGGGACGCGCGCCGCTGGGCAGGGGTGCCCAGGGGCTGAGGCTGCGTCTCGGCCAGGGGAGAGGCTGCCGGCCCTGATTCATCGGCACAGCTCCGCCAGGACCCAGGCTTGGGGGGCTGGGGAGACCTGACCCAGCCCTGGCCCAGCATAACTTCAGAAGTACAATGAAATCACTGTCCGGGTGCTATTGCCCACGCCTGTGACGTCACGGTCTGTTGCCATGGAAATGCCAGTGACGCTACAACGCAAGGCTCTGACCTCACCGGGGGAGGGGAAAGGGGTGGATGGGTGAAGCTGCAAGTGCTGCTCTCCAGAACGAAACGGCTGGTCCATCGAAATCTGGAGAAATTCTGCTTTTTGCTGCCACAGGAGGGGACTGGCTACCCCGCTCCTGGCCAACTTGGCTAAGGCAGGCTGGGGTCTGGAACCCGCTCGAGGAAGGGGCAGGCCCAGCCAACACCCCAGCCCCCCCAGGCGAGCACCACGGTAGCGTTTGCTTTTGTAAACAGTGTCAAGCTCCTGCCTTGGAGCAGGGCGGGGGCACGGGAGGAGAGGCTGCCTTCTCTCTGCATTTGCAGAACATGAAGCAGTGCAGGGCACGGGAACGGCTCCAGGCAGATGGCCCCAGCAACACCCATGCTTCTCCCTGAGCTGCCAAGGTGAGCCTGGTCAGGGTGGCAGGAGCTGCGGACAGCAGACCTGGCACTGGTGGCTCTGCCACTCTGGAGGTGGCAGGGAGCAGCCCTGTCACCCGCCAGCTGGGCTCCCCACGGGGGTGAGGTCACTGCACCCCTCACAAGAAAATAATTATGTGACGGACCAACCTGGCAAAGCTGGTGTTCAAGAACTCAAGCAGCTTTGAAACCTCTGTGCGGATGCCCCAGAGGTACAGCTTTGCACCCAGAGATGTGCCACCTTCAAGGGTTTAGCTGTCCCTGCACACTGCATCCCAGAACACAGGCTGAAACACCCTGCAAAGGCCTGTCCTCTCCACGGCTTTGCTGATGGGCATCTTGGCGAGCAGCACCGCAGCTGCAGCACGGCTCCGCTGCCAGCCGCTGCATGGGCACGTACAGCACTCCCCACCTCCCTTCACTCGGGCATTTCCCAGCCTGAGGTTTCGCTGCTGAATCACCCTCTGATTCAGTACCAAAAGATCCTTCTTGTTTGAAAGAGGGTTAAAAGAAAGCGAGCTTCACACCCAGACAACGCTGGCACCTCCCGACATTCTCAGCTTCGCTGCCAGCCAGCAGCCCACGGTCACCCGAGGCTCGTCTCTATGGAGTTCCAACCTCCAAGCCCCCAAGGATCCTCCCCAAACTGCCCCAAGCTGCCAGCTCTCATCCCCCTCCTTTTTCCCACAGCCTTTACCAGTTACTAGTTGACGAGACGCCTCTCCCCACAGCAGGGGAGCGACGCAGGGCTCTGCCTGCTGCCCTGCAGCCAGCAAGCGGCACGGCAGCGCCTGCAGACAGGGCCCCGAGTGCCGCAGCAGCGCAGCCCGGCCCTGCCCGCAGGACTGCCCCAGCACTGACACGGGAGTCACCACACAGGTGGAAAAGAATGAAGGGTTTACGTTTGCAGCGACTTAACCCTTGATTAAAAAAAAACAAACACCTTCTTTTCACACACGGCTGCGAGGCAGAAAGGAAAACCCAGCGGTCCTGCCGGGCTCCAGGGACTCCCCACGCCGGAGGGACGCCCCAGTGCGTGCGCACACGCGCAGCTTTGCCAGGGCCCACCCTCCGCCGGGTTTTAAACCAGGCAGCAACTTCAAAGCCATTCAGACAGCCAAACGTGACCTTGCCAATTAGCATGAAATTAGGGAGTAACAGATCTCCCAGCAACCACGTTCCACGATGGGTTGTTACAAATCGCCTCGGAAAAGCTAAAGACAGCCACGTGCGGGACCGGGGCGGGCAGGGGGAGAAGCTGGGGTTTGACCTCACATCCATTTGCTGCAGTGCAGCCCCTAGGATTTAAATGGAGTTCCTTATTTGCATAAGTAAAAGTGTCCACATTTTTTTAATTAATTTGCTGATTGTACTCCGAAGGGTCCCGTCCAGAGCTGTCTCGCCTTTTGCACAGGCCGAGCCGTCTGTTATTTACACTGGCTGCCTGGAAGCTCAAAGTGAAAGTTGATTTCCTGAGTGAAATCTGGTATTCTCTGTTACATGTGCAAATTTGTTTCCTCACTGCAGGGCTCCGCCGAACACTGCCTCCTGTGTTACTGAGCCAGACGCCAGCACCGCGCTGCAAGCTTTTTTTCTTTTTTCCTTTTAATAGCTTTGTATTGGGGAGAAAAAGAAAGACCGAGGCAAACTGTACCGGGCTTGACACCAGCAAGACGTGGCAATGTCCCTGGGAGCCTGTCTACGTACAAGCCAGCGTTCAGAGTATTAATATTTATAGATGCTCCCTGCTCCCCCTGTGTTACACATCCCGAGACCTTGCAGATGCGTATCACCAGATGCAATGCAAGAGCCTGCTGAGCTACAGCAATGGCTTGAGAAACTCCTTCCAGCACCCACTCCCACCCGCTCTCTTTGGGCAGAATTTTCATAGAATCATAGAATATCCTGAGTTGGAAGGATCATCGATTTGTCTGGAAAAGTACTTAAAGATGGGTTTTGTTTGGATTTTAAGTTTCAAAATACCCCTCAGAGGATCAGCCCCCAGGAGGGTTAACCTCGAATATTAACAGTTATGCAGCAGCTTTACCTGTCAGACCATCACAGAGAACAAAAACAGGCGAAGGGAGATGCGGGAGCAGAGCAGCTCTCCGGCATTTCAGTATTTTGTCTCTCACAGTAGCCAACGACGGGCACTGTGGAATAATACACCAAGGAGCTATCAGAACTTACATATCTGGGAGCCCCATGTGTCGGAGCTGGTTAGATGCTCGTGGACTTTCTGCCGATCTTCTCTGCACAGAAACAAGGACATCCAGCACCTTTCAAGTCTGAAATAAGCTAATACTTGGGACACCACCAGCAATACCTCCCCACGGATCTCTCAAGGGAATGCAACCAACACATTTTTTTAAAAGGAGACAGAAAACACCTCCAACGCCGCCGTGAAATCACAATTTCAACCTAACAGCACCGGATACCCACTTTGCCCAAACTTCCCGAGGCCGCTTCGCCTGCGCACGGCCCCGAGCCCAGGCTGCCGGCGGCAGATAGACGTTCTGGTTTGCCAATGCTTAGAAGAAGACAGCTAAATAAAGTCTCGCAAGTAAGAGTAAAAGTAAAGGGCACATGGAAAATGGCACTTTGTACAGCACTCCTGCTTTTGGAAACGGTTGGCTTGGAGAGGACTATCTAATATTAATAATATTGACCGCAGGATTTTTATTTACCCTTTTTTCCCCCGATGCTTTTATAGCAGCCCATGTTCCTGTTGTCTCAGGCACACATAA
This sequence comes from Psophia crepitans, assembly GCA_013399095.1. NCBI lineage: Eukaryota > Metazoa > Chordata > Aves > Gruiformes > Psophiidae > Psophia > Psophia crepitans. The sequence continues at coordinate 108,137 of VWZZ01007271.1, read as the reverse complement.
GCACTACCGAATGCCAGCCGCTTTCGGTAAGGATATTTCTGGCATTTCCATGGCAACTAGTTGTGATATAGATCCTACTTCTAAAACACAAGCTTAGGTGGACACTGTCAAACCCCAACCTTTTAAGAAATTGTTTATCAGAAATAAACTTTCATCCCGATCCATTCCTAGAGCCCCAAGTTTACAGTTTTTCCTTTAAAAAAAAAAAAAAGTTAAAAATTTTAAAAGATCACTTTTAGCATGTTTACAGAGATTTGCTGTTACAGGACTTGTCGTGAGCGGCGGGTGGAGCAGGCCAGACTCTGAGGAAACCAGAGCCTCTTTCAGACAGGCTCTGAATGCAGGAACCAGCCTGAAGTGCTGGGATCCGCAGACACTCCTATGGTTTTGGTTCCATTTTGAATCCTCCACTAAAAAGGACTTGTTTTCCCAACCACAGTTCAGACGAGGCCAGAATCGCACATGAACAACGAGCATCATTGGCCACCAGCATGTGGATAAAGCCCTTTCTCAAAATCTGAACGTTTTCTGTTCTCGTGTAAACATGCTTTAATCTTTTGTACATTAAAGGTCACGGATGTAGACTGGATTGCTTACAGACACTCGCTGGTGCCTTTTCAAAGCCAGGGAGAATGTTCTCCAGATTACAATGCTAGTATATACGGTTGTGATCTTTTTTTTTCCTAATATGCTAATGATTTCCATCTTTGGAACAAACAAAATTACTACTAATTATGGTTTCCACTCATTCAAAAGTGGAGAAAGCAGGCTCAAGAAGGAAGTTACTTCTACTACAAGCATACACTGCTCTGCATTTATGTGGTTTGAAGATTAAACTTTCCACCCCCTACCTACATACTATTATATTCTGTGGAACTTCCCACTTCAGGCTCCACAGCAGTACTCTGCGTGAAAAAAAGCAGCGCCTGAAGCTTTCACCAAGATTTAACCTATTTTCATGAAAATCACTGACCTCTCCCCACCGTGGATTTATTTTAGCATTGCTTGATCTACATTAAACCTTGAAAGAAAACTCAGCTTTGTACATTTGGTGACATTAACCACCCTCACTCGGCTTTGATGCTCGTGCACATCTGTATGTTTAAACAAGTGAACAAAGAATAAAACTCAGTTACAACTCTCTAATTCACTAATGATACCACGGTTCAGGCCTAATAGGTCTCCCCCGGGTCCCCCGGGAACACAACTCCTTCTTCAAATGCCCTGAAGCAATGCCACCTCTCAGCTGCGCAGAATCAACACCCTCTTAGGAACAATATCCCAGCAATTCTTTCCTCTGGGTCCTGTCACTTCTGGCTTTGTCTGGTTTACACAAATCTGTGTTCTGTGGGATAGGAAGTATTGATTTTTTAGTACCATCAACCGATTGAATCATCATTTAGAGTCAAGGAACACTTGTGAGTGCTTTTAGTATCACAGACTTGCATAAACCCAGAAAAGCAGGAGAAGAAACTGTCACCTTTTTTCTTGTTTTTAAGGCAACTTAAGCTTACGGTGTTTGAACCCAAACTGGAAACGGACCTCCCCAGCTCCCTGCCATCCCAGCAGGATGGTGAGACTCCTCTCGGGTACCACCTCCTTGAGGCTCCTCGACCCGGCGCTCAGGCCGGCTTTCCGAGAACGCCCCGTACCACCACCACTGCGGTGGTCCCGAGGAGACCCACCGAGCTGCGCTCTGCTACCCACGCACACAAGGCTGTAAACCGTGGGAAGGTCCCACGGCCGCGCTCTGACGCTCCATCCCCAGGTGGGCACCAGCGGCAGCGGCCGCTCGCAAGCGCCTGCAGGCTGCAGCGGCCCGGCACGGCATCCGCCGCCCC
>VWZZ01007271.1:30776-94571 GCA_013399095.1 Psophia crepitans | reverse complement strand
ACATCTCTGTTTCCCACTTGCAAAAGGTGTTTCAGGCTCACAGCAACAATAAGTGTGTTTGACAAAAGCTTCTTATCCTTCCAAATAAACACTCTTCTCCCCAATCCTGCCACCACATACAGCGCAGCAATCGCATCACTCCCCAGTGCAACTCCAATGCGGTTCAGGTGTTAAGCAGAGCCACACCTGAACAGCAGCCCCGCAGCCCGGGTGTCCCCACTGCCCCCCACCGGGCCCCGAGCAGCCAGCCCCACAGCCCGGGTGTCCCCACTGCCCCCCACTGGGTCNGCCCCCCACCGGGTCCCGAGCAGCCAGCCCCGCAGCCCGGGTGTCCCCACTGCCCCCCACCGGGTCCCGAGCAGCCAGCCCCGCAGCCCGGGTGTCCCCACTGCCCCCCACCGGGTCCCGAGCAGCCAGCCCCGCAGCCCGGGTGTCCCCACTGCCCCCCACCGGGTCCCGAGCAGCCAGCCCCGCAGCCCGGGTGTCCCCACTGCCCCCCACCGGGTCCCGAGCAGCCAGCCCCGCAGCCCGGGTGTCCCCACTGCCCCCCACCGGGTCCCGAGCAGCCAGCCCCGCAGCCCGGGTGTCCCCACTGCCCCCCACCGGGTCCCGAGCAGCGCCCCGCTCGTGTCCGGGCCTGCTCCAGTACCGCAAACCCTCCATCCCCTCCCAGCAGTGCTCCAGCATCACCACACCGTCACCAGCTCCAGCTCACTTCTGACAACGCGCTTGTCTCAGTAACACATTCGCTCACTTAATTAAGTTACAAACAGAGTGCCTGATCTTGTAACGAGCTCCACGCGGCCCGGGGAATCCACCCACGTACAGCTCTCCGAGATTGGAACGAGAACTGCTTGAATTTTTCCCATCAAAACATTTTTTCCAAATGAGAAATAGCTTTTTAACTAAAATGAAAATTGGTTGAAATTTTCTGTTTTTTCAACAAAACTCAATAAACTGAAAGGCTATTTTTTGAGTTGAGGTAGGGGTTTTTTTTGGTTTGGGTTTTTTTTGAGGGGTGTGTGTGCTTTTTTGTGTTTTGGGGTTTTTTTCTCCCTATGAACTGGCTTTTAGTAAACGAATTCTGTTTGTGAACATTAAAGATACTTTTTATAGGTGAAGAGTGATTTCTTTAAATGTTATTTTTCCTCAGCAAAGACAATCTCATAAAACAAACCCACAAATGATAAAGATATTGAAGAAAGTGTAGAGAACATTCTTTCTCTTCCCCCTCCCCTTGAAAATTTCCTGTAAGGGAAAAAATAAATGTCTTTGAACTCCGTGGCAGAACAATAGGCCCCACTCTCACTGTCTTCAGTCTGGCAGCTCCTGAATTAGTGGCCTCTGACAGGACCGGGCGGATGTAATTAATTCGGCCGGCCTGATGCAGTGCCGTCCCAGGCTGCCGTTCCCCGTTTTACCTGTTGCCGTGTCTCTCCCAGAGGGATGCAGGTTTGCAGACAGACAGCGAGGCGCATTTGCAGTCACGAGTTTGTAACCGTGTGTGTGTGGGAATGTCCAACACCCTCACAGCAGGTTACACCTGAAAGAAGTACCAGGTCTGCACCTGCAGCTGTAGGAAAACCGACTGACCCCCAGCCTGCTGAAAAAACAGACCTCGGGGGTTCTTTCTCCAGGGAAAAAACAAACGGCTCAGCCTGCAGCACAGCTGGGGGCAGCTGCTCGGGGTCTGCCCGGCCCCGCGGCATCCGGAAACATCCTGGCTGCATCCCGAACCAGCATCCCTGCGGCATCCGGAAACATCCTGGCTGCATCCCGAAACATCCTGGCTGCATCCCGAAACAGCATTCCTGTGGCATCGTGTGCAGTGCGGGGGTCATGGTGGGGTGCAGCTGGGAGCAGCAGGGTACAGGGAAGGTGCAGGTGGATCGAGACCCCTGCACGCAGGATTCAGGTGTGACAGCTCGGAAATCCAAGCGGTGCCTGATCTGTGGGATTGTAAATGGCACTAGGTCTGCTTCAAACCTGCAATTTGCTTGGTGCACTCCGATTAAGTAAACTTGTGCAAAGTGGGATGTTTATACGCTATAATTTGTGCTTTTACCCAAAAAATGCTGAATCCTGCTACCCAAATTAAACTCAGTGCAAAGAGAAAAAAAGTGGAAGTGGGCTGGCGGCTGCCTCCGGCCTGCCAGCGCTCCCCAGAGCAGCGTACGACACAACTGTAAGAGTTCCAGCATCAAACAATGTTTTCAGGGAACACTTAAGCCCTGCAGATTGGCACTGCCGTACAAACTACTACCAGCGACTAGGTTAGCAGCTCCAAGGCTTTTTGCATATGAGCACGTAGGAGAAAAACTGAACTACAGCCTATTTTCAAAAGCAAGGCTAATTAAACAAATAGGAACTCTGCAGGAGTTTGTAAAGATGTTAGTTTCTTGCCAAAGACATTTTCTCTTTCAGATTATAAAACCATAGGGTTTTGTTTTGTTTTCCAAGATTTTGAGCTAAGGTGCAGAAAAAAAGAAGAGGCAGCCAAATAGAGCAATTACTTGCTGGAATAATTATGAGGAACATTAGTCAGGCTTGGGAGCTGGAGAGGTGCTTCTCTCCGTGGGCAGGCACTAAACTGCGTGGTACCGCGTACCTGCTCCTCGCAGAGCTCCAGCCACAGCAACCGCAGCCACTGGGCCACACTTTGGGAAGAGAAATTCCCGTTATTGGTCGTTCCAGGATTGGAAGTGGCCTGCAAACCTTTGCACAGCGCAGGGGAGCAGGGGGAGGAAGGAAGGACGGGTGCTGGTCAGGGGCAGGCACGCACCCAAGCTGCTGGGTGCAGCGCCCTTCCCCGGGCAGGCGAGCACCGGGGACCCCATCCTGCCCGCTCTGCTCGGCGGTGCTGGGTGTGATGGAGATCCTGTCCCTGGAGGCACCGTTGGTACAAGGAAATAGCTGGTTGCTTTTGCACATAGCTCCCAGCTCCCAGAAGAGTGTGTGGAATGAGAATGTCATCACCGATTAATCGTTACTCCCAGGTATTCAACCCACCTTCCCCTGCCTGGGAGTCACCGTGGGGAACCAAGGTAGGAATTTGAAGAGACCCTTCTGACCGCAGATTATTGTTATTTTCCCCCAGCTGTTCCTCTGGGGGGTGGGTTCTGCAGCCCCCAGGCAGACATGCCCGCTGGCCTCACAGTTCCCAGCACAGACCTTCCTCCCAGTACTGGCCAGCAACAGGCACCTCCTCGGGGCTGGGGGGTCTTCACGAGGATTTGGAAAGGGAAGGCGTTCATGGTTGAAGGCTGGTCCAGGAAGGACAAGGCAAGCCTAGACTAAGAAGGCGACTACTAACCCCCCCACGCTCCCAGGCTGCCCGGACTGGGACGCCCACACCTATGGGCTCCCGGTCCCCGGAGAATGCAGCTACGCCAATTTTTCACACAAGTGCAGAATGAATTGTGGTTTGGAGTGATGTTCTCGTATCTACAGACAGACTACCACCCACTGCCAGAGCGCTGCCAAAACGCGTGTATAAATAGGCAGCATCAGTTTCAGTTTCAGTAGGACATAAATTGGTTTATTCATAATAAACCCACCGAGACACCTGTACGTTGGGTTCAGGATGGAAACACTGATGCAGTCATTCGCTGTATCGCATCATGGCTACACTAAATAAAGATAATAAAGAAAGGTTATGGCTGTTTTGAAAAGGTGGTGTTATCCCTTTAATGTCACCGCCAGGGCAAAGGAATCTGATATTATGACCTGAGCACAATTTACGATTCATTACTGGGGCTCTGGCCACACCCGGCAGCTAATCTAGAATTTCACACATTTAATGAACTTCATACTTGAAATATACGGTCTGTAAAATCTGATTTACACTGTTGTTAAAATAGTTGGTGTTTGAAAGAAAATGTATTTTAAAGTGTGTATTTGTGCACAAAGTTTGTTGGTGTTTTTTTTTTTCTAAAACCCCCAAACCCGGTCATTAATTTACCCCAAAGCATATAAAACGTTCCCTACAGCGTAATTTCTAGTGCAGTATTTCTTTCAGCACCTCAGATTTACTCGCTACGTTTCTGCAGGAGCAACTGCATCCAGTTACCCGGAGGAGCGGAGAGCCCCCGCGGTGGCCGTGCGGGCACTGCGGGCGGTGAGTTAACTCGACAGCCCAGCGTGTGATGGAGTCCAGGGTCCCTAATTAGTCCTTACCTGCCACTGCCATAAACCCGCTGCGCTAGGTCAGCGCCTGGGCCGTACGGGCGGTACCCTGCAATCCCAGGTCGTTCAAGCGTGTTGGTTTTTATTGGATGTTAACACCTGATATTTCCTCCAGGCTGCGGTTTTACCGAAGGCTTTGTGGCATTATGTTCCTCGGAGCTGGAATGGCAACGGGAGCTGAAGGCGGGAGGAGGGAACCCGTGTAAATCACCGCCCGGCGCGGTGTCCTGGCGGGGAAAGATCTCCGCAGACACCCAGGCTGCTGGAGGAAATAGCTGTCATCCACACGTGAAATACAAGATGTTTCTTTCTGTTGAAGACTATTTATGGTGAACACGGCACCTGTGAAAATTAGTTCGCCCTTCAGTAACGAGGACTCCCAAGAACTAAACCCGGACCTGAGCAGACCCTGGGGGCTGTGTGAGGGCGGACGAGCGTGAGCCGTTCGGTTACACCAGCCGCGGGTCGCCCACCACGGTACCAGCGCTTTGTTCCCTCGGGTTTGGGAAAGCTTGTCTCCTTACGGGTTAGTGTTGCAAGTAGCAATTTCACTTAGAAAATCTGTCTTCTGGCTCATTCCTCCCTGTATATAGGGAAAATCAGATATCAAAATCCGATCAGCAGGAGGCTTGAGACTTCCTGGAAGCCAAACCAGGCAGCTCCAAACCCCTTTGGTCTGTAGGATGGTGCCTCAGAAACTCCGGCGCCAGTTTCAGCCTAAAATAAAAACCGTCGCTGTGGTTAATTTATCCGGATCCAGCCAAGAAGCAGCAACGAATCCTGACAAATTAAAAGGATGCTAACGATTGTAACGAGGCATACCTGGAGAAGGCAAGGTAGAGGAGGGGCTGATAACATCTAACCTTGGTCTTTTAGGAATGTCTTTGTCATTTTACAGTCCAGCTGCCAGGGTGGAGAAGGTCCACGTCCTTGTGCCACGCTGCAGATAATAACTGGTAATTACTTCTTTGGAGCAGCTCATGGCAGGCAAGGATCGTGCAGATCCTGTTTAGAACTGGTGTTCCCCTTCTCCAGGTATTTACTCGCCTTGGACACCAAGGGAGGGAACGGGAAGAACCGGTGTTAGTTTCCAGCCCACAGCACAAAAATTTCCTTGCTCTAGTTTAGTTTTATTCACCTTCAATGTTAAAATAATTTTTCTGTTTGTCTTTGGGCCATAGTAATTGTTCCAGGCTAAAATGAAGCCACGATGGCCTACTAAATAATTAAAACGACATTAATAAACAGCAGGATGTAACTGCTCCAGGTACACTTAAAAATTGGATTAGGAAAAGGATCTTATGTACAAATCAAGTGATTTGTGCCTAGATCCACACGCAGAGGCCACGTGTGCACAGGCAGCCATCGGGCACGAGCACCACAACACCCACCACGCTGCCGGGGGACTCGGACAGCGGGCGGGGGGTTCCCTGGGGGGTGCTATCCGCCAGCACAGCTCCCACAGCACGGGCTCTCCTCGCTCGCGCTGCCGGGGCGGGAGCGCAGTCCAAGCGCTGGCGGCGCTTCCCGAGGGCTCCGAGACGTTACAGCTCGCCGTGTGCTGGTTGTCAGGCCGGAGGGGAACGGGATGGAGCCTGGCAGGGCGCAGCGGGAGAGCCATGAACATCTCCAGCAGCATCTCCAGGGCAAGGATCCTGCCTCGCAGGGCCGAGAGGGCCGCTGGCAGTGCCCCTGCCCTTGCAACAGGGTGACGAGCTGCTTCACCGTCTGTTGCGCCTGGAGGTCTCTCCTCAAAGGTCCCATCCTTCAACTCCCGCAACTAGATCAAAGCCAAAGCTAATAAGCGTGCACTGTAAGTGCGACCCATTTGAGGTCCTGGTCCCACATCGGCACCCCGGGCTGCCCAGGGCAGCCACGTCAGATGTGGGACCCTCCTGTCAGAGCCAGAGCGATGGCTGCGCCTGTGCTGGTCCAGCACGGCAGCGACCAGCGGCTGCAGGACGCCGTGATTCACGGGAAACCACCGTGCTGGAGCAGAGACGCTGTCTGACAGAGGGAACACCGGTCCTCATCCAGGTGCCTTTTATTCAAATCCTTCATCTCAGCTTTACGAAGGGTGCAGAGGAATTCTGCTCTGCAGGCAGCATCCCCGGCCCTTCCCCCGGGCTCAGCGCCCAGCACGTTTCTTTCCGCAGCAGTTACACCATTGCTGCTGGAGCAGGTACCGCGCTTCATCGAGCCCATGGCACGGCGTTGCGTACACCGGTACCACCGATGGATGGTTTGCTCTCGTTTTAAACAGGAATCCCGACCAGTAGCAATTTGATTCCCTTTTTGAGGAGTCACGCGCTGGCGAACTCTGCCGCTGTACAAACGCGTCAGGAGTGACAGGTCTGAAAGAGGGGACAGCCAGCGCAGGACAGATCCGCGTCTGACGGCAGAGAAATACAGCGCCCCCCGCAGAGCTCCACCCCAGCTTTCCTGGAGCAGCTGTGAAACACGAGGCAATACACCGCCCCAGGAAACCTCCGTCACCGGGGGCACCCGCTGCCCACGTGCCCACCAAGGTGCGCGCTCCGGCGCAGCGTCACGCAGCGCGATCAACGCACCTCTGCGCACGCTCTTAATTTGTATTGCGGGTAATTCTACTTTTACCCTGGTAAACAAGTTTCTGGATATGGTTAAGCTACTCAGAGTGTACATTTAAAATAAAATCTGTTTCACATAAAAGGACAAATGAGAATGACTATTACCCCCGTCTTTACTGCGCTGAATTCTTTTGCACAGATTGTTCTTGTTACTACTTCTTTCTGTGAGAGAATCTGAACAGCACACAGCATTCCTCCTTACGTGCACAATTACAGCAAGCCAAGAGAGGGAGGCTTTAAAGTGGGAATGCGATGATTTTAAAGCCCTTTTTTGTAACCCACTCAGTAACAGTTAGGTCCTGGGCCACAAAGGGAGGCAGAGGAGCAGCAGGAAGGATGCTCTTCTGAAGGCCAGATCCTGCAAGATGCTGATCATCTCTCACTTTAACTACAACCGTCAGAAGTTCAGAGGTGCACCAGGTCACCTAGAGAGCCCCACACCCAGAGTTTTAGGGCGGCAAATGCCAACTCGTGGCCTGAGGAAGCCACAGCATCAGTTCTGGTACCGCTCTTAAGTAGGTGCTGGACCAGGATTAAGTGCTGCTGGTAACTGCGGTCACACTCAGCAAAGCTTTTCCTTGCATTGCCTTTCTGCAGAGCAGCCATGCTACTTCTGCAGCCAGCTGCAGCTCACACTCACTGAAACTTGCCATTTTCACAAGCAGTTGCAAAACATTCAGCCCAGACAGGATTTGGCTCTGCAGCTCCGGGCTTGAGGTGGAAGAACCCGGCAAAATTTTTGAATTGCAGGTTGTCAACAGTCCATATAATAAGGACAATTTTTTCGAAGCCTGCCATCATATTCGTGATTTTAGAACAGACATTTGAATACCTGGGGAATACGTAACTTCCCTGTAGGCTTGCCTCCAAGGTTTAAGGTGGGGAAAAGTCCAATAACCGAACCAACATCTGCACTCCATGCTGCGCGTGGACTTCGGGTACAGCCCCGGGACGAGGGGCTCGCTCTGCCCCGTCTCCTACCTCTGACGTGGGAACAGGAGCAGTTTCCTTCCTCTAGCAAAGGTCTATCACGACAATGATATTTAAGGCCACAGCCACAATTCGAAAAATAAGGCCACTGGCATTCTTTGGTAAAGCCTGGGCTGAAAACTTACCCCAGGGTGAGCGATCTTCCAAAAATCTGCCAACCCCTGCAGCGTTCAAACTTCTTGTATGACCACAGCCACATGGAGAATGAAATTAAACCCCAAGGAAATCTTTGACATTTCTACTATTATGCAATGTTTCGGTGAAAAGAGAAAAAAAAAAAAAAAAATCACAGAAATTCTCCTTTCCTTTCCAGACTGAGTTTAGAAAAACTATTTCTAGCTTTTTTTAATTACGCATTCCACCATTAAAAAGAAACCATCCATAAATTAAAAGAACCACTAACTAGGGCTTATGTAACCCATTTAGAGTGGGAAATTGGTAACACTTGGGAGCGAAGGCTGCGACTGTAACTTCTGGAGTCTACAGCATTCATTTGATGTGTGCAAACATCACAAAAGTTGATTATCTAATATTTGCATTAACTATTTTACACAAACAGGTCAATCACGAAAAAGGCGAAGATGCTGGCATCTGCGTCCCCCGGGACCTAGAAGAAAACCTTAACACACGTTTAACGATCCGCGGGATGGTTTATCCCTGCTTTAGTTAAACAGTCTCCCAAGTTACAGATTTACATTATTCAGTCCTGCCTGGTTTTGAGAGTGTTTACAGTTCTATCACACTTTTGGTAGGAAGTTGCTGTCCTGTGGTATTGAAGTTTCCCCTGCAGGGAGCGTTCAGGGCTAACCCCGGGCCTCTCCCTCGCGTCTCTGACCCCCGCGGCGCAGCCAGCCCTCACCGTGGGACGGCCGTCCTGCCGAGCAGTTACTTCATCAACCCTTCAAGTGATGAGAACGTTCCCAAAACAGCTGTTCCTACTGCTGTTGCATCACTGCTTTTCCAAGAGCAGCATCTCTATGTTCCGAAGACAGCCTCTCCCCTAGCTCACAGAGCGGGTACCCGCAGGGCCAGAGCGACCGCCCCCTCCCTAGTTGGGGTCGCACCAAAAATTGTGAGAAGGGTTGGTCTGGAATCTTCCCCAATGAGCCAAGACCCTCGAAACTGAATTTACAAATCACAGAGCTTGTGAATTCACAGGTCCTGGGCACAGCCGAGGGCTCTGGGACCCACCGGCTGCAGAGAAGGCAGCAGCCCGCGGCTGCAGCTCGAGCTCTGGCAGGGCCGTGCAGGCCTGCAGCAGCCTCTGCGGAGCTGCTCCGCACCAGCAACCTGCAGCCACGACCTGCAGCAAGCCACCAACAGGGCGAAGGGCGGCCAAAGCTGACAGAGCACTTTAAAGACAAAACACCCCTCAGCCCCTTCTGGCTCGGTTAGGAAACCGAGTACAGCCAAGGATTTAAGGAAGCAGCTCTACAGCGGCAGCAGCACGCTCTGGTCACTCCCCAGATGAGCGTTTCCCAGGTCGACAAGTTAAGGGGCCACGATGCAGCTTAACCTGTACCCTTAAAACCCCGCCAGAATGCGGCTCGGACTGGCCACGCCCGGACTAGCTCTGGTGCAGCGCAGCATGTGCTGTACGCATGAAGTGAAGAAGTTGCATAAAATTTATTTTTCCATCTTGTTTTACAACATTCCCTTTTAAGTTTTTACACATCTGCAACATGTCACTCCACAGAACAATAAATAATTGGCATTTGTCTTTCTCCCGAATCAAGAGTACTCACACGTTGTTTAACTAGATGACAGGTACAAAACATCGGCATCACAGTAAATATCATTTTGACACCAGAACCCATTTCCCCAATTAAAAATGAAATTAACATTTACTTTTTAACAATCAACAATTAAAAATGCTCTCAAAGGCATGTACGTACACAAGGTGTAGGAGGCAGTAGTAATGGACCATATTGGCAAAGCTGTAGAACCCAGGATTTCACCCAAATCAGAGAGTTTATTAATTATGGAATAACTAATACTAATTGAGAAAAGAGCCCATCCAGCTGAGGCCAAAGATTTTAGTGGGCACCAGCTTGGCCCCAGCAACCGTAGAGACGAGTCAGGTCCCAGGGGAAGAGCAGTGTGCAAGGCACAGCAGCGGCTCCCAGCCCTGGCTCAGCACACCGTGGGTGCACACCAAGGGTTCGGGATGCATCCGACGGCGCAGCAGCTTTCCTCAAAGGACGAAGCCAAGCGACAAGCTTCAGGGATTCACGCGTGTAACTCCCTGGGGCTCCCTGACAAACTCAGCTCAGCTACAGCAAAGCTTCCCTCGGCAGCTGCAGAGGGCGGGAGAGGCTGCCACAGCACTGAACCGTGACAGCCGAGCAGAGCAGGGAACAACATCGCCTTTGGTGCTGCTCAGTTTGGTCCAGCCGTGGCTGCAGCTCTCAGCACGTAGTTCTCAGTGCCGAGGGACCCCGGGGAGGTCACTCACCACCCCCCAGACCTGTTCTAAGACCCTGCACAGATTCAGCTGCTGCCATTGAATAAAGGATGTTGCATTCCAACTGCACGATGAGCTGAGCAAAACAAATGTTTGCAAAGATAATCAGGAGAAGCTCTATGGAGGGAACAAATGCAGAGTTAAAGAAAAGAAAAAAAAAAAGAAAAAAAAAAGAGGGCTGCGACACACCTGGAATTACGGCAGAGACGCGAGAGGAGAACAGCGCATCGCAAGAACCCGACGGTACCTGAGCGCGCAGCAGCACAGCAGAGCGTGGGCTGCCCTAAAGCAGCCGTGGGAAGCAGGAGCACACGGCGCGACAGACACCCCTGCACCCCCAAAGCACACAACCTACATGAACTGCTGCACTACATAAGCCAGAACACCAAAAGGAACAGGAAGAACTCTACGGCTGCAAACAAGATACTACACAGAAGGAAAAAACAATGCTGCACTCCCAATGAGCACAAGTTACGAGCGTACTAGAGGAAAAAGATTAGATTAAATTTCCAGCAGAGAATCCATTTATTCAAATGTACAGTAAGTATGAACATATGTATTAAACTTTGCTTTTAAAAACATTTTTTAAATAACTTAAGAGAAATAGATTGCAGACATAAAGTGCTAAACTTGAAAAATACAGGAATCATTCCTCTTTCCTGCTGTTTGTTAGATGGCAGTTTTAATTTTCTGATTGCTTTAAAAAAACGCAGCGTAAACCCAGACAGAAATTACTTCCTGGATTTACAACCTTGTGCAAAAAAACTAGCTGCAAAGGAACATAATTCACACCCCAAAACACAGCTACAGATTACTATCAATTCCACTAAATACGCATTCCTTATTAAAGTTATGATTCAATAAATACAACCGAAATCTCAATTCACTCCCTTTCGTGGGGTAGGGTAATATTTTGCAAATATGGTCCACTCAGTGTAAACGGGACTGACTTCAGGAAACAGTGAATTCTACCATCGACACGTCTCCAGTATTTACAGACGGTAGCGCGGCACTGTTACTCTTGCAGGCCACTGAAGCACTGCCAGCCAGCAGGCAGGGCCGGCGCACGCAGACGGGCACCGCGCCGTGCTGGCCGACCGGCAAGAGGGACTCGGCTTCTCAGGCACAAGAAGGTGCCAAAAGAAATTCTTGATTCTTACATTTCCATCTACTTAAATCAAATGCTGACCGGGGACCCCAGAACACCCACGTGGCCGACCCTATCCGGGAGCTGCAGCGAGTCACAGAAAGACAACAGTAAGCGTCGTTTTGGCAAAGGGGGACAGTTCACGAAAGGCGTTAGTGGGACAGTTCACGAAAGGCGTTAGCCCGGCTCCCCCCAGACGGGCTGTCCAGGCACCGCTTTTCCTCCGCGACACAAAGCACTGGGAAGTCCTGGGCTTCCAGGGCCTTTCCCAACATGAACAAGCCTGTCAAATGGGCAGAAATATATATTAGTAGGAAAAGACAATTAGAAGAGAAGGAAAGAAGGGCAAGTTTTCAAAATACTACGAAAAGGTGAATACTAAGAATTGTCTCTCCCTAGTCAGCAGGGTGTTTCTGAGGTTGGCTGCTATTTATCAGGACTTCGGACAAGAGTCTAATCACAAGACTGGCACGGAACAAAAAGCAGTGTGTTAGATTAAAGAGTATTTGCTGTTCTGGTTCCTGAAGGATTCTGAGACATAATTTTCTAAACCACGAGAGTTTCCCCCACACAAAATAACAAGGGCATAAGGACTCGCACTCTCACCCCGAGCCACAGGCATTATAACGCACATCCATTTTTTCCTCCAAATCTTCTCTTCCCCTCCTCTTTGCTTCCCCTCCTCTTTGATATTTACTCACAGGAACGGAGCAAGGCAGGCAGGTCAGGCTGTGCAGAACATTCCCCGGAGCAATTCCCACACACGGACCACACCAATCACAGCTTTCTGAGATCTGAAAACTCAAGCTGCACCACTACGGGCCAAGGCAGACTCCAGCGCTCCCTGTGAAGCAGCACTCCTATTTCCCACTGGTTCTCACGGAGACCTTGTCACGCAGCGCCACGCTCGCGGTGGCCATGGAAGGCCGGCGGCAGTGGCTGGCAGTCAGCATGGCACAGAGGCGGCCAGGGGCCCTCTGCTCCTCACATCACCGTGAGAGGAGACGGGGGGGCTCTGGCTCTGCCGCTCCCGGTCCCTCCGACAACGGCGCCAGGCAATGCCAGCTCCGACGGTGGTTTTTCTGATGTGGGAATGAGACAGTGAGTAACTAATTTAGCACAGACTAAACAGCCATTAGATGATGGCTGCCACTAAAAGCTCACCCATGGTTGATGCACAGACCCAACGGTAAAAGGTTCCCATAACTCTGTCATTCTCCTGAGCAGTCTAAGTTGGTGTCGCTCTCCTCACGGTGTTACAGTGTGGGCCAATGCTTATCATAAAACCAGAACTCATTAATTTCAGCCTAAAATCAGTAAGTAAATTCGCTCCGCACACACGAGCCTAACGCCGTCGCACGAAGCCCACTCCTGTCGCCGTGATGCAAGTTTGGTTTTTAGAGCACACCAAGGTTCTCAAAACCTGCCTCTCCGCAGAGCGTGTGCCATGAACAACATCCACCTCGGAGTGCCTCGGCTTATTTGCAGCTCATCTTCGCCATTTCGCCCTAACAGGAAACAGATTTCGTGTAGCTGTGAGGAGTAGCAGCTCCGTGACCTTTCCTTTCAGTCTCCAAGGATTCAAGACACGTCTGCCACATTGTCTGCAGAACAGTACGAGTCTCTTCTCACGTTGTCGACACATTTCAAGTCTGATCAACTGCAAATTTCTTTTCCAAAGAGGATTTGCTTTAGTTTAGATAATTTTCTCCTATACAAATAAATACAGAGTAAAGCTATTATGTCACCAGCCCCTTCTAACAGGAAGCGCAAAAGCTAAACAAAACCTAACTTCTTCATTTTGGACTATATTTCTTTGTATTTGTCATGGCTGGATACCTCCAAAATCACTAGGGTGACCACATTTCAACTGAAGGAAAATCTCAAACGCGCTCAGATTCTCAAGTGTGTGTAGATCCGACATGCTGGAGCCCCATTATGGCAGCAGCATGCCGTAAATCAGGAGTCAGCTGTCAGCAGTGTAGTGCATCACCTACATTAAGGGATTTCCAAGATGTAAAGAAGAATGTAACTACTTGAATCAAAAAGATAAATAATATAAAACAACATTACACAACGCAAGAAACAGCACAGATACTTAAAAATTAACTTAAATGTGTCAAACTTAAATTCCAAGGTCAGTTAGCAGCTTCCGGATACTTTTAGCCGTGCACAAGAAACCCATCGTCGTCGCAGTTATGTGCATTTGACCCCAGCTAAGTTGAACAAAAGGGACAAAAAGTGGATGAAGTAACAAGTGCCTCTGCCTTCAGAAAAACTCCCTTTTATCGTTAGGTTTCCATTCACGGCAGTTGTGAAGTCTTTTTCAATAAAGCAGCATGTAATAGAGATTACCACATGATCCTTACGCAAATATCGGACATATTTGTTATAGTAACAACTACACAATTTTGTCTCTCAGCCATGTGCAATATTTGTCTCTGAGTGCAAGGAGAGCAGCCCTAGGACGTGAGCTTTGAATAGCTTGGGGGAGAAAATCTTCGTCTCAGGTACTTGAGGACGTAGAGGGGAAGGCAGCTCACCAGAGTGATGACGGTGACTTTCCACAAGAACGACAAAGTTGCAATGAAGTAAACGTCTGTAAAAAGACAAGAGCACAGAGTCAACGAGGACGGGAAGCGTGTTCTGAGAAGAGGTGCACAAGAGCAGTTCCGCCTACCAACGCTCCTTAAACAGCCTCACGTCCCCACATGCAAGTCCAAAGCTCAGACGGTCCCTGTGCTTTCTGCACAGCGCGTTTCAGTACGGCATGCAGCTCCTCACAGGCAAGTGCCCACATATACCCCATCTGAAACAGGGCTCTCCATCTCCTGTCAATACCAAGCTTCCTTTACATGGACTACTTGTCTTCTGACTCTGGTAGTCCAGCAAATGCACCTTTAGACTCAGTTATAAAACCTCAGAATCGTTGCAAAAATAGTTGAGGCATTGTTCAAAATGGAGCTGGTATACCCACTTGCAAGAGATATGGATCTATCCCATTGGGAAGTCATCCTCGTTGTCCTCAGAGTTAGCAAAGAACTTTATGGAAGAAGTAGTGACATCTTGTGGTTCCCGAAAGAACACTGGAACAAACCCTACGGATCTCATATTTGCAACCAGACAGCTACTGGGGGAATGTGAAATTCCTCACCCTTTCTCCTTTAGCCAGGGAAAAGGACTAGCTCTCTTTCAGGCACATTAAAAAAAAAAAAGAAAATCATCCAAACCCACAAGCAAAGGGCTCCAATGAAGCAGATAAAATCAGGTAAGTTTTAGAAGGCACTTCCTTCAGCCAGTTACAAGATGAAATCTTTTGAACCAACAGCAGAGGTTCAATCTACAGTCTGAAGTTCAGTCCCCACATGGCCACTGGAGAAAAGGCATTTAACCTTACCAATAAACTCATGTAAGAAGACCAGAGAAGCTATGTAGCAGGAGAGACTAAGCAGCTCAGCCACTATCATGAGCCAGTGCCACGTCTGGATGGTCAACGCCACCATCAGTAACTCGGTGAGAATCAAAGACGTGAAGGAAATGGCAACAATGTGGACAAATTCGGATTCAAAGAGGAGGAGTGCTCCATACATGATGATGCTACCTGCAAGGGAATGGAACATTTGGGTATTTTGTTCAAACATCAGTCTAAGCTCTAAAATCTGCTGCTAGGTCTTGGAAAGGCTGAAACAGTCATGTCTTGAGACTGTTCTTCATGAAACCTGATGAATGTAGTGACAATGAATCAGTTACTATTTAGGAGACAGAACTGATGACAAGACAGGGAAAAGTTACAGCAGAGGTGCCCAGACTTTTATAACAGTCTATCACATTCATAGACACATGGAGATAGGAAATTAATAGACAGGATTTTGGCTGCTGGAGATTTCTAACATCACAAAACTCCATCCTCCCAGAAAGCAGTCTGCCACTACTCAGAAGCTACAAGATATCAAATACTTCTAAAGCCCACAGCACCATCAGTGCCCAGAGGGAAGCAAGGTGTTGAAAGGGTCCGTGGACACAAGTTAGCCTCTCTTTGCACCACTTTGGCCAAGTCCTCTCCCATTTACACTTCCCCCTAAGAGCAGCACACGCTAAAGCACCGTTAATGATGCATTGTTTCATGCTCCCATGCTGGCCAGCCAGGGAATGCTCACAACGCCCCGCACGGCCACCTGCACAAATAACTCATGTTAGCAGCATGAGTAATCCGCACCAACATCCATCACACCAGGCGGGTTTCGGAAGGGAAAACCTGCAAGTATCTAGAGCTCGAGCCACAAAGTTCAAATCCAGCTGTGAACTTTCCAAAATTTAGGACTGCTCAAGTTTTCAGTCAGGCTCATCTCTGCTAGCAACTAGCCCAATTGTTTGGCCTGCTGTTTTCTAGTTATTTAGCACATCAGAGGTGAAGTCACTTTAACCAAATATTGTAACCAGATTGTGGTCTTAGCTCAAGAAGAAATCTTTCCCTCAATGCATCACCCTCTGGCTTGAGCTTTCCACCACTTGTGAGTTCTCTATAAACGCCTTGGCTTTGCCATCGTATTTGTACAGCATCAGAAGACCGTTATCCCTGTCGCAGGGTTCTGCCGTATTGGATTTCAGAAGATAATGCCAAGAGAGCTTTTGTATTCTTGATTTCACTCCCTACTGAGGATGGCAATATCAATTAAATCAAGAAGAATGAGCTGCTTGCTTTGGCACATTTATTCTGACTCTTGTTGATAAAGGAGTTTTGGAAAACAAGAAATTTTGTCACAGAATCATATTGCCATTTTGGCTTTATAGCTCCACGTTATTTACAGGTTTTCCAAGATTCCCTGATTAACACTTATAGAAAGTATTTGAGTTTGAGGTTACTTGATAAAAAAAAGCCGGACTGAAAGAAAAGACTTTCTTAGACGTATACCCCAATTACTGCATCCACTTTTGGAAGATAGATGCACTGTAATTAAGGCATTTGCTTAACTGTTTTAGCAGCCTAATTAGAGTTTATGGGATACAATCAAGACCCTGAGCTCTACTCTAGCCCTTCATTACAGATGGCTATGAAGTAACCAAGAACTATCGCCACTTCTAAAAGACAGGGTTCATATAAAATTCACAAAGCTACAGATTCTGTGTTCTGCATGCTGACTTAATAACCTGCATAAGCCCTGGGTCTGAAAACCTTTTTCAGAAGAAGGGAACTCACAAACTCTGCTTTACAGACGGAGCAGTTAAAGCACCAAAAGAACTTGCACAAAATTACAAAGGATGGTCCTGATGGGAAGAGGCACAACATTGTGAACTTCTACATTATTGTCTACAACAGGGTTGACCAGTTGCTACCAGTATTTAGTTTTAGGTAAATTCTTCCCCTGGTAATGCTGCCAACATTTCCAAGACAAAAAAAAACCCCAAAAATTAGATATTCTGTGTTCATTAAACATCTAAAGGCACAAACAGAAGTTGATTTCTTACCTTGATAGATGCTTATTAAAACCCATATTAAAAATGTTTTGTATGACAACGGTCGTCCCTAGGTGGAGGGAGAAAGGAAAAAAAAAAAAAAAAGACAAAGCTCCATTGGGTTTTCTTTTATGAACATTCACTTACAGATCATCCCAGCAATTAATAAAAGAGAATTTGAAAGTGATTTGGAAAGAAAACAAAACCAATCAACCAACTGTCTCTTTATTCTCATTTTTCATGATGCACGAAGGAGGCCTGGGACTGTGGAAGCTCACTGCTTGCACAGCACAACCTCTTCCTTACTGCACACGTGATTAATTCAACACAAATATGTCTCATGAGTTTAGTCATTGTACTGTGAAATAAAAGATGTGTATACACATATATATGAATATATTAATATTATATTTCTAGACACACACACACAAATCACCATCATATTGAAGGCAGATAGGTTTTTTAAAAAGCATTTCCAGCCAACACAGCTATACCAGTACAAAACCCCCCTATGTTTAGACCAGGCCTAAGGATGGTTGGAGAATTAGTGGTTTATGACATAAGAAACAACATACAAGTGAAACCAGATGGAGACTTATTCAGGCTGTTGGAAAAACAGGCTTTGCTTCTGAGAGTATCTGTTTAACAGAAATCCTAGAGGGAAAGAATCTGTTGAAGACTCAGTCCACCCCTTCCTTCAATTCAGAAAGATGTTCCCAGTCTGCACACCCCAGTTATTAAA
This sequence comes from Psophia crepitans, assembly GCA_013399095.1. Taxonomy (NCBI): domain Eukaryota; kingdom Metazoa; phylum Chordata; class Aves; order Gruiformes; family Psophiidae; genus Psophia; species Psophia crepitans. The sequence continues at coordinate 76,980 of VWZZ01007271.1, read as the reverse complement.
AAAATTTCTGGGGGAGGGGGGAAAGGAGCCTAGGACAAGATTTACCTTCTTCATATTTCTATGGTAAATATAAAATAAAGTTTTCTTTCGCTAAGGAGAAGGACCTGACTTTCATGCTACAAAAATGGCACAGCAACCAGACCTTTAGGTCCCTTTAGATCATCCCCAAGGCAAATTTCTATTCAAGAAACTATGTGATAACCTCCTCTCTCCATCAGATGAGCATATCCCACCGCCCAGCCCCTTTTCTGGCTTCAGGACAATGCCAAATCCCCAACAATTTCTCTTTCCCCTTTATTTTGGAAAAAAATCGGTAATATTAAATCCTTACAATTTCCCACAGAATGGAACTTCTATTTCTCCAGCCGTTTTTAATAAATTGCATTTCATGTAGCATTCAATAACAAACTGCCAGGAAATCTGGTTGTATCTGTTAATTCAAATTTGCCTTTAAAACAATTTTGCTTGAAAATGCATGATAAAGTTCTGTATCTACCGATAATATATTTGACTTTACACATTTAGAGAGTCTCAAATCAAGACAGGGATCTTGCCTTAAACCAAAACAGACAAGCAAGAGTCTCCCACACCTTAAGAAGATCTTTGTAGAGCTCTGGGTACAACATTGCAACTTCAGATTTAACATCCTTGTCCAGGACTAGAGAAAACACTGGAAACATCGTGTAAATTGTGGAGTACCTGGGAGAAGGTAGAAGATCAGTAAATTATCTTCGGTGAAGATGAGCAAACACAAATGCTATTTTTTAGAAAGGAAATACAAATGACATACAAATTACAAAAAGCTTGCAAATGAAACACACCAGAGGTTTGCATATAGGAAAAACCGGCAGGATTTGCTTTTTGAGTGGCTTTTGATTAGAAACACTCCTATACAGAGGACTGGTTCAAGTATTGCAGCTGATGTTAAAGGGTTATTAGCGGAGTCAAGGACAAACCTATCCCCATCCCAAAGCCTGCTCTACAGTTCAGCCTTGATCCTGTTGCCTTCTGATGTAAAGGCAGACGAATTTACTGTGGTTTTTAATTACGTACTCGAAAGTCTATAAAGTCACAGGATCACAAGTGTAGTTCCAGCATATCTGAGACAGGAACTGATTCCTCCTGCTAAAGGAGTTGGGCTGTGCCCCTGTTCTGACGCTGTCAGGGCTGGGCACTGACTCTTGCTGCTGCGCAGGCACCAGAGCACAACGCCCGTCCCTCTGCTTTCCACTAGGATGGAAGCAGTGCTTCCTGCAGGACGGCTTGCTTCTCCTGCTCCCAGTGTGACAGCATCCTTTTGGAAAGGCTTCCAGAAGTACTTGTGCTGCCTCGCTGGCTTTGCTCAGTCCAGAGGAGCCGAAAGGGGATGTGGATCACATCCGTCTTCTGAAGCAGTGTTGTGAAACACGCAGAATGGAGATGTGCATGCCTTGCATGTTAATTAGCCCAAATCTATTCATTATGCACAGGTCTTCCACACTATTAGTAAAAAGTGAGCTCTTACCCAATGATGAGAAAGCCTTGGTAGAGAGGAACTGAAGCAAAGTAAAATACTGATGAGAAAACAGCCTAGAAAAGAAAAGAAATAAGCTTTTCAGGCATTAGATGATGCAGTAAAAGTAACAGCTTAAAAATACACTCTGTTCAAACTGGAATGTACTTGCAGTGGGTTCTCCAAATTCCTGAAATGAAGACAGAAGAATGTAATATCAACCCTTTTCGTTCCTACGCAAACCTTGGATGAAAGCTGTGTTTAACAGCAAACACTGGAGAGCTGGACTTGGGAAACTTTTTGTAATGTAGTTCCATAGAACAGAACATGAAGAGTTCCCTCCCAAGCCCCCTGGTCTGATCAAAGCCATCCAGATGTTGTGAAGGACAGGTGTGCACTTATTTATGCCTGGATGATGCCTTCGCAACATAAAGAGTTAACGCTCACTAATACAAACTCCAAAGAGTTCAGGATATTTTTTCTGTGTGTGTCAGAAGTTATGGGTTTGTTTTCTGCTCTTGTTTTCAGCTGCAGAGTAAGCTAGACTGTCCCCTGAGTTTGAACCTTTTGTCTCTACGCATCCCTCTCCAACGCGTTTATTCTAAAAAGGGAAGAGGGTGGAATCTGCCTTCTCAAAAATATCAAGTATTTTATTTAAAAAAAACCGTTAGGCTTTATAAGGAAGATATCAGTACACTATGACGTGGAAATGCAACTCCCAAAGAGTAACCTCTGTCCTTAACTGTAACTTTCACTCAAGTCACCACAGCTAAGAACAGAATTTGGCTCACAAACTCTTAGAATCTCTTTCAACTCTCCCTGCCAGCTGGCAATCGCATTTTCGTTACGCTGAGGCTCGGCACACACGAACAATGTACATTTTGTGAATACTAAATCTGTTTCTAAGGTTCCCTTTGAAACAGAGAGGAACAGACGGCCTCCAGGTCGCGGCAGCAAGCTGCCGAGCACTCGGGAAGGTTAACGTGCTGCAGCAGCCTTGGCGGCACGGCTCCTGCGACCGCCCCACAGCACGCCCGACCGAGCATCGGTAACCTTGCCGGGGTCTGAGCCAGGTCCTCCTCAGCTGATAACTCGGGTCTCACTATTTGAAGGCCTTGCTCCAAACACATCTGAAAAGAAGCACCTGCTCAGCAGAGACCTTCCTGAAGAGCAGTGCCCTGCTTCAGTACCTCCTGGCATTACTGAAGGATGGCAAGGACATCACAGCAGCGTTTTCTAAGGTAGAATATTGCTTGTCCAGTTTTGGAGAAGTTGCTGATGTTTCCCTGACACCAGGAACTTTCTTATGTGTTTTAGCACCCACATGACAACCTCATGTTCCAACCCTCCTTTTCAGAAGAAACAGTTGCATCCATAATGAAATGCAGACCCTCAACTTTCTGCTTGCAGACCCTCAACTTTCTGCTTTTGCTTTTTCACCTCTCCGTCGGCACAGCCCTCACGACAGTCCTTTTACCTGCATTGTACTGATGCACAAGCTCCTGTGGATTACGAACTGACTGAGAGCTGCAGACCGTTTGTAGCTGTTCCTTCCATGCACCATTAGCAAACGACCCAGATGTTTGAACTGAGTGACAGAGAAATCGGCTGCAAGTGATGCCTGTTTTCCTTCCTGTGTACAACAGCACGTAAAAGCATAGTGAGATCATTTCATTATTGGAAACAAAGAAATATCGTATTATTATTTGGTTATCGCTGACAGAATTTCCAAGAAAATTTGCAGTACATTAGGTGGGGGAGAGTATTACCTCAGCACTTCTGCCTTCCACCGTGGCTTTTAAGCAAAGAGCAAAACTATGAGGAGAATTCCCATTTGAACCCTGTCCTCCAATTCTAAGCAACCTTCTGGATTATGATTCACAACACGCATGTTAACGTGACACATCAAGTCAGTTTTGAACGCAAATTTTCAGTCTCCAAAGTTCACTCAGTTTTAATGTTTTGGCTCACTGCAAGCAGAGTCTTTCCACTGCCGCCAGATCCAGTCTTGTTGCTCCAAGCAGCTCCATATGCAGGAACCAGAGCTCTAGCTCTGAGCTGGCTTTCTAAACTAATTTAACTGGTTTTTAATTGTACATGTAGGGTGTATGTTATCAGAGTAACTACAACTCCAGCATTTGGAGCATCTACGTGAGATTAAAAACCCCCAAACTAACCACAATGGTCCAAATTCAGGGAATCTGCCAAGAACCAAATAATGAACTTGAACTCTATTGAACAGTAGTCTCTTTCTAGACAAGTTATTTTCCATGATAAGGCTATCGGCCTGATGATTATTCTTGTGGAAGCTTCTCGCTTTCTTGCACAAACTTCTGAAGGTTCATTTAAGAGTTGCAGACTACCTTCTGAATTGCCAGAGCAAGTCTTATTAAACATGAGGTAATCTCACCTTTCCTTCAACTCCAACACCACAGTCAGCCTCCTGAATCATGCTAACATCATTCCCTCCATCACCTGCAGGGCAGAGCACAGAGAAATGACACTGTAGATAAGCAAGAGAGGCAGCCTGCGACCCCACCAAGAGCATCTCCACCAGACCGCAGTACTAGAAGAAACACTGAACATTACCAACAGCAGCAGGATTTTAAATGTCAATCAGGAAATCAAATTCTTTGAGAATTTTTTTAATAGATGCGCAGGAATTCAAGGCCACTGATGCCTTTGTGATTTGTAGGTGTACCATTACAGCTACAAAGCTGAAATAAAGCTCACTGCTTAATAATGGCACTTTATCCGATCGCGTTCAAGCTCTGTTTTGCAAAGATACCACCTCAAATATTTATAAGTAGTTTCTCATTGAAGTTTCCATACACAAAAGTTCATCTTAGCAATCATCCCACAAAACCACTGTTCCCATCTCCGCATTTCCAGGCGTTACGAGATGACATGGGACCACTCACTCAAAAGAAGAAAAACCAAAGACGATCTTAGAGGCCCTTTCCAACCTTAAAGATTCTATGACTCTATGACACCATCCTCCACGGTCACCTAGCTGGTCCCTTACCTACAGCACAGGTGAGTTTGCCCGTCCTCTCCTGGAGCAATCGCACGATCTGGGCCTTCTGCGTTGGAGTGCATCTGCAGCACACAACGGCAGGGCACTGGCACGCCAGCTCCATGAACTCATACTCATAGTATTTCAGACACACCTAATTTACAGAGATCAGAAGCGTCACCGGTGTTTGTCCTATGAAAGTTTCTTTTAAAAATTAAAAAAAAAAAACCCAAACTAATTCAGCCACAGTGGTTTGGGCTGTGCCTGACCAGCCCGAGGCGTTTGGAGCCTACCTCCAGCGAGTCGCCAGAAATAACAAGAGCGCAGTCATGTTTCCGGCGGAAGGCGTTCAGCTCTAGATGGGCTTCTCCACGGTTAGTCACCTGGGGAAAGAGGTGGCAACTGAGCGAGGGTTTGCTTTGCTGGGGTGAAAAAACAAACAAGTCTGAGAGGGAGCAAAGGTAACACAGACAGCACACCGAGTTACTCGGAGCACAGTCAGACAAACCAAAGCTCAGGGGATAGACAGCTGGCTCGAAAGAATAAAAATATTCTGGGTGCACTGCTGGAAAGCAGTGTGATCCCAGCACCCCTCCTGTCCCAGAATTTGGGGTCCCGGACAAGTCTTGAGAGAGGGGTACGTGGGTGTCACTCACTAGTCTGAATATATGGATGTCCTGGGTCCGTGTCACCAAATGTGCGTTCTTGGCTGTACATGTGGCTGTCTCTAACTTATCCCCTGTCAGCATCCACACCTGGAATCCAAATATTTAATGGATTAAACACAAAACTTAACAACCACGTCTGCAGGACATCTAGAAGTACCACCTGCCAGTGCAGGCATATAACAGGACTGTACACATCATTTTTCTAAAAAAGCCCTATTTTAAAACATAGAAGAAAATCCTCACAGATGAAAGAAAGCAAAGCTTTTAGAGAGGCTGAAACGCAAAAGACCTTACAAACCACCTATAACATTTTTCCCACCTGCAATATGTCAAGATTCTGCCGATAAACCCACAAAATGCAAGCTAAAGAATGTGTATGCGTGTGTTAATGTGTCCCACCCCAGCTATTTCTCGGAGCTGAACTAAGCGGGCCTTGCTGCAGAAAGATCCCTCATGGCCCTGCCTGAAATATGGATGATGCAACTGGGGTTAGCTCACTGCTGATGTGTGCGTCTGGAACGGACTAAGGCGGTTGGTTGGGGTTTGGGGTTTTTTTTAGTTTTGTTTTTTTTTTAAATACACACTGCTCCTTTTATTTTGTGCTGGTGAGGGGGGGCATTAGAAAGCAATGTCAGCAGCAATACCCTGTTATAATCTGGCAGGGAATTTCCTCAATAGTGTAAACATATCAGAGTTTGCTTTGTTTTTTCTCTGGCGTTTTTATTCTTTCAAGACACCGCCCAAAAATATTTAATGAAACTTTTAAAAACACACACAAAGACTCACTTATTTGTTTAATAATCTGAGGTTGAAAAAAGATTTGATCTTAACAAGATGATCCCTGTAGTGAGCTACGGGACTGCCTTCACTCTTGATTTACTTCTTGCATGCAATACCCTAACGCACATACCATTGCAAGGAGTGCTCAGAACGCCGCGCTCGCTGTGCAACGACACGCTCCACACCCCGATGCTGACTCCAGCCAAGGTGCAGAGAAAAAAATGAAACCGCTTTGGAATAACTGTTCAGGACTACGCCACGGTGCAGGGGGAGAAAGCCAGTGCTGCTGAGGAGCTTTGCCTGATTCTGCTCATCTCACCGCTCTGCTGAAGTCCCGGTGTTTACAGGGATGGCTCCAAGCTATCTAAACCCCAAACACACAGCCCTGCTTTGCATTCCCAGCGCAACTCAAGACTTTTGCTCACTTTGCTACTTAAAGCAGAGAAACCACAACCAAAACCTTTGACCTACTTTTCTTGCCCAAATCTAAATGCTTAGTCTAATTTTTTTTTTGCAAGTCCAGAATCTGACTGACAAGTTTTCAGAGAGGGAGACTAAGGAGGCATCACACCAGTTCCCTCTCCGCTGAGCACAGCTCAGGCTGTCAGTATCCGAGTCTTAGATACTGGAGCCCAGAAAGCTGGGGGAAAAAAAAAAAGTGCAGTCCCTGATTCTCTTGGCTCAGACCCCCTCTGGTGGCTACCGAAAACATGTATCTTCACAGCTTCAACCCCAGCACAGCAGTTTGTGCACCAGACACCAAACACAGCCAAAGCAGTCTTGTTTCAGGCAACCATCTCAAAGAAACAGAAGTCTCCCATAGGCACCCTGCTGCCTGTGCACTCGGTTTCTCTGCAGAAGGAGCCAGACCATATTCGGGGAAGAAAAGCACGAAGGGTGACACGCTTCCATGTGTTTAGTGAACATTTACTGCTCCCAGCAGGGTCTGTTCCCAAAGAGATGTTTCAAATGCATTGGCCAGCCCCACAGCTCCCACTCAGAGAGGGAACCTGGTGCAACGTTTCCTTCACAGGGCTCCCAAACTTCACAGGCTGCCAAACTGTCTGTGCCACATACTCCAGAGGGTCTAGCTGTTCCTGCTAGGAGTAGTGTTAGGTTAGGCAGACCTTAATGCCAGCGTTTCTCAGCGTCTCCAGGGTGGGTCTGACGTCTGTCTGCAGCTGATCCTCCACGCCGGTGAGACACAGCAGCTCCATCTCCATTTCCAGGCTCTCGATGACTGTGGCTACCTTCAGGGAGCGGTCATGCACGCTTAGCTTCGCCTGGACATAGCGTGCCTGCGGACAGAGCAGACACAGCCACCCTCACTCGCACAGCCCGCCTGCATTTGGGTGGAACACAGAGTTAGCCAGCAGGAGGGTTAACCCGTTAACCTCCCTCTGTTACTGTCGTTCCGGGATGCCGCCTGTAACGGCTTGCGAACATGAGATGCGTGTTACAGAATAAGGTGGGAAGTATTTCAGCAAGTTTCTGTTGTTTTGTCCCTGCCCTGCACGTGGCGCATCCCTGTGCACGCGCATGCACCGCAGTGGCACCTGCAGAAAGCCGGGGGCAGACTGCCTCGCACCGCAGGCCTAACCACGGCTTCTGCGACGAACCAACGAGGGCAAGAGAGAATCCTAAACATCTCCCCCCTCTCATCTCCGCATTTAGCTGAACAGTTCTCCAGGTTTTGCCTGCCTGGGGTAAGCCAATTAGCGCTGTGCGTAGGGACTCCTCTAGCAAACCCCAGGCGTGAAGCCTGGGTTTCCCCGAAGCCTGGCTGTGTTATGTTCTGCTTGGTTGTAGTTTCCTTGGATGTCGGAATGCAACAATGAAAATTAAAAGCCAACATGTTTCCCTGCACAAACACAATTTGTCTAATGAATTATGAATATTTGTAGAATTTCTAACTGCAAAAGACTGTCAGGCGGGATTCAGGAACTGGTTTGGAGGGTGCTGGCTGGGATCCAGTTTCATACATACCACTTTAAAAGCCACTTTGATTAAAAGAACAGCAAGACATTGAAGAATGACAATTCTAGCAGAAGGAGTAGAGAGATGAGAGATGGCATTATCACTAGAGGTCTGTGAGAATAACTTCAGTGATTGTTTGTTTAAAAACAAAGAAAAAAAAAACAAACAAAAACTTACTTCAAAGTCTTGATACTGCTCTTCCGTCAGAGACTTCTTGGCTACGACTAGAACCCTCAGGCCTTCCCGAGCCATGTTACCACACTGGAAAGAAGTATCACATTGTAAACCATAAACTGCATCTCAAGATGATTTATGCACAGCATTGTAGAGATGGCAATGGAAGATAGCAGGTTAAGAAAATAACCGTCCCATTTGAGCAACCCCAGTAAGTCTGTAACATCTGATAAAGTGCATGATAAACTCAAGAGGAAAAAAGGAGATCTGCAATAGTTTGTAATCTATCCCAGTGATCAGAGACAAAAATGTCCTCTCTGCTGAATCAGTGTGGCAAAAACAACCCCACTGATTTAATTTTCTCTAAGTAAAAGGACACAAACCTTGGATTTGAAGACTTGGCATCTTTGGCTGTAAACTCTTTAAATAAGACCAACGTGTTATTTCTCTGAGCACCAGTGGCTGGGGGTGGGGAAAATCAATAACTGAAGCTACTGCTATGAACTCTGTGTCATCATCTCTACTGACCTGACAAACATATCCCAGTACAAAGCTGCCAAATGTAGCTTTGAAATGAGGCCTTTTGGTCTAAAATAAATGCAAACACAGGATCAAGCCCAGGACGAATCTGCTGATCTTGAGTGGCAATCAGTTTTGAGCAAAATCCATTTTATTTACAAGACTTATTCTGTATGAAACAATTTGAACTCGCCACCTGACTTGCTTGTTAACACATAGATCTTTGGCTGAAGACTAATCCAATGCATTGCCATGATCAGAGGCCTTCTGGCTCACAGACATAGGAGTTGTATTCCCTCTGCCACCTTGACAAGCTTTGCCGTGTGTTGCCCTCGGAGGAGAAAAGCACTCGTATGAGAAACCCTCCGTATGGAGGAGAGACAGTGCCATACCTCCTCTTCCAGCCAGTCATTGTACTGCACGATCCCAGCCATCACCACGTCAGCCCCCTTCATGTAGAAGGTGATCTCTCCCGTTGATTCATCCTGCAGATAAGAAACAGAAGAGTCTAAGCTGGGCCAACATCAGCATATTTGGAGTGGTTTCAGCAAGCTAAGTGATGAGTTTTCTGCACATCAGTCACAAAAATGTGGGCGCTGGGTCAGGCTGAAGGTCCATCTGGCTCAGCATCTTGTCTCGGGGCCAGAGGGAGATGGCTATTTCATTGCAACTCGGTTACTCGCAGCAGGAATAATGCTTCAGACAAGAATCATCAGCTTTTTAATCAGCAACATGGGATCTCTATGCAGACACCTCTCAATCCTTTGGAATAACCTCTAGCCCTCATCCTGAAAACTTATTTCATCCTTACTTGAAACAATAAAACAGATGCACGAAGTTTAACAGAGTAAAAATTGCTCTAATTTACCCCCTCTGTTACGTTATACGGCATAGGCATAATTAAAGTTTATGCTTGCCACAGAAAGGTTAGATTGCTGCCTGCCTTATCTGATACCAGTCATTTGCAGGCTGCGAGCAAAGCATATTTACATTACCACAAATTAAAAAAATCCCTCCTAACCAGGCAGATACCTAAGGAGGTCACAGCTATTAGTATTACAAGCTAATGGAAACCCTGGCAATTTCCTCAAAGGAGACAAAACAATGAGTAAGGAACAAACTGCTCTGTAAACCAAGATAGCCACCAGGGACAGGAAGAAAATAAACTTAACATGCAAAACCAAGAAGCCCAGGAAGGTCTGGAAACAGAGCGCTATGAGAAGTACTTTAGGAAAAACAGAAATGAAGACGAGCACACTGGGCACTTTTTAACACGCATCAACCTGTTCTGCAGTTACACGAACTAGCGGTGAAGGTTCTCACACATGAAGCGTTGAGTCGGGAGGTAAAAGCCTAATGTCTAACGCAAAGAAGATAAGTGTTTTTACTACGGAAATTTAGAAGTAGGTAAGGATAATGAAGCTGCTTTACTGAGCATTTTTGCCAAGGTCATAAAGATCTTCACAAGGAAGAGTTTTATAATTAAGCTTAAGCAGGTTTTCCAACGTCCTGAAACATCCAGCCTTCACAGATCAATACCCACACGTTCCACATCCCCAAAGCAAAATCCGTGTCACTCTACCAAAACAACTAGAATCTGCTTAAATAACACACCATGTTTTTGGCAGTAGCCAAAGATAAAGGTTTATCTATTAAATTATTTGATTAAAAAAGTGTCTAACAACATCTCTGTAGGAAACTGAATAAAGACTCCGCTTCCCGTGCTGCACAACTGGCTTAAGATAGTTTAGATTTTTTGTCCAATATAAATACTGTATCAGCTATCTCCTTGCATTAGTCATTTCCTCTCACCGAGTTCAATAGGAGGTTAGTGCGTTCTCATATTATGGTAAGATCACACTATAAATCTACGCAGAGATTTGCCAGTTACATTGTTTTGAAGAGGCATCTTTTTCCACCGTGGTCTGACTCTGGCCACGGTTCAAAGGCTTCTTTCAATTCCAGATATGACAATAGCACTATCTTTGCTTTACAACAAAGATCATTCCACATGGGTAAGGGGAAAAATAACGCAAAGAAAAAGAAGAATGGAAAATATTGTGGTCAAACAAACAGGCCTTCTTTCAAGAAGGTAAGTCAGCAAACAGTGAAGGCTGGCTGCTTTGGTAGAACAAGACTTCTTAGAACTGAAATAATCAGCTCCAGAAATGACAGTTGATCACAAGTAAACAAGCAGATATTGCAAAAAATATCCCAAATGAGGCAACATCTGCTACTTGTTTTCAGTATTAACTACTACTTCATTTACTAAAAGTTACGTGTTGAAGATCTTTTTATAGGAGCCAGCAGGGAAGCCAGGCGTCTGCCAAGGGCTTCGGTAAGAGCCTCGTGGATCTCTGGCTGAAACTCCACACCGGATTGTACGGGGAGCCTGGCAAGACAATCGGGGTGGCTCCCGCTAGACGAAAAACCTGCAGTTCATAAGAAGGGGCAGTATCTGCATAGCTGAGCAGAAGGTCTTACCATCAGAATGCTACTCACTCACTCCTGAGAGCAGTTTCATTCTGCAGCTTCTCCTTCCCCGGCTGCTCACTGTGGCTGTTGTCTCCTGGATACTTCATGCTACTTTCCCTTCCCTGATTTCCGTTTCTTAAACAAGCAGCACAGTTTTGGAAGATATACTGAAGAGGTAAACACCTCGCAAGTCACGGATCAAAACCAAATGGGGTGTCTACACATGCATACACGTATGTTTAATAAAAGATTTTTTGGACAACTACCTATTTATAAACGTTTTCTTTTTTTTTTTTTATGAAAATGAAAACCCTCCTTGAAGCTCTCTTGGAGCATACAGGGACAACGCAAAGTAACACCCAGGCTGCCAGCAGCTGCTACTCAAAACCTGCTTCTGCACAGGGTACACAGGGGGCCGATCGGAGTGCCTGAGCAGCAGCTCAGTGGTTGCCGAATGAAGACACTCAATTAATTAATGAGCACAACAGAGGGGCCAATGCTTCTGTCCGCCGGACTGACCGGGCGGGCCCGGGCCTGCTGTTGTTCCCACTGACCACAAGTGGGAGTCCTGCTGCTTTTGGCAGCAGTGAGAGTCTAAATGCAGAAATGCAAAATAGAAACTGTTTTCTTCCTAAAGGGGGAAAATATAGATAATAGATAATTTAAAAAGCAATACGCTTCAAATCAAAGAGGGGGAAAATAAAGAGGACTGCTTTCCACTTGGATGAGAACATTTCATGGCACCCACTTCTCTGCTGAGCATATAAACACAGGTTAATGGAGCGCACCCTGGCTTCGACAGTTAGCCCACTTCTTACACCGGGGGTAAACCAGCACCTCAACGGCAGTTTGCACTCACAGTAAGCAAGGAGGTGGGAGGTGGTTTAGTCCTCCTTCTTTTATTGCTAATATTTTTATTCTAGATCTTGAAAGTGTTGCCTGAAGTCTCCACATCGTCATAAAAATAACTACTCTGAAGAATTTTCACTTGCAGTATGCAGATGGATATGCGCTACACTGCGGCTATCCCAGCGCACGAGGGGTTCCTGGGAACGCTGGCGGCTGCGTGCGTTAAATGCATTCAGTCGGATCTCTAGATTCACAGATTTAACACACCGATTACACTGTACAAGCTCAGCCTACCAGCCCACTCCAACTAACATTCCTGCCCTTGGGCACGCTTTAATATTCCAAAGCCTGGAACGACTTGAAGTAGAAATCTGTTCCCCTCTGTGCTGTGCCGTGGTGTGTGATGCAGAACATAAAAGCAGTTCCCTGAGCGACAAGAGATCCAGGTCCAAAATACTCAGGTAGGATAACACAAGGACAGCCATTTGCACGAGCTTTAGCGATTTTCAATCTGCGCTAAACGCAGCTTGTCCTTCACGGGTTTGCAAAAATAATTACACGCACGTATTACAGTTCCATCTTTGCCACCAAATGTCTTGGTAACAGGAACACTGAAGTTCTGCGTAGTATTTGTTGTTGCTGAACACAATCCCTGCACTGCTCCGTTTGATATCACCCCTCACGGTGCTGTTTCTGACGGGGGCTGTGCTCTTCCAGGGGTCCAGAGACACTGAGATTTGTGAAGCTAGCAAACATCCCTCAATAAAGCAGACCAAATTTCTAACTAAACCCAAAGGCTACTCCTCCTACTGTTGTAACTTAAAACACGAGGCAGAAGATATTTTTACACCCTACTTCCAGATACCTCAAAATAAACAAGGAGCAACCCAGTTTTACCACAACATAAACAGAGGGGGAAGAAGAAGAAGAAAAGATGAAGCAAAAAGAACCCCAAACAACAAAACCCCATCAGTTTTACCTGTTCTCCCCACCCTAAATAACAAAGCTGAAGATCCCATGAAATGATACAACAAATCATATCTTGCCCTGGATTATAGGTTTCATATTCATGTTTTAGATTCCTGGTACCAATTATCTGTCTGTACTCTCAAGTAAAAAACAACAAGGATGTTTTAATTATTTCCAAAAGAAACATTCAAACTGCTTCACCTTGTTTGCTTTGCAGGCAAATGGAAGTGCCTGACCATAGCTGGGTTTGTTTATCTTACTAACATTGATTCTCTAGCACTATCTTGAAAACGAACGATGATGGTGATAGCTCATCTCAACTGTTTTTAACACCCACGCTTTCTTCTTCTTTCTGGGGTAATTTTTTTTCTGGAAGTCCAATCTTGTATTGTGTTTGTATATAAACCCCCAGAGTTACACACACACATTTTAGCTGGGCATGTATTTAATGTGCACGGTGCCTGCTACTGCTCATAAAGGTACTTGCACAAATGCACCCTTTGACCTTAAATCAGCTATTTTCAAGCCCTGCTCGTGACACCATGTTCCCAGCATAGTCGCGGGCTCTGTTAAACAGCTCAAAAAAAAAAAAAAAAAATCTCCACAGCTCCCTGCAGCTACAAGTGGCTCCTCCTGCAGTGTCATACTTCCGCGGGGTCTAACAGGAGTTTCGATGCCTGGCAGAGACCTGGGGAGCACTTCCACGATACCTCTGGCAATATCCTAAAGCTGTTTGTTGTGGCATCGGTCCAGGATCCTCTCTCTCCTTCCCACTGGCTGCCACCTCCATCACCCCCTGTTCTACCATGATGACTGCTTTGGAGACACAGAGTAAGCTGGACCTGTGAACCTGCTTGTGTTCCTGCTCCTGGCTGACCTGAGGGGGGAAAGCACTTGTGACCTGGGTTGACTCACAGCCCCAGTCCACCGTACAGGCCCCCCAGCTCCACCAGCGTGACCATGGGATGGACATGACAGGAAGGGCAGGAGCTTTTGAACAGATGGAAAAACAACCCCAGGGACGAAAAGCAAGGCTTCAAAGTCAGCTCAAGCTTTGCTGAGACGCCACTGGTGCCTGTTCCCCTGGAAAGAGTAGTCCTACCCCTAACGCGCTCCTCCTCCTTGCTGTGTTGGCCACTGTGGGAGGGGACGCAGAATTCGGGTCCCAGGAGACAGGGTAACGGTGACCATTTCTTTGGCTGGCAGCACTGGCTTCAAGCTTTCCTGAAACAACATCCTTACCTGAGAGAGGACGGGGCATCTCTGCCAATTATCAAAGCTGTTGAGCCTTGGTTCAGCACACAGACAACCAAAACATTCAGATTTTAGCTCTTCTGCCCCAGCAGTCTCTCCTATGTCTCCTTCACCTTGCACTTGTAGCAAAAATCCTCTCCCAACATTTTCCAGCATCCCCAGGGCCCTCGGTGTCACAGTCAGAGGGAAACACTCGAGGTCCCCTTCCTTCCCTGCGCCACCCTGGGGGCTCCATTGCACTGCCAAAGACACACTCTCATGGCTGGCGGCAGTGCTGGCTGACGGACCGGACGGACACCCGTCCCCAGCCGGACATTGCCCCCAGCAGCACCCTGTGGGAACCGGTGTGTGCAGACAGAGGAGCTGTACAGCTGAACCCCCCCAGAGTACGTGACGAATCAGAAATGTGAGCGGGAAGGAGCAGCTGGGGGGAGCTGGAAGCTTAAGCTCCTTGTTAGTTTGAAGAAGGGACCAAAGATCAATAAACTAAAGATGTCTCAGGGCACGACAGCACTTACTGCCAAACACGGCCAAGGAAAAGGCTGTATCGCTAAACAAACCCAGCCATGAGACACTGTTAGCTCAAACCAGAACCAGCTTCTAGCCTGAGGGTAGGAGAGACTGCAGAACTCGTTCCGGAAGAGCAGCACTGCTGAGACAAATGTTTCATGTGTTTCATGTTGCGTTAGCAGGAGATTCTCCGCGACGCGGGAGCTTACCCGAAGCCACTTACCCGAACTATTATCCCCATGCGCTTGCTCTCGTAAGTGAAGGGGAAGATCTGGAGGATGGTGAAGTTCAGGATGTGGCCACCCGGTGTCCTCAGCTGCACGGAGGACTGGTCTCTGCCCACCAGCGTCAAACCCACGCTCTCGGTCCACTGAACCAGGGCCACCTGGGAGGAGGAGGAGGAGGAGGAGAGGAGGCAGCCATGGAGAGGGCAGCCAGCCCCTCACCCCCGGAGGGGACAGCGGGCAGGGGCTGCGGCAAATCCACCAGTCATTACCAGTGCTATAGAGCCCATCCGTTCCATACGCACCACCTGGCGCTGGCTAGTCAGCTTTTCCTGCAGTTAGAAGCTTACTAACAGTACTCGGGGTCTGGGCAGAACGCGGCTGCAAGGCTGTCCTGGCCTTCCACTGCCACTGCCCTTCAGCAAGGGCAGGCACAGGGACCTCTGCTCGGGGTGCCAAACCGTGCGGGGGCACGGCACGTCGATCTCTGCAAACACTTGTTGAGCATGCTATTTCCCAGCTTGCTGTTCATGAAATCAAGAATTCAGAATGATACGTTCACCTTGGATTTACAATATCAAAGCAGAAACGCTAATGCAGAGCACATTAAAAATTCATATCAGAAAAGCAAACAGACAAAACGAGCTCTGTGTTATACTTTATCTGTTTGGTAGCAACGGTTCAGCAGCAGCTTCCAACCTCTGCACTGAACAGCAAGACAGCTGAGGGGCTGGTTCACAGACACCTCCTAGCAGAGAACCCCCCTTCTCCCTGAACATTAAAAAAGGAAACAAAAACACCCACAAACCAAAAAACCCCAAACCAAACCCCAGATTTTTCAAGGCACACACCAGAACTCATTTAATTGAGCTTACGTGAGTTCACTCTGATTGCAGCTTCTAGTACTTCAGGACCTACAGTGCTGAATTCTTGACAAGCTTTCTCTAGATTACAACCAGAGCCATGGCAGATGACCAAAGCCTTTCTTTTGTTTCGCTGGCGATCCCCCAGGACCCCTGCCTCAGCCAACACAGCCATGTTGAGGGGTCTCACTGCAGAAGCTGCCTGGGCAGTACGGGATGGGAACAGCAGCGGACGGGAGTCCATGCATCACTGGCCTCCAGGACGGACCGGGGGGTACTGTCTCCTAACAGACACCAAATATTGTGAGTATTTACAGTGACATTTTCAAAGGCGTGAGAGCACTGGGCACGTGGGTGCTGCTGGCTTGGAGGTTAATTATCCCTTGTGCCTCTCAGGTTCTGCCTTTACTGACTTAGGTGACCACAAATACCTTAGACAAAAATGGAATTTATTTTGGGAAATCACATACACGTGGTACAGATAAAAATGGAATCTATAAATACTTGCATTGAGTCAGGATTTTACTAGCTGAATTGATACAGTTGGGCCTAATTGGAGAATCTTTTGTGAACTCAGCTCCTTTTCATCCACATTTACGCTTAAAAGACAACCTAAAATAATTTTTTCCTTTTCATAAAGTAGTCTTAAATCACCAGATTAAAAAAAAAAAAAGAGTTGGCTTTCCCTTGAAAGACCTTTAAATTAATTTGAAACAATACTTGTTTAAATATTAGCAAGTTTTTGCACACTTACTCACAAAGATTGCAACAAATCAAAGGCTCTTTCAAGCTTATCTTTGCCAAAAGTTTCTTCAAGCCATCCTGACTGCATTCATGTGTGCCGTTAGATAATCCTCCTAGCAGTGTCTCCCAGAGCGGAGATGGAGCTTGAGTTTCTAATGCTCTGGTTAATAAATAATTACCAAGAGTTTTTCCCAGCACAGTGTTACGTGATGTTCAGCGGGTGCAGCGCTGGCTGGTTTGCCCACGCTGCAAACATCTGGAAATACAAACCCCTGCTCCCAGCTCCGCCCGTTAAAGCATCTGCTTTGCCACTTTCTCTGACAGACACCTCCTCCTCACTTCCCTGCCAGCATCTCACTTAGATCCTACGCCAGGAAGCATTTATTTAACCCCCTGAAAGAAAAGCCTTGTGCAGAGGAAGAGATGGATGAGCAGCACGTCAGAGGTGCTACATCACACACTGACACGCTGCAATCCAAGTGCGCTGCACTGCGCAGCGCCAGTCATTTCGCACGACCAAGACCACAAAAAGTACATCAGTGGAAGGGGAAGAATAAGGAAATAAATCCCTCTTTCCACGCTGCTCCCAAGCAGACGTGAGCCCTGCCAGCCCTGCGTGGCCCTCCAGGTGAGCCGCAGTCAGCGCTGGAGGGAAGTAGGGCTGACCCCTCCGAACGTGCCACTTCCCAGCCTCTACAGCACTTAACGAATAATTACTGGGAGAGAAAGTGATATAATTCTGAAGTGTTCCTATCAGATGTACTAAAAGCATTGAAATTGCCGCCTCCATTCAACAGGTAGCACAATGAGCCTGGCCTCTGGGAAGAGTGCGGCACCAGTGGACAACACCGATGGCAACAGAAGCGCCGACAGCTCCTCTGGCAGGGCTGGGGGCACATTCCCGGCTCCCAAAGTGCCGACGGCTCCTCTGGCAGGGCTGGGGGCACGTTCCCGGCTCTGTGCCACAGGGTTTACACTGCACCATGCAAATAGGCAACTGGAGGCACCCTCATTCACAGCAAAAATATGAGAAACATTCAATAAACATTCAAACAAAAACATGTTTACAGCTTAAGCAGAGGAGATTTAAAAGCAGGCTTGAAATCCCTCAAACACCTTCAAGAGAGTCCATGCTCAGTGATGAGGAGAAATCAATAAACTCCCTGACCGTGCTCCAGGAGTCTGCAGCTCCATCCCAGCCAAGTCAGATACAGATCTGAGCATTACAAAGCAAAGCAGCTACCGCAGCTCGGTACACTATCCCCTAAACTTTGCTCTTTCCGACAATTAAATTACCCAAGCCACCACTGAAGTGGATATCGACTAATAAATTTCATTCTAAAGGGACAAATTGATCCTTCTGTGCCATGAGCTGCTCTACAAACGTCCCATTTAGGGTTGCCTGGGCGGGCAGGCAGCAGGCAGCGACCAATTGATCAGGGCACCCTTTCATGTCCTGGCAGCTGCGGCGGCTGTCAGGGTTAAAGACTGTTTGCCCAGGAATCCCAGGCACTCTTATCTCTGATCAGATTATATCTATTTCATTTCCCCTGTTAGTTACTGTATGGCTACAACTGACACGCTTGCAGAGCCCCAAGGCTGTAACCGATATCTGAATAAAGATACTTCAAGACTTCTAAATGGCAGCGTGCACAGGAAACAAATTTAGGAAATCCTGCTTTCTGTTACAGGAAATGAATCCTATGCCAACTGGTAGAAATTACCCTTGCTGTTAAAGTAAAGAGAATACAAGGTTTTGTACTCATTTCATAAACTGACCTTCCCTGCCATGGCAATATTTTATTGATATAGGATTTCAAAGGCTGGCTTTAACAGGAGTCCAAAGCCATTCCCCTACAGGGAATGTTATTTAACAGCATCGCTCTCTGCTGAAGGACCCGACTTGTGCTGATCCTGCGTTTTGTACCATCTAGTATGACATACACAGAGCACGTCTAAACAATATTTGTATATCTAAGACCTACAGACAAGGTTTCCTCAGTGCAGCAAAGCATATCTGATTTCGGAACCCACTGTAATTCTCTACTTAAGGCACCACAAGAAAGGAAAAAGAATTTAAACAATAACCTTGGAAGGATTAGTTATCATGCTGTAGTAAAACAAACAAACAATAAACCCTTGGGTATTTGAGACAAATTGCTGCATAAATATTTCAAAGACAGAACAGTATAAAGTGAAAAAGGAAAAGACAAATCACTGACTTCACTATATACCACAGCATATATGTAAATAAACTGAGGACCTGTGCACAAACAGCCAGTAAATGCTTTAGGAAAAAAACCCTTAAAAGCAGATCACAAAAATTACCATCTGGAAATCATTCAGAACTTGTTTCAATCCAAAGGCAGTTGATTTCTGCAAAGCTGTCTTTACAGGGGAGAGCAACACAGTAGAGGAGAAAAGCAGGTACGCAGAACACCGACCCAGATTATGTGGTTGGAGAGGACACAGACACTGCTCACACGCTGCTCCCCAGCTCCAAAGCCAGGGAGGAGTAAGTGCTCGTTGTCACAGTAGGCACATCAATGGAGGAGGGGAGAAAAAGGCTGACATGCAGCTTTTGCACATCTTCTGCTTTTGTTTTGTACAGACAAGAACACACTATATGGAATGAGTGAGTTGCCTACTGGGGAAGGAAAACACTAGAGGGAATATTTTAACTTTAATCCTAAATCCTCTATAGAATCTGATCTCTCAAGTGTTCAGGAAAAGCCTCCACCAAGTCTCTGGAGACCTGCGAAGTTTCTCCATACCAAAACGCCCCGCTGGACTGGGTGCCGGCAGAGGACTGGCAGGGCACAGCTTTGCTCACCAACACACTCTTGTGCCCTTCAGGTACTCTAGAATTAATTCAGGCTCCGGGTCTGTCCTGGCCGCATGGGAAGGGACGTGCCCTGGGTTAGCAGTGCTACCCAGCACCACGTACAACTCTTCACTTGGTCTGGAAGTTCCAACACTGCAGATGAGGGACAGGCTGACGTGTGGGAGTGCTCTGACCCCCTCGCACGAGTCCTCTGAGCAAGACAAGATTGCCTGCAATTACCAGACCTGCTCAGAGGGACTCAGGGCCCAGAACTGTAAAAAACATCCGGGACAAAAGGTGTGTGCAGAAACATGAGCAAAGCTCCGCTACACAGGTGCGGATACAGCAGCCAGATACTGGTCACCATGCAGCTCTGCAGCTTCAGGCAGAGGCAGTGTAGCAGCTGAGAAGGCACTTCTGGTCCATTCATGGGTCCTCAGTGCAATAAATGCACTACAATATTTTTCTCTTCGCTAGACCGGAGTACGTTCACCAAATTTTTTTATTTTTTTTTTTTTGCAAAAAGCAAGGTCAGGTTTATATTTCTACACACCCGTCTGGATACTGACCTCGTCCGGACTGGAGGCCTGGTAGACCCTGCAGGAGTCCTCGTAGTGTCTCTCAGCCTCAGCCTGGTCCGTCACCCCGTTGGACTCGTACACCGGCGTCACGTTGTGGCACAGCGCGATTGCCTTCACCGCCTCGTGCACTCGGCTGCTCATGGTCTTACGCACCTTGGTGGCCAAGGTAAGGCCCTTCACAGCAGGTGGGTCCTGAGATTGCTTATAAACAAGGAAAGCAGAATAAAGTCTTATTCCAAAGAAAAAAGAAAATTAAGTGCTTACTGCAGTGAAAACAACGTATGTAGCAGCTGTGCAGACTCATGGAATACCCTGAGCTGGCAGGACCCCCCCAGGTCCCCCAGCCCAACCCCTGGCCCCACACAGGCCCAGCCCCATCACAGCAGATGGCTGAGAGCGTTGGCCAGATGCTGCTTGAACTCAGCCCAGCTCGGGGCAGTGACCACTGCCCTGGGGAGCCTGTGCCAGGGCCCCACCACCCTCTGGGGGAAGAACCTTCTCCTGATCCCCACCCTAACCCTCCCCTGGGGCAGCTCCAGGCCGTTCCCTGGGGTTCTGTCGCTGGGCCCCAGAGGGAGGAGATCAGCGCCTGCCCCTTGGCTCCCCCTCGGGAGGAAGCTGGAGGCCCCATGAGCTCTGCCCTCAGCCTCCTCTTCTCCAGGTTGAACCAGCCCAGGGCCTTCAGCCTCTCCTCACACGCCTGCCCCTCCAGCCCCTTCCCCACCTTTGTTGCCCTCCCCTGGACACTCCCCAACAGTTTTATGCCCTTTTTGTGCTGTGGCGCCCAAACCTGCCCCCAGCACTGGAGGTGAGGCCGCCTCAGCGCAGGGCAGAGTGGGACCATCCCGTCCCTGGCCCTGCTGGCAATGCTGAGCTTGGTGCCCCCCAGGACACGGGTGCCCTTCCTGGCAGCCTGGGCAGGCTGCTGACCTGGTCCCCAGGAACAGCACAGCCTTCGCAGCCCTGAGCTCGGGGAGCACGCCCCAGCACAAGGCGACTCCTGCACGGCTGCGGCTGGCGCAGCACAGCGTCCCGACAGACCGGCCTGCGGCTTAAGAACAGCACGCTGAGGAACGCACCCGCTGGGGGAAGGCCAGAGCCAGAGGACTCCGCGAAACCACTTTTTGCTCCACAAAAGACCAGTGGCACTGAAAATTTAGAGTCAATTGGGTTTCACGTGCAAGAGAATATAATTGCTGAAAACAGAAAACAGATGACTCGTACGAACCTAGAAAATCTTAAAGACATTCATTTAATTTTTAATACTATTTTTAGTATCAGAATGGGAGTCTTCAGATAATTGCACAATTACTAAATTATCCCGGCTGAAGAAGGGACGCACAGTGATCGAGTTTCCTGCTCTGTTAACCTTCAGTGTCAAGAGGACAAGGGCTTCGCTTCCAGGTCAAAGGCCACAACGTGGTAAAAATAAGAGCAAAGAATAAGAACTACAGTTCAAAATGAACCACTGCCAGCAAATGCTTCTCATTACAGGGAATCTCGCTCGGTAACGATAAACGTTCTGCGAGACATATCCTGGACCGGTGTAAGGCCACATGCTATTTTCCACACTCCAGAGATTAGGACACGTAAGATTTTCAAATTTAATATTGCCGCTCACCAGCTCTGCTGCCACGGGCTTCCAGCGACCCGAAGAGCAGCCAGCCCTGCGCTGGCACACGGCACTAGTCACCGTCACCACAGAGGTTCTGGACAAATATTGAATACTTCAGCAAATAATTAACTGGTAGTCAAGTCTTCTCTGGAGACTGAGTACAAAATGAGGGCAAATAGATCTGAAGCCTTTTTTTTTGTTTGTTTTGGTTTGGTTGGCTGTTTTTCTTTTTAAAGTACAGTTCAGTCATTTAAGGGTCTCAACACCAAG
Organism: Psophia crepitans; assembly: GCA_013399095.1. Classification (NCBI taxonomy): domain Eukaryota; kingdom Metazoa; phylum Chordata; class Aves; order Gruiformes; family Psophiidae; genus Psophia; species Psophia crepitans. The sequence goes on along the minus strand of VWZZ01007271.1, from coordinate 55,176 downwards.
AGAAGAACCAGATGCTATGGCAGCTGTGAAAGCGAAGGAGGGCAAGAGAGAGCTAGCTAGGAGTTCCAAGTTACCTGAGACACATGCCAGTGAAAAAGATAATTACTCAAAATACCAGGTATTTATCGACCATCATATGCTTAGTTAAAAGCACATTGCAGCCTGACAGCCTGCCTAGGGATCTGCCCCCAACCAGATCACCGAGGTCAGGGAAACCTGCTGTGCCTCTTTACCACCAGGAACGAAATCCAAAAATAAAAATCCTATTTACAGTAAGTACACAGTGCCTTTTTCCAAGCAGGAACGCTGGCTTCATGTTTCACTTTGTGGGGGATACTTCAGTCTAAAAATCTCTCGAGCAAAGCAAAAACAATGTGACACGAAAAACCCAGTTCACTGCTTTGGGCGTGCACGGCTAAAGCAAAGCACAGGCACTTCGAAGCGACTCCTGCGGTTTCTGCAAGAATGAGGCGACTCCACAACTATTGAGAAACAAAAATGCTTGACATACGACACAGGAGTAGTAACCCGTCACTAACGTCTGCAGATTGCATCTGTGGAATCACACTTCACAGATGAAAAAAAAACCTAATTGCCAGTAAGTCACAAAAAAGTTCTCTCTAGCTGCAGCTGAGAGAATGGTTATTAACAGAAAATGAAAAGTAATGCTTCCACAATTACATAATCAGTGACAATTCTTAAATCTTTTATACGTACCACTCCAAGGGGTGGCTGGAACATCAGCTGCTGACAGCTGATTTGGTTTTTTTTGAAGGTAGTAGTATTCTTAAGTAAAGCCTCTTCCTTTGTTTTACGAAGGAAGTGCACGTACTAACATGAAGTTTCAACTTGTAAGCGTCTCGTCCATTGTAATGTGCTAAGGAACACGGTTTGCTGACCCAGCCAAGCCGGTGGCATTACCTGGTTGTCACACAACACAAATTACAGTCTAAGAGGAGGATGAAGGCTTTTTAGATGCGGGCTCATCCCCAACACTGAAAGAGGAATGCAAGGGAGAGACTTCCCAAAACAAGATTTTCCTGTTCTATACTTTACATGTTGACTTTGCTGCCTTCTTTAGGTGTAGGTAGTTCTCAAGGCAGATGTCAGTTATGCTCCCTAGAAGATCACTGGTGCACTACTGAAAGAATCCCACTTCTACTGTTGTTTCTTGTAACCATCAGGCCTGATCAAGGATGGTGGTACAGTGCTCTCTGTTACTGCATACCGAGCACCAACGCTTCCTCTTCCTTTATGATTGCCCCAGTACACAGCAACTTCATTCACTAAACACTACCCAGAGCCAAATTTTCAACAAAGCAAACGCCATGGTTGCTCTAAATGGTGAGTATCTAAATAAAAGAATGTCCTTTTACAGTCAGACCTTAGCAGCAAGACACAGGCACTTACACACACACTCACAGATCCACACGCGTGCTGTGGCAGTTAAGAGTTAAGACTGGTGGATGTGAAACAATCTACGAATGTAATAAGCAATTATGATAATATTTATGTATTAAGCATCCAATGACCTTCTGACTTTTCCAAAAAGTAATCGTTAATAGGCAGGTCCTTGCCATACTCATCGCCATCAGCCCAGTGACCCAGAAAGATGGTTTGTGAACGAGTTAAGTAACGCAATGTAATTGTACCTGCGTGTATATACTGAATATGTGGCTCTGCACTTCATCCATGGAGTCCAGGCCGTAAGCTACCGTTCCCAGGTGAAGCCGCTTGAAGACCATCTCGTTCTGCGTAAGAGTTCCTGCGAGAGAAGCAGCACCAGGCATGGAGCGGGCACCGAGTCGCTGATCACGCAGCACACGTTCCTGTCCCTGCTGCACCCCAAATCCAAGAGAAACTGGACCAGGAGCTGAGTCAGGCACTGCACCAGGCTCAGGTCAGCAAAAGAGACAATGCTAACAAACCCGAGGGCCAGTTCTCCCAGGAATTACTGGTGCACCTTAACATGCCGGCACATAAGAATGAGATTATTCAGCCCAAAGTCAATGACAGCAAGAGCTGCAGGCTTAATTCTGGTCCTGGTGGAACCAAAGAAAACTTTCGGAAACAATTTCAATGGGACCAGGATTTTATGTCAGACCAAGCTTAGGTCTTCTGAATTCAAGCTCAGCCTTCCATGTGTAAGCACAGCACGAGACAGCCTGACGGTACGCTCCTGCCTACACGTGTAACCTGTCTTCATCTGGCTTTGAAAAGTAACTCTAAAAGTTGCTTTGGATTTTATTTTTACTTTCAGCTTTTGGTTTAATATCACACTAAGTGTTCTTTGAAGTAGCATCATATTCCTGTCTTATCTTACTTCAAGTGCATTCGGAGCGAAATAATGCGATTTTATTTTTTTTTTTTCCAAAACCAATTAAATCACACTGTCCACGTGAACAGAATTGCATAATTCTGCTAGTCCAAAGAGATCTTACATTACAGTCTCTGGCCCACCAAAAACGTAACAAAATCCAAACAACAACATACCATGACTCACAACTGTATTTCCTACACAGATACCTGTTTTGTCTGTCAGCAGATAGGATATCCTCCCCAGCTGCTCGGGAATAGTGCTGGACCGAACCACAGTCCCGGGGATTTTGGAATCCCTGCGGATCACCCAGCTGTAGACAATTTTCCCCATGTCCAGATTCACACGTAAACTGTGCAGGAGGAAGGGGAAAAAGAAAAAGTATCCCCTGTTAAACTTTGGAAAAAATCATTGTGAACTGCCCCAGTCAATGCGAGGACATGTCTCCGACGCTGAGTTTGAGCTGCCAAAGAGGGTGCTTTGGGAGAAGGATACTCAAAGTCAGTGGCTGGGTGGCAAACGGGGAGAAGGACGTGCACTGCTGCAGCGGTACTGTAATTCAAAGAGATGATAAAATTATGTTGAGAAGAACAGATACAGTTTGAGGGGAAGACAAGTAAGGACAGCGTGATTGATACGCAGACGGCAGGTTAAAAATGGAACTGAAATGAATCCCGGACCTACACTGAAAGCAACAATCTACTTATTAATGCACTGCAAATAAATATTAAAGCCTCAGTCCCCTCTAAAAGGTCGCTGGGTCCTATCTCACTACATGCTGTATAAATGTCCTTTTCCATTCTTTGCTCTGCTCTCACCGAAGTACCCAGGCAGCCCGAACACTGAGAGAAGGGGCCTTGCGTGACTGATCCACAGCCTGAGGCAGAGTCAGCGAGCAGGTGAACGTGCTAAACAAATTCAGCAGAAACAACAAAGCAATTCGTATGTTTGAACAGTGACTTGATTTCTTTTTCTAGATCTGCTTACTTGTCAAATGAGGAATAGATAAGAGTTTACACGCTTGTTCATACTAGAAGCATGGAGGAGGACACAAAGGAAACAGTATTTTGCTGAGCAGAATTAGCAATCGCCTTACCTGATGGGAATGATGTTCGAGAACAGAAGGAGAAATCTCACAATCTGAAGGTACCAACGGCCAGCAAAGTGCTGAAGGGCCACCATGACAAGTGAGACCACCACGAGAGCCCCAAACAGGATCTTGGTAAGACAATTCACTTCCAAATCAAAGAGACCAATCTAAAGGAATAAAATAAAGACACTTCAAACACATGAGAGAAGATGTTAGCTCAATGTAACCTTCACAAAGAGAACGAACTGCCGTGTCCAAAGAGCCACTCTCCACTAGTAATCATCTAATCTTTTAAAACACTACAAACATACTTAAATTTATAAGCAATGCTGTTGCCAGCTCATTAAATAACCCTTCCCTCCTGTGGAAGCTAAGCAATGCATGAAGAGGTGTGAGAGGACTCATGCTGCCCAAAGCTGCAGACTACACACCCCCCTGCACGCTGCCTTAGCTCTGCTGTGACAGAAGAGCGCAGCACAATGAACTTTCCCATTCCAGCTGGGCCTGCCTCAGTCTCACCACACAAATAATGTTTCACCCACCTCAGAAAAGTGAGAAGACACATATACAATAGGATCAAAAAACAAGGGGAAACAGGTTCTGCTACGGTAGCTATCTTAACTCCGAGGCTGGGAGACACGAATCATTACTCCCTATAGCGTGTACATAGAGCATTTGGAAGGATTTTCTTTAAAAAATGATAAATTTCTACCCCTTTTTGTTTATTACAAGACTGCTTCCTTACCATACCTTACTTCTTGGGTTTGAAGTATTCATCACACTGCGCAGTTCCCTTCCAGTGTAGAGGACAACTCCCACAACGGTCCCTAAACACCACAGAGCACACATCAGCTGACGAGAAACAGCCTCCGTTTGCTGTCTCTGTAAAAATACTCGTTGGATCCAAGGGCTTGACAGTTGGAATGGATTTTTAGCAGGTTAATTTCAGAAACAATAGCAACCAGACATTAAAAAAGACGGTACCTGAAATATAAAACCTACGAAAACACTGACTTTGACCCACAAAAAGTCCGTTAGCCTGCAACCACACTGCCCACACGGCGGGACCTGGCGCAGCATCACAGGCTGCGGCAACTAACGTGCACGGCAGGAGAAGCCGACTGCTTTGCTCTCTCGACTGTCCCTGGCCCCCGTTTGACATCAGCTGTCTCTCCTCACTACAAAGAGAAGTTGCCAAGGACAGAGGATTTCTTGGGTTTCCTCCCAGCGCGTTGCCCCCTCTTCGGTGGGGTAAGTTTGCCTTGCACCCGACAGTGGTCCTGCCCTGTCTGTCAAAATTAAACCAGTGCTCTGGGCCACGGTTCTTTATTGGTGAAGGTTGCCACAATCAGAGTAAAACCAATGAATTCCAACAGCTTTCAAAGGCAAAATTACCTTATTTTAAAATCCACCGTTTACTTTAAGTGGTTGCCTGATTGCTGTTCCCACCGACAGGCGCGTCGCACCAACTCCTACCTTCCTGTAACAGATGGAGCTGCTGGGAGCCCATCAGCGTATTTTAATGCCATGTCCCACGGTTGCTAAAGAGCCAAGAGCAACAAAGTTCTCCCTTTTCTTTTCACAGAAACATAATACAGTTTAGCACCATAAATTACTGTTTTTTCACAATTTCCCTAAAAGACTTTGCAAAAAGCCATAAAAAAAAAAAAGCTATCTACCATCAAGAGTTTAAAAGCTGCTATTGCCAAAGTATAAATTTTTAACTAGAAAATTTTAGGAGTCTGTAAAAATGGAGAAAAACCACACTAAAATAAAGGCACTACTGTAAGTACACTGCTATTTTATACTCTGCTATTCCCCTGCTCCCATTAACGATCAGAGTTTTAACAAGCTGCAAGTGAATTATTTTTAAATAAGGCTGATTCAAAAGAGCTGGTTTCTAAAAATATGCTGGGAAACATTCCTTAACAAACAAAAAAACAAACAAACAAACAAAAAAAAAAACCAAAAAACACCAAACCCACAAAAAAACCCAAACCCAAACCCCAAGAACAAATCACTGGAGCCAGATGGCGGGTGGTGGTAAGATCATCACAACTCAAATCAGCAGATGGCACAGCTACTCCAGATCAGCCACAAACAGTCAGAGGCAGAGCCTCCCGCGGCAGCAGATGGAGGAAGGCACATAGCTCTGCTTTGCCTTCCGAGTGAAGGCTGCCCCAGTGAGATGGCATCACCACAGCCTGACAGCTTTCACTTACAGAAGAAGAAAAATAACGTCCCCATTTTTTCTTAACAGAAATAACCTACAACATGCTGTTTATTGTTGCTATAGGAGAAACAAAACAGAGTATTATATTGATCAAGTCAGTCCAAATGAGAGGAAAAACCTGTCAGGACTAGAGCGCAGCTTGAAGGCACGCTGGTGTGTACGAAAAGCATGGTTCTAGTTGGTTTACAGCCATTCAAAACACACTCAACTGCACAAACCATTTGAAACGATGAAAACACTTGCAAATGTTATTCCTATGAACTGAACTCAAAGGTGTCTGCCTACAGAGGGCTCGTCCCTCCTCAGCAGGGAGGCCTGGGCTCCAACAGCGAGCTCACTCGGGCAGGGGAGGTGCTCACGCGCCCTGATACAGACACCGAGACCCCCCGGACTCCTGAGCAGCGCCGGAGCGGTGCGGGTGGAGCAGAGCGCGCCATTCCCTCCTGCAGGGAACGTGCTTGCGCACAGGACAGATGCAGAGGAAAAACGGCGTTCCGTTTCTCCAGCCGCCTGCTTTAAGCGCCCTGATGGGTATTGGAAGCTGCCAGGCTGACTACACGTGTCTACACTTGGAGGGGCAGAAGGTAGGTTATGGATGGCAATTACTGACCTATAAACATAATGTACTTGATTAGACTTTATTTGGATGTTGATTCAATTGTATTTGGACAACCGGCTTTTTACAATCCCTTGGTCGCAGCACGGTGACCACGCTGCGATACTTTTCAAAGAGTCAGAGCAGGATGAGAAAGAAACATACAGGAATAAAATTTATTCACTGTTTTCTGCTTTCAAAAGAGACAATCAAAACCTATTCAGCACTTCAAAAAATCTTCTGACGTCCATGTTCCTATTATTATTCATTCCGTGTACGCCTTGGTACCAGCACTGTGAAGTCTCTCCATGCGACAACTTTAATTCCAGAACTGCACTACAGAATTTCGCTCTCCTCCAGCTATCGCCCTGCAAACTATGCAAGCGTGCTGGACAGGAGAGGAACAAGGCTTTTACTTTGACAAGCCTCTACAAGAGGGCATTGATTAATCTCAGGCCTTGGGAGCTTATCGTATATATAAGCCAAAATCTGTCAAAGAATTTATTTTTTTCCTTTTTAAAAGTGAACTCAATAGAAGCACTTACCTGGAAATCTTTCATCTTAGCTTCTGTTACCAGAATCTATTTGACACCATTTCTGTTACAGATTAGGATGTCAATGTGGAGAGCAATTAAGTGCTATTCTGGTCCTAGATGCTAAAGAAGTGCCCAAAGGCCACTCCAATTCTTTCTCATCTAGGAATGTCCAAGAGGCAATTAGACGTCAGCTCAGCTCCCCAGAGGTGTTAGGACAAGTGGGAAACCTCATTCCAACTGCTAATTTCTCCAACTGACAGAGATTATTATTCCATTATAAAAAGACCTTTAAAAATTGTTAACATATTCCCTTAAAAAAAATTTACACATGCCTCCATCTTACCTGATGCAATCACGGTGCTGGCCCATAGGGTGTTTTCTATGCTCAAACTTTCGTTTACTGGAGGGTCACTGTCCTCCTGCAACAGATTTCAAAGAAAAATAAACAAACTTGTCAGCAAAGCCAAAGCCTGGTGGGCAACGGGAGTCGCACAGAGGCGTTTGGAGGGGGATGCTGGGAGAGTTGGCAGAGAGCTGCTCGATAGGAGGGAGGGTATTCATAAACCCAGGTGAATCTCTGGTTGGGTTAAAAACATGAGCACTTTAATTCAGTGGAACAGAAGGATTGAGGGGGCGAGGGGGAGAATCTGTTAAGATGCCTCTGTCTGCTGAAGGACACTTGGAATCATAAACAAGAAAGGGATTTGCCAGCAGCTCCCCAGGGACTACAGGCAAATGTTCCCTCATTTGGCTCATGCAGATTAATAACATTTCTCCTGCCGCTGCAAGATCTCACTGAGAACCTGTTTGCAATGCGCAGCGATGCCTGGGAAGTTGTCTGATACCAGAAACAGTTACAAGACAGCACGATGCCTGTCAGGCGCCAAAAGTAATTCTGCAGAATTACCACCGCATGAGAAAGTAAATGAAGGTCTGTGCAGGTTTCACACAAGAACTGTCTCCCCACGCCACTCGAACTCCTCTTCTGTGCCAACACCAATAAGCCAGATTAAACCATGCCACAAAGATAAAAGGGTCAAACCTACAATTTTGAACTAAAATACCAGCAAACGACTTCTAAAAAGCTGTAACTGTCTCCTGTTTGCTACAGACCCATTTGTCTTCTGAAAGCTCCCCAACGGCGTTGGATGAATCTCTCAAAATTTTCATAATCCCACTGAGAGGAAAAATCCCAATGTTTCGCCCCAAATAGGCGATGCATCTTCCCTACCAGCCTAAAGAGCTATTTTTGAATGGTGATGTTTCACAGTGGCTCTGAGCTGCTGCCCTCTGAAAGAGGGAGCAGATATAACTGAGCTCAGAGGTTCCGTGCAACTGAAGGTAAAAGAACAGCTCAGATTCAGAATTCAGACTGCTATTGTCTGATCTAGCCAAGATCCCGTCTTATCACAATTAAAGGATTTTAACCCTCCAGAGTCCATGCCGGTCCAGATTTCCTTCTGAACAGGCACCACAAAGATGTAACTACCAACCTCTGTCCAAATATTCAGGTCTAATACCGTCAGAGTAAGGTCTTTAATCCCAAACAGCCTCTAACATCGTCTCCAAGCCAAAGCTTCAATAACCATATCTTTGTTTCAGATTTATTTCATGGAATTTATGAAGGAAAAAAAAAAAAAAAGACGACACAAGGAATGGCAAGAGAGACTTTGCTATTGCTCCTGAAACGCTCTGGCATCCTGGCAGTATTCAGCAGGTTTGCACAGCAAACTCCACATACGTGACTCCAAGCATATGTCAGCAAGACTCACCCTTGTGAAGGTCCCCATGAAATTATGTATATCGATATTGGGTTCTTCTGCATACACATAGGATCGGATTTGCAGTAGGTCCTATAAAAGAATGTTTTGGCAGACAGTTAGACAGCAACATTCTAATAACGTATAAATGTTTCTAGCAAAACACTTTGAGCAAGGGACACTTATCAAGTTAAGATAATGACTAAACTATATGACCTACTGGAGCCCCACTGTCTAAGAGAAAACACGATTGTTGTACCAGCTTCACTGAAGAGTATTTCTTGAACTGACACTTGAGAGACTCCTGGGAGTTACTCAGGTGTTGGTGCCCCGTAAAAGAAATTTCAGCCTGAATAATGAAGACAGCCTCACACATACCATAGCAAAGGGGGTTTGGACTGGTGTTCCAAGGCAAGCAAGAAACGCCCTATCGCTCGATGCCTAGTTCAATGCCAGTGTCAGGAGGAACTGTGGTGACAAGAGGATACACCAGTTCTGCACAGTGTCCCTGCTGACTCCTACACATGCATGAACTCTTCACTCCCTGGAGAGAATGCCTTGCTTCAGAGTCTTTGTATAAAACAAACTTCTTGTGCTTTTTACAGTTAGAATATTGATAGAACAGATATTTAGATTTCCCCTCTCCTCCCCTCATTAAAAAAAAAAAAGCCACCCAAACTACTTCAGTTAGAGATTTTGGGAAACAACATGTTTACTGGAGGTTATATGCTTATTTTGGATCATACAGAGGAGCTTCCATGGGGACACCCCTCCTCTCGTAAAGCCAAGCACTGAAAATCTAATTGTCCTGGAGCCACTTCATGAAAAAGCACGAGTTGTGCCCTGGACGTCCTGCAGAGCACGGAATGAAAGGGAGCGCCTGAAGTACCACGCCGAGGGTGCCTGTCCTGCGACGAGGTGTCGCACTGTGAGTTACTGCGACGGGCTCAGGAAGGGGGGAAAGAAAATAAAAGCATCCTACCATTAGCCACCCCCTCAAAACAGCCCATTAACAGAAGCACATGAGCATTTTTCAGGTAAAACAGGTAACACCAAGTAGCAGGGGCAGCTTACAGAAGCAGTTGGCAGCCTCTGAGTGCAGGTTACAGGCAGCCGCAGCTTCCAGTCTGTCTCACCATCCAGATGGTCCGTGCGAAGGAAGCAAGACCCTGTGGATTTTCAACACCAGTCAGTGCTCTTTCCAGATCTGTCTTGGGTACATCTATAGCTCAGGAAATGAGCTTTTTATCTAGGACACCCTCCTTCCCCTGGAAACAGTGTCTGATTTCACGTAACATTTGTTAATAACGTAAGAAAGATATTCCTGCATCGCACCTTCGTTTCCTACCAGCAGTCCAGATACAGTGAGCCTCTGCACTGTGTATTTAAGACATCTGAAAACTTCTCATTAGTCTTTATGTTATTTAATGCTTCTGATCAAACATTTCCCTACCCACACGTAAGAAAACAAACCTGAAGAGCAAGTAAAATGATTTACATCTACAATAACCCGTTGCACAACCCGATCCATTTACCCTGAATTCAACTACCCACGTTCTTTGATTAGCAAACAAAACCAGAGTATAACGTCCTGAGAAGTGGTGGTCCATAAAAGCATTTGAATTCTCTCTCTAAATTTTTACTATTATCTATTTATTTCACATTTCCAAAAGTCAATTTTCTCTAAACAACCAGTGAAAGGTTAATGGCTATTTTGACAATTGGTTCCAGATGTTTACCATTCTTCTCCGACGTCCTCAGGAAGATCATGTCAGCAGGGACCCGCTGGTTCTGTTCGGAGAAGAAAGGCCATTATTGTGCATACAGCCCCGCACGCGTGTGCGGCCGCCTTCCACAGCCCCACCGCGACAAGCAGAGGGGGCGCAGAGGGGAAAGAGGATTTCTTTGTCAAACTGAAGCTCGGTATTCATTTTGCTTTGAATCCTGAATTCGCTTCCCTGCAGAATCCCAAGTGCAGGATAATAACCGGTGCCAGCTCCCACTGACCAGACCGACCAACAGCTGGGTTTACAAAAGAGCTAGTGAGTAATTCGACAAGTACGAAGAAATTTTAAACTAATGCCGTTTCCTTTTGAGGACTCCCATGCCAGAAGAAAGCATGTATCTGGAGCCCACAGCTACCTCTTCCCTTTTTTTTTTATTTTGTACTAAATATTTTCATACTAATGGTTTTAAAGGTCATAGCTGCTTGCACAATGTGTGTGAAAAAAAAGAAATCTGCGGATAAACCCCAAAACGTAACCTTGTATAAAGGGGGAAACACACCTGTAGGTGCCAGCGCCTGCAAAGGGATCCCTGTCTCTCCCACCGCTCGTGTTCTTTATACCCAAAGCAACATTTGGATGTTGTGTTTGTGCCAGGTGTTTAACCTGCCTCCAACGGTCAGACAGAGGACCAGGGAGGCTTTTTATCTTGCCATAGTATAAGTGGAAAAATTAGGTTACAGGCACGTATCTACAGATTTGCTCTCATTTGTAAAGATGATGATGGTATTTTGGTGGGGCAGGGCTGGGGGAACCCTGAGAAGTGATTAAATTCTGTCACTAGTTTCAACACTTGACATTCTAAGCCTATCATGAAACAAATGTGACTTCAAAATACCTGATTTTTTATGGTCTAGCACAAAACGTACTTTACACGGGAAAGATACACACAGAGGCTAACCTTTTCCACAATGATGAGGTCGCCCACTTGTATATTAGAGCTCTTCACCTTCACAGTCCCTGCAAAGGAAAGAGATCAGAGCATCAGAGCAGCAGGACAGGGTTTGTGGTGCTGTGCGATGCTCCTCACCTCCCTTCCTCCCAGTTCACTGTACTGGTGAAACTGGGTAAGGCTTCTGTCACAAGAACTAGGCAGTGCTGCCCTGTAAAGTCTTACCAAGCCCACTGCTCCCATGGGGTAAAGCAGCAGGTTTCAGCCTGCAAAGTCTCATCTAACAGCTCCAGACCTCAGCCCTGGCCACAGAAACCCCCGGTCCCTCTCTGGGGACAACTCTGAAACAAGCTCTTAAACTTAGTTTTGTACGGCTTAACCCGGGAATTTGAAAATGCTTCCAGCCTCAGGCAGTCAACAGAGCACGAATAGGGCAATTACAACAGGGAACCCCGACTCCTCTTCCCTAGGCGGCTGAAAATGTGAAGCTCGGCTCTGAAGCCAGGACCTGGAAGCCAGGAGCACGCTGGGCCCATCCCAAAGCCCAGGCCACTTCCTTCCGCCAGGCAGCTCCACCGCCTCCGCTCTGCCTCCCGGCGGACACAGCCTGAGCCAGCCCTGCAGAGCCCAGGGCCCACAGAAAACGCGTAAATATTTGTTTCTCTGCAGCTGTCAAACGTTTCCCAGTTGCTTTAAAACGGGGGATTAATTTAACAATTGGCTAGTAATTTCAAATCATTAGCCAGCTCTAGATTTGGCTTCTCAGACTAACTAGTGATTTATAATCAGTTAATTTGAACCCTGCCTCTATGTGCCTGTCTGTTACATTTCAACAAAAGCCTCTTTAATCTGCTGTGATTTGAGTGGAAGTGGGGGAGGCACGTGGAGCTCACCCCGGCACGGACAACACGCCTACTGTACCTCGAAACTCCCGGGCTAACCGGCCGAGAGCGGCGCAGGGGAGAGAAGGGGGAAGGGAGGGGAACGGGAATTAGCACAAAGCACAAAGGTCACCAGGATTTTACTACTGGCAGTCCCTTCATTAGCATCCTTCTCAGGATATGCTTCAGTGTTTCTGCTCCAGATTAACAATGAAAGCCATTCTGGGCTCCCGGCAGCCTGCTGCTTTGGTGACACACTGTGTGCTTAACAACATGCTTCATCACCGCTGCTAATAAATGCAGACTTCCTTACATGCCATAATTATTCCTACAAATTATAAGCAGTCATGGCCCATTTCACAAATATCTCATAGGTTTCTCACAGGTTCTGGGGGTTTGCCTTGTGAGATTTTTAGTTTTTTTTTAAAAAAGAAAAAAAGTAGTAAACAAAGTGAATGCTGGGCCAGAGCCAGCTCTGCCGGGGCAGGAAGCATACCGGGGATTAAGGGTCCATTACGCAGAGCCTTGAAAAGAAAAGCCGCACTCCGAGAGGATCCAAAAAAGCATCCCTGGCAGTCCTCTGTATGGGCTATACAAAGTTAGGTACTATGACACTAAAAGGGTCTGACAGATAACATCTCTTCCTCCCCTTTCAATACGGTTATTCACCGAACAACAAAAAGTGCTTTTGAATATTCTCCTCTGTAAAGGGGAAAAAAGCCCTGTGTGCTCTCCCCACACAGGCACCGCAATTCCTAAACCTCCGTGCAAAAAGGCTCTCGAAAGGAGAGGTGCATGTTTAACCATATTTTAGATATTTCTCTCAAAGCTCACAGGGGTTCATTTGGTGCCTGGCAGCACAGGCAGCCCCACCGGCAGGGTTCAGCAATCGAAACTGATTTCTGTAGCCCTCTCCCTAATGATGTAAATTCACACCGGAACAGAAAAATTAATGCCCGGACAATGCCACAATGTGATGATTTCCTATCACTGTGCACATAAAAGGCTTTTTGGATCATTATGCTGAAAACAAAGGCATCTGCTTTAGAATTTTTCCAATAGGGGAAAAATCAAAGCAGCAGGAGCAGACCTGCCCTGGTCAGCAGCCCTGCCAGCACCAGCCGTCCGAAGGCAGCGAGAGCCAGGGCCTTCCTCCCCACACACACGGTTCTGTAACTCCTGGAGCCATGACTTGCCCTTTTTAGGTAGCAAAGCCAATTCTCCTTTGCAGCCGCAGCCCGGCCCCACGGGTGACATCTCCGCAGCGCACACCACATGTCCTGGCCGGCGGCACGGGACCAGATGTTTCCTTTGACTCGGGACGCCCATAAAGCAACTTACTTGAATTAGTTTTATTTTGATCTTGGGAATTCTGTCATTCCTTTTTCTTTCTGTGGGGAAACTACCTCCTAAACAATCCATGTTTTCTCACGCACGTTTAAGAACCTAGCTCATACCACGACTGCCTCCCTTCCCAACACTGCTCCGCTATCAAGGTGTTTTTGTAATAATAAACAACTGCTTTTATCAACGCATCCAGCAGTGCTTCCTCTAAGTACAGAGGGGTTATTTAGCATTTACAGTGCTTCCAGTTTACGTTTTCAGAAGTTAATCAGAATACAAGTCAGTGATTAACACTATTTTAAAAAGCAACTAGTCTTGATCTCGTCTTTTAAGAAAATTCTTAAAAATTGATTATTTGTTTCATTCTCCACTGTATCTTGATTTTTTTTTTTTAAGGCAAAACCGTAAACACAGTAAGACACAGACAGTTTGTTCCAACTTCAGCTACGGCCTTTAAAATTATCACCAAATCCGCAGCGTGATGAATGTACCATAAAGCAGATTATTTCAAGCATTAATACATTTGCCAGGAGAGGCCTTTTTCTACCATGTGAGCACTTACAGCAAGATTTCACAATAGATCGGCAGAGCTTCATTAACGCACAGATCAAAACACTTAGTTTGGACCTAAAAATGAAGCCAGAGTTTTACTAAAACAAGTCAAATGCATCTGGAAAAAAAAAAAGGCGGGGGAGTGTGTTTGGATGTGCTGCACCAAACTTTTGGCTTTTACAGCCTCATGCTGTATAAACTGTGGGGCAGGACTCAGAGGGTTTGGGAAAATATTGTTTTTATATGGCTGGTAAATGCCAATGATCTGTATCTTAAGTAGCACCCGCAGTAGGAGGTCCCTTCCCAGCACTGGCTGCGGTCGCTCCCCATTATGCAGTGTTACTGGGGAGGGGGCTGCCAGAGAAGAAAAACAAACCAAGAATTTGCAAGCACAGTTCTAGCTCGCTATCAAGCAGAAAGTCAGCACACAGACTTCTGAACACAAGGAGGCTTGTAGGTTTATGAATAGGGGATTGAAATTTGATTATTTTTTTATTACAATCCAAATAACTGTCCTTTAAATAGAGAGCTTTCTATTAAAAAAAAATGCTTTCCAGAAGTCTGCTGGTTTCATCATTTTGGAACATAAATGGATTACATCGGTAGAAAGAAAAAAGAGGTTCAGGGTGCAGGGTTTTTGATGTTACGTAAAATAAAGGAACACAGAAAAAACACTACTGCCTCCTCTGCCTCACGCTGCCCTCCGAAAGAACCAGGTCCTGGAATTCAGCAACCATATTCAAAACAAAACGGGATCCAAAGAGGATTCTCCCTTTTCCTCTACAAAACAAGCAGCTTAGTGAATCTTTAAAAAGCTTAACAAGAAGAGAGCCTGAAAAAGGCTTCGTGTAGAGGAACAAAGCTGCAAATCCAGAGTGCCCAGGGCGGGGGGGGGGGAACCATGCTGCGCTGGAGCTGCAGCGCTCCTGCCCAGAGCTGCGTCCGGCTGCGGCTCTGCACAGGGCACCAGGAGCCGCACGCGCGGAGGGCACGAGGGTCCCGCTTTGGGACAGCACTTACACCCCTGCTCACCTCCATCCCCGTGCAAACCGGCACAGGAGCACGAGCTTGAGTCACCCGGACTTCTCTCAGGCCTGAGAACGTCCGCACATCCGTGGGGCTGTGCTGGGAGGCCGAAGGTGGGAAAAGCTCCAGCCACCCTACCAGCAGGTTAGTGCAAATTCTTGAATAAAAACAGCCTGGAGAAAGCTACAGCTCCGCTCGAACCATTACAGCTTCAAGTGCAGGGCGTGCTCAGTGCCTCACCTCACCTCACCCCCTCAAACCCTGGCTTCAGCAGTGAAACTCTTGTGAAGTTTAAAAAAAATTATATAGCACCATTTCAGCGGGGTTTTGTGCGCAGCACCCTTCTGCACTGCCCCTTTCAGCACAGGGCTCTGCCAGCACCCCGGAGCATGAACCGAGCTATTCAACACACAGACACAAAAAAAAGGGGAGGGAAGACAAGGAAAGAAAAGAGGGAGCCTGCACGCAGCCCAAGGCAAGTCCCACCTGGAGTCTTGTCAGCTACACTGAAAATTAATGCTTAAGCTCAGCTGTTCTGGCTTATTTTGATGTTTGCTACCTTACTCCTAACCTGATGAAGGACTTCCCTGACCGCTCACCTACTTTTTCTAAGAGGTAGAACAACCCAAACCCAACGCCTCCACGCCACGGTGGCCTCAAGGTCCCCCCCCTGCTCCCCGGGGCTCCCCGAGGCGCTACGGTTTTAATCAGTGGGTCCGCAGGTCTCCCGAAAAGCTCGACTACAGAGAGACACCAGATTCAGTGAGGGACTGAAAGGGACTTTTCTCCCCAAACCACCAGCCAAATCACAAGTAATTTTCTGTGGTTCCCCCACTCTCAACAGTAACTCTGGAGAGTCTCGCTCCTGTTTCTGCACCAAATGCCTGTTAAATAAAGTGGCTTAAGATTTTCGGCTGGTACCCAGCTGCCAATCCTCCTTGGTTTCTTTCACAAAATTAGGAAAGTTAAAGGACTGGGGGGAGGGAAATCATTCATGGGAAACGTAATAGCAATACGAAAAGGACTGAAGGAGAGGTCAGGCCCCTTATAGATCATTGAATAGGATCCAGAAGGCAACTCTTTTATATCTTCAAATCGATGTAGTACACCCCTCTTGGATGAGGCTTTTGTTGGTTGCCAAGCATTTTAAGTGTTGTAGTAAGAACACGTTATTAAAAGGGGATTTAATATTCAGAAACTCAAGCTCCTGAGTTCAGAGTTGCCTCATAACTCCTGGCATGTGAAATACAGACAGCCTTAAGCTACTACCTTCAACATCAACCAGCCTTATTCTTAAAAGTGTAAGTGTTGAAAGCAGCACGTTTTTACTACGCCCAGTTCACTGCATCTTAATTCGGGGGTATACATTTTTATAACAAAGAAACTGGAAATGAAAAAAGGAGCTGCTTAAATTCAGTTCATTCCGTTTTTAGAAACAAACCCCTGGCCTCACCGTCATTGTCATGGTATTAGGAGTAACTCCGTAGCGAGGCAGCACAACGGTTTTCAAACGCGCATTGAAATGTCTTTGTTAGGGCCGGCACAGCTGTAAACACCGGCCGGAGCGGGACCGGGCGGCGCTGAGCCGCAGCCTGCGCTCGCTCAAAACCGGGGCTCCAAGCGCCTCGCGGCTGGAGATGATCTATGCAAAAAAATAGAGGAGAAGATATTGCAGTACGTGTGCTGAAAGGGTCCCCAGCCCCGGGCACTGGACACCGCCTACCTGCACTCCCAGCAGCTTTGACAGTTCCACAGACCCGGGTGTAATTCTACTGGCAAAGTGCTTTTCAAATTCCCTGCCTGTGTGGATCCTCCTCCCTCTTTCAAGGACACAATTGTTGTTTCCATTAAAGAACACAAATTGGCATCTTACAGGAATCCTTCTTACATCTGTCTCTCTTACCAACAGCGTGAACGAGTTAAAAACCGCATGCAGGGGGAGGACAGATGCACCATTACCGAAAGTGGAAGAGAACCACCCCCCCACCCCCAAAAAAACCCAAACCCGAACACCACATCACATCTACTACAGTTCCATTCTTGGTTTTTTCCCTACTATGCCGTTTGCTGTATTTGCCTCTCCCTCCCTTCATCCACGCAACGTTACAGAGTGCTTCTCTCACGTCACAGCTCTGCAGGAGGGAAAACACGTTTCCCTTCTGGAAACATCCACCTCCGCAACCCAGAGCAATTCGGATCGTTTCTTTTTCTTTGGTGGCTCCAATCCACCATAATTGGGAAAGACGTTTTGGCCTACGCTGAGGTCAGGAGCAAGCAGGCTTTAAAATACACCATGGGGTGCTTGGCAGCTCACCCTGCCCGGTGCTGGCTGCAGCGAGCTCCCCGCACACCGTGCAGGCTCCTGCGCGTGACGATGCACTGACTGTCGGGGCGCTGAGATGATGCTCTGAAATTATTTGAGGCAATTAACTCCCCCCCAACTCCTCATTAGCTGTGCAGGTCCCTGGGAAACCCTTGGCAAAGCCCAGCAGCCACTGCAGCCCAGCGAGGAGCCGCCCGGACCCCCGAGGCCTCCGCAGCGGCAGGAGCAGCAGCGTGGCCGCGAAGCCACGTGCCCGCGAGCCCATGACCCCCTCCCCGCTCCCTGAACTCTGCTGCTCCGACTGTCAGCAGCGTTTGATTGAGTTGCAACCCCCGGAGCTGCCGCGGCCGTGCCAGGATGCAGCGGGCGCGCTGGAGCCGCCGAGCCGACCTCTCGCTGTGAGCTTGCTGTAGATCTGCGAGTTCACTTCCTTGTCGCGCATGTAACATCTGATCTCCTCCGCGGCCTCTCGGATGACGGTAACAGCAAGCACAAACCCCTAAAAGGAGTGTGGGGGGGAACAGAATGGATGAAAAGGTCAGGAAAAAAATCACATCTGCCTCTAATAAGAGCAATATTTATCGGTCCCGATGCCAGCAGTCTGCCTTTCCTTACTCTACTCTCTCTCACTAAGTCATTAGGGATACTACATGGTGCTGCCCAGAACTCCCAATAGCAAACTGACAACAGAGCCGCTGCTTAAAAAAATGACGGTTGTGTTTCTTTGCTTTACCATGATGCTCTGTCAGTACCTCCCCAGCAAATCCCGGCAAAGCTTTCCTGAAGACTGTAAGTAATTTATCACATCTCACCTCGCAGTGAGTAACCAAGACCGAGAGGAGTTACACAGAAGTCCAGCGTAGGGCAGGATCCCTCAGAGCTCAGTACTGTCTCACCACAGAGCTGATAGCTCACCTCATCTGGGAGATTTCTGTGTACAGAAATCTGTACAACCCCTTCTTTCTATGTGCAGATAGAAATACTTACACAATGCGTGTGTAATCCCACCCAACCTACACAAATATGCACTCTGAACATATTAATGTGAACTACTCATAGTATAATTACACACTTCTCTGACTGGGGTTTCAGTCCTACTCTTCCATGGACATGAGCAGTCATTTCAGTTCCTCTTGTCACGAGGAACACGCCCACATCACATCCTTCACTGTATAAAACCAACAATATTCACTCAAAACGTCTCCTTCTGGGGCCAGCACCAGAGCCGCTGTGTGCTGGGCACTAGCCAGCTCAGCCTCGCTGAACAGTTAAAACCCTCATCTGTTACAGAAGAAAAATGAACGTTTTACAACCTATATTCTTGAAAATTGCAACCACCTACTGGTTATCTCTGTCAATAAGAACCTTTTTTATTTTAGGAAGGGGGCAGGGTGATGTTAGAAACTGAGGGTTGCGTGAAAAACACATGAAAACATCTGCAAACACCCGGCTGCCCAAACAGGGGATTTTGTCAGTGGCTGCGGTTTCCAGCCTGGAGTAACGTCTGTTGGAAAGAACGGCTGTGCACGCACCTCCGCAAACTGCGCGCACAAGTCGTTAAGCTGGGCACAAGGAACTCGAGACCTTAACGCCAGGACCTCCTCAGGGACGCCTTGTCACAGAGCACTGCTACCACCACCCGACCCAACAACGGTCCAAACGCCACATGGATTCTAACCAAAGGAAAGCGATGAAAAACGACGCCAGAGCTACTGAGACTGGAGGACAGGAGTTTCTTTAATGAGGAAAACACTGAGGTACACTTCACCTGCCGGCTCTCACAATCCTGTAATAAAACTAAATAGTCCCTAATGCCAGCACAGACACACCCATCTAAAGGCATGATCTAGATTAATGAAGATCGGCCTTTCTCATCCTGCTTTCTGGCAGCTCCTATGCCAAGTCCTGACAGCTCACCCAGCACAGACAAGTCACAACTGCCTATACTAAACCCAGAGGGATCCTCGGTGTGCACGTATACTGTATTCACAGGACAGGATCTCAGGAAGCTAGGGTTAGATTACAGAGCAAATGCACTACAGCACACACTCGGGAGAGAACTCGGAGAGATCCAGGCTTTGATACACACAGAAGTTTAGCGCCATGTCCCAAAGC
Organism: Psophia crepitans; assembly: GCA_013399095.1. Taxonomy (NCBI): domain Eukaryota; kingdom Metazoa; phylum Chordata; class Aves; order Gruiformes; family Psophiidae; genus Psophia; species Psophia crepitans. The sequence continues at coordinate 35,728 of VWZZ01007271.1, read as the reverse complement.
TGCCCCTCCACTCCTTCCGGGCTCTCACCAGGGATTGCACTGGGCTGAACATCTGAAGGCAGGAAAAGTTTCCTTTGCCCCTCCTCAGCTCCCTCAGCAGCCACCAGTGTTTACCACCACCACTCCTCAAATCAGCGCACAAGCAGTGTCCTAGAAAGACCCCTGTGGTTACCCATTGCCAGTCGGTTTGTGTCATTTCTTTAAGCAAGCCAGGTGTCTGTCCTTGGAGAGTTAAACCAGCCTACGGTTAGAGGCAGCCCTGCTTTGAGCAGTCGGACCAGATGTCCTCTGAACCAAAACTGGTCTACAATACTATGAGCTGAAGTGCAGCAGTTATTCACACAGAGAGAGAAAAAATGGCTTTACTGGGATAATTGAAAAAATATATAGGTGTCTACATTTACGCACATCAGCAGCCGTAAGTGGCTCACGCCCTGCCTTTCAGAGATGTAAGCAGCCCACTCCATGCAACTATTCCTCGTTCTGTCCTGTGACAGCGTTGGAATTTCTGCCTCAAAACTGATTATTACTGACTTCCTTTGATCACAGGTGAAACACATGGCTACCAAAAGAAAAGGGCAAATGGTTTACAGGAGGAAAAGAGTATCTGCATCCTGACCGAGTTTGAAACCATCTCTCTGTATTTATTTTTATACGTGGGGGGTTGGGGAGGGGGTTTTCCTCAGTATTTTCATTTGTTTTCTACAATGTGGTTAAACTGCGAAGCAGCCTGCTGACCTGTCCCAAGGCCGCAGGTCAAACTGCTGGCAGGGGAAGGTAATTGGCCGTCATTGCGCGTACGGCCGCTCATTAAGGGCGCTTCTGAAGGGCGCTTCTGAAGGGCGCCCTTCGGTGCTTTGCCGCAGCTGCCAGGCTGGTCCGGGCTCCCGCAAGCACTGGCCCTGGCGTGATGGCCCCGCGCAGACCCTCCACGAGCAACCCCGGTTCAGATGCAGCTGTGAACAACTTTGCATTGCCAGGGAAATATATTTGTTCTGATCTCCGTTTTCTCACGTTGTTCACAAAGCCCTGCTACCCTTGCAGTCTCCACAGCCGGGGCCAGAGCTCTGTGCCTCTGAGCAGGTTGAATCATAGAATGACAGAATGGTTTGGGTTGAAAGGGACCTCAAAGCCCCCCCAGTCCCACCCCCCGCCATGGGCAGAGACACCCCCCACCAGCCCAGGCTGCCCAAAGCCCCATCCAACCTGGCCTTGGGCACTGCCAGGGATCCAGGGGCAGCCACAGCTTCTCGGGGCACCCTGTGCCAGGGCCTCAGCACCCTCCCAGGGAAGGATTGCTGCCTCAGATCTCATCCCATCTCCCCTCTCTAGTTTCAGGTGGGGCAGAGCCCTCTCACATCCCCACCAAGCCTCCACAAAGTAACGCCCAGGGCCAGAACGGGCACCTACGCTACAGCACATTCGGAGCAGGCCTGAAGCAGCAAGCTAACACAGTGATTTAAGGTGCAAACTTAAACCCTACAGAAAAAGCAGCACAAGATATTTTGTCAGACACTGAAACTTTCTTGAATAAATAAACCTTAAATGACCTACCAGAGGAACCCAGTACGTGTAAAGTGCGCCAAGCCTCATTTCGACGACAAATTGAGAGCAGGCCAAAAGCAAGAAATAAAGGTTGAAGAAGTATTTGAACTGGTTAAACAACACCTGAAAAAAAAAAGAAAGAAGAGGAGGGAGGAAACTAATGGAGTTCAGAAGTTATGCCTGTTGAACCAATCACCAGAAACATTTCTGCATGCTCCTCTCGTGTCAAAACGCCACTGAGGACTGTTCAAGAGTCCTGGACGCTCCTGTCTGGTTTGCTGCTGCCCCAAGGTTGCCTTCAAGGAGACCCACCAAACACAACCCAAACGTTAAATATTTCCCCCCGCTCCAGGTCCTGTGCTTGTCTACTGTAAAACCCACTGAAATCGGGGAAAGCATTGGGGCAGGATGATGAAAAGCGACTTTGTTCACACGTACCCCAGGGAGAAATGTAAAGAAGTTGTATTTCTGGTTGTTGATCACGTTGCGAGGGTATCTCTGGTCTCTCTTCTCTGGATGGCCAAGCCAAACAGTACGAGGCCTCGGGTCTCTCCTCCCACAGCATCTTAAGCACTCGCAACACCTATAAAAGGAACATTAATTAGTTAACGAGTCAATTTTTAACACCTTTCTCTGACTCGTACCCCAGACCCCCTCTGCCAGCCAGGCAGAGCAGCCGAGCAACACTTCACCCATCCCTCGCCACCTCCCGTCTGTCAGTTACCCGCTGCGCTACGAGCACCTTAGAGCCCACCGCTGGACCTTCTGCCAAACACAGACACCCGCCTGCTGTCACCCGGCCGTGAGGTCTGCCACGCCACGAGCAAACATCTTGTACGGTGTCGGAGCTGTTACGAAAACATCGCGTAACCGGGCGTTCGAAGGCGGGCAGCCCGCCGCAGGGCGAGAAGCGTGTCTGCAGCAACAGGGGCTGGGGTGGCTCCTCCTCTGGCTTGCAAGAGAGCGAGGGGCGGATGCATGGACCAAGCTCATCACTACACCGTGTGCCGGCGGCTGGCAGAGCTTCTGCCGCCTGCCGATGACAGGGCTGCGGGCAGCAAGGTCCCCCTGCATCCCTCCTGGATCGCAGTTTTTATGCCAGAAAGCTCCTCCCACGAATGAAACTGTAACGGGCACCTTCTGTTACCGGTTCCGTTTCCTTGTTGGCATATGGAAACTGCCTCGAGTGAAAGGAGACGTTCCATTTACGAGCTGAACTCTAAGAGGAACGCATCTATGTAAAGCCATCTCTGTCCTCAAGCAGAGAGATGGAGACGGACAGAGATCCTCCTCCCCTTCCCTGCAGCCCCTACTCCAGAGAAATGTATACCCTTTTAACAGAAGGGTTTAATAGTTGCATGTTTGAATTTTTGTACTTTAAAACAATCTTGCCAAGAAATAATAATCTATAATCCTCTAAAAATTAAACCTTAAAAGGAATCTGAAAACAGACACTAAATGATTACCGATTTTATTTTTAGGTGGTATTACAGCCCTGTTTGTTAATGGCAAACCGTATGCTAACGAATGACAGACACTCCCACTGACTGAGACCAAGGCAGATCCTGCCTCAGTCTGTCAGTTTATTTGTACTCTCAGCTCTTTGGGCGACCGTCCCACCGCAGCGGCTGCAAGGTTAGGCAGCCCGCACCCAGCGCCACAACCCCGAGCTGCCAGAGCGAGGGCTGCAGGAATTTGGGTTCATCCCGTTTGCCGTCAGACTAGTCCAATATAACCTCTGCTCCCATTTTTTTTCCCTGCATTTTCGGCTGCTTTGTCCATGGTACCTCTGTTCTTGCTCTATTAAACACTGTCATGATTCAATTATCCAGCTCAACAAATACCTTTTACAGCCTGTAATCTCAGTTTTCCAAAAACTGGTCAAAATAAATAAAATATGAACACGTCGGCACGCTGATTGGTTTTTCACTTTTTCAACTCAGGCTTATACTAAAGTCATTTCTTTAATATCATTTCTGGCCTTTGCTTGACGTTACACTGGAATTCCAGGAGGCGAAGTCGAGGTGCGCCACGGGACCTTCACCCCGGCCGCTGCAGCCAGCCAAAACTCGGCTCGCACGGACTGTAGTGACTAAAATCGTCACTGCCCCATGTAACGAGTCCTTCCTTGGGGAGATGAATCAAGGGCCTTGGTGACCTCGTGAGGTGCAAGGACTTTTCAGCGATTCCTCCTGTGCCTTGAAAAAGCCTCTCTGTTCCAACCTGCAGCACTGCACCCTCCTAAACCCCAAAAGGGTTCTTTTTCTGTGGTCACTGCTGCTTACTGAAAGCCAATCTCTTCCCAATCCCCCTTGCTCCTTTAAAAACAGACCTCTTGAATTTCATTGACATTTGGGAAAGCCAGTATCAGCCAGACTGATAACCAAAAGCTTCAGAGCTCTTACAAACATCTTTCCAGAAACCACCGCTAAGACCTGCTCTTGAATCACGGCCTTCTGCCACAAAAGTTCAGTTAAATACACACCTAACCGAAAGAAATAACGATTTAAGGAAGTACACAAAGCATTCGGCTCCTGAAGTCACCACCTCGCCAGGAGAGAGGTGCAGTGTGACGAACGGCACTTACAACTCCCCACGCAGAGGGTGGTTTCCTACCAAGATACCATTTCTTAATGTTTTATGCCCTGCTGGATGCAAATAAACAGAGATGTGTTATCAGTGAAGTCAGTTCCTTCAGCAGATAAGAGGCATGAGAATCGGCTTTGCTTCCAGCAGTCAAGAAGAGGTGTCGCCGCGTGGTTCGGTGCCCCACGGGCAGACACGGGCATTAACTTCACCAGGCTGACTTGTGGGATAATTTCTCACAAGCTCTTAAAACTAGATGAAAGGATTTTCGCATAATCAAATCACTTTGACGTTACTATATTTCACGAAGAGTGGCAGAAGAGCCCTGAAGAGGTGGATTTTCTCTAGTCTGTGCTCAAGAACAACCAAAGCAATATGCGCAGAGGTGCCACCAAACACAGGGGAGAAGGTTCTCTCACACAAAGCAGCTTTCCGACCCAAACGCCGACAAGGCAGCAGAGCACTGTGCAGCATCCACACATCATGGCTGGGTGGAGAATGGATGGAGAGCAGCCCTGAGGAGAAGGACTTGGGGGTGCTGGTTGATGAGAAGCTCACCATGACCCAGCAGTGCACACTGGCAGCCCAGAAAGTCCCCCGTGTCCTGGGCTGCCTCCCCAGCAGCGGGACCAGCAGGGCGAGGGAGGGGATTCTGCCCCTCTGCCCCGCTCTGCTGAGACCCCCCTGCAGTGCTGCCTCCAGCTCAGGGGTCCCCAGGACAAGAAGGACATGGAGCTGCTGGAGCGAGTCCAGAGGAGGCCCCGGAGATGATCCGAGGGCTGGAGCCCCTCTGCTCTGGAGACAGGCTGAGGGAGTTGGGC
>VWZZ01007271.1:1604-22460 GCA_013399095.1 Psophia crepitans | reverse complement strand
CAGCCGCCCGGCCCCCGGCACCTGCTCAGCCGTTAACCCCGCGCTCCTGCCTGCCCCTTCCCCTCGGTGCCCCCCGCCTCCGTTTCCCAGCCGGGGGGCTCGGCGCTGCCATACCGGCACGGCCGCCCCCCGGGTGCCCTCAGCCGCCCGCGGCCAGCGCGGGGGCACAAGGCCTCTCTGCCCCCTTCCCCCAGGCACAACTTGCTCCAGCATTTCTGTTCATGAATTAAAGCTTTTCTTGGCAATTGAGGTGACTAAATGTTCATTAAAACCAGGTGCACAGATCAGATTCCAACGAAGCACAAGGCTGCCGAAGCAGAGATCGGTGCTTGGCCCAATAAACTCTGTATTTTACCCGACGGGTTCCCCGGTGCCCCCGCAGCCTTTCCCGCTGGTTGCTTCGTATTCCCGTCCCAGCCAAACTCTGCCCGATGCCACTTTGACGCCTGTTCTGTCTTCAGCATCCACTCACCCTGCTTCACTCCAGCTCTTCATGTCCATCAGATTTTCCTCCTGCCAGCTCCATGTCTTCATGTCCTTCTTTGCCATAAACAAGAAAGCAAAGGAATCCTTTAAAAGCCACACATCTTTAAAAGCCACCTCCAGCCCATGTATCTCTCATGCTGTTGACCTTATTTTTCATTCAAACATGGAAGACAAAATTCCCGGTGGCAAAGATGCATTTCCTAAGGAGGATTAGAGACTGGTACTGTAATGGGTCTGTTCAAATGAAGTACACTTTCCTAGGGATGCTATCACGAAAAAAAAATTGGTCAATGCAAATACTCATGTAACATGTCCTTAAAATGCAGAATGTTAAATTACATCTAGAAAACCACAAATAGGGAAGTCTAACAGGGTTAATGGTGTCTGGTCAGCCACGAGACACTGCAACAATAGCCTGGTGGGAGCTGGGTTAAAGTCTGTAGAAAACCAACAAGTGATTGGGAAAACGTCAGCAATAGTAACAAAAAACTGCTTTAGGTGGTGTAACGGGTTAGGCAACGGCCCCTGCCAGAGCTGGTGGACGGCGTCCAGCCCCCTCCAAATCGCTTCGTCCCGCTTCGCCGTTGCCCAGTCGGGCTTCCCTCCGCGTGGCTCCCCATCAGCTCTGCGGGGGCTGCTTCTACAAAAACCAGCGGTCTGGGGCAGCCCCGTCAGTTTGATCAGATCCCGTCGGGGCTGGATGTGGGGTGCAGCCAGGCAGCACCAGCGAGAGGAGGGCAGGGCTTGGGCCCGGAGCTCCGCCAGCCGGATTCGCCTCGAGAGGAATCGTGCCGTGGGTGTTAGATGTTCTCTGCAACCAAAGCCTTGCCTGCACCGAGCAGCGGCTGCGCCCGTGGCTGTTGCGGGTAGGTGCCCGAGGGTGCTGGCGGGATCCAGCCAGCAGGGTCAGTGTTTGGGTAGGAGGGCTCCAGCCGCCCTGGGCATTGCCCGGTCTGCTCCTGCCGCCTGCGTAGCACACCACGAGGGCAGCAGACCTGCTGCAGGCTCTCGGTCGTGCCAGCGCAGCTTCTTCCTGTTTGAAACCACCAAGATTTACAGCTGCGCACCCCTACAGGTGGAGGAAATGCCCAGCACAGATAAAGATCGTACGAAATAGTCAGACCTGCACATCCATCTCGGCATCTTCCGCTGCAGTCCCGGTCGCCACAAAATCTGAACCTCTTCCTAGTGCCCGGCCAGCTTTTTTCTCATCCCTTTGCAAACAGCCAGCAAAATCCTTCATGTAACAAATAACCTGCCTGGAAACGTTCGCTGAGCAAAGCCTCACCGTGCCTACATACACACGCAGCCATGTTTAGACCACTTACAACGCGTGTCTCACGTAGATGTTGTAGCTACTCCCTGCAGCTGCCTGCACACCCGGGCTGCCGGATCGCATCTGCCTGCACAGTCAGCCTGGACTGCGCAGGGTTCCGCGGGACCAAAACCCGCCGCTCACCACAGCCAGGAGCAGGGAACGAGTGGGGAAGCCCGAGCACAAGTTCAAAATCACCGTTCGTTTTAACATACTAAAAAGTAGCACACACCAAACTGACTGGGGTTTTTAAGATGGGGGATGTTTGCATAGATCTTAAAATAAGCACAAGGTAATCTTAGATAGTAGTACTTTCCCAGTGAAAAATGAAGAGTATTAAAAAGGGAAAACAAAGAATATATTAAAAGAAAAGAAGAGCAAAGAATAGCGAGTTGCATCAGAGTTTCTGCATAGCGCTCTCGTCTTTCCTGCCCTCGCTGCGTTCTTGCTCAGGTTACACTGTGGGTTACACCAGCACAAAACCTGCAATCATCATTTGATTTTTTTCTTTACAGTTGGAGCAGAGTCATCCTGACATTTTGCAATGACATTTCAGCAATGTAATTAATAGTTACACCAGTCCTGAGGGTGTTTGGGCAGATATTTTCAAGGCCATTCTAACTAGGGCAGTCATATTACAACTGTTTGTAGAACTGACTTTTAGACTGTTTCAATTTAGTAATACCAGGTTTTAATTTCTCACTTCTCAATCTGCTGTTCTTATGCACTCTCGGGGACAATTGGAGTAGAAGTAGAAATCCCTTCTCCCACAAACACTTCAGCTCATGAAACATATTTGCTCCGTTTTTTCTCATATTCAACTGCAGATTTATCTTTTTTAAATGAGAGAAAAGATGTGATGGTAGAATTAACTTCAAATTATAATTTAATAAAAAGGAGGAATGGAAGAACCTGAACAGGACGTGGTACTTGAACAGAACTGTCACAAGTGCTAACACCATTGCCACAAACCCGCTGCCCAACCGCTGTAACTGCCTGGACCGACAGCCCTGGCCCCCAGCCTCGAGGCTCCGCCTGTAACTAAAGTAAAACTTATCGCAGTCCCTGTTGTTTGCTTTCAGGTGGAGGTGGCGCTGGGCTTTAAAACAGCCAACATCCTCCTAAGCACCATATTCTGGCCCTCGACGTCTCTGTGTTTCAGGCAGAAACAAACAACAGCCCTCCTTTGCACGGAGCAGTTAACCCCCCTCGCAGCGCTGCTGCGCGTTGCTCGACTCCGCCACGCAGCAGCGCGGGAGGAGGAACGACGGGCTGGCGCAGGGTGACTCGGTTCCAGCAATCCCAGAGCAGCGACGGGACGATCGATTTGGCAAGCGGTGCTAGACATCAAGCGCCGGTGATGCTGCAGCCTGCGGCCGTACTCCCGCCGCATCTCGGGAGTCAAACAAACTTTCCAAGCCTCCCTTGGGGCACTCTAATTTCCTGCCTTGTATTGTAACGTTTTTGATTTTGGGTTAGAAAATCACTGAGAAAGATCTAGACTAGGCTGCGGCCCAATGGCTAAACCCACTCCTTGACGTCTTTCTTGCACAGCATTAGCTTCGCTATAAAGGTTTTACACGTGCCCTCACCATTCGCAGCGGGTATGCACTCTCCTGATTTCCAAGCCTTTGATTTTCATTTTTCTGGTGATAAGGAATGCCCAAAGGAAAACCTCCAGCCTCAGACTGAGAAGTTAGATTTGTTAAAACAAGCAAAATAAAACCTGTTTTGGTTTTTCTGATGCCACTGGCTTGTTCTTCCGAGGCTCACTCTTTGTAAGCGCAGAACTTGAGGCTCACAAAGGAGCCCGGCAAGCTGCAGGATTCATACTGCACAACAGCTAATTAAAAGGAGCTGATTTATTTTCTGTAATTTTAAATCATTATCTACATTTTTTCCCCCAGGAATTTTTTTTGCCCATATGATTAAATTAACAGCAAAGCAAGCGGAGTTTTGTTCCCCTCCCCGCTCCTCCCCAGTGATTTGTCGCAGAACCGATTCCGGACCACTTGGCCTCCTCTGAGGCTGTCCTGGGGGGAGTGTCTCAGCTGCTGCCAGGGTTTCCATCACATTACAGATCCCGTTTCAAAACCAGAAATTGTTTATTGGCAAGCCCAAGGTTGAGCCCCCATTTTTAATGCGACGGGTCGTACAAAACTCCCAGGTTGTTGGTTGGAATGATTTAAGATCTCTCCCAGAGCAGCACAACGCCGCCTGCTCTGCCAGCAGGGTGATGCTGTGTGCACTGAATGCCGCGGGTCTCTGCCGTCTGCCCGTCAAGTTTTCCAAGGCAAGTGAACCTTCGGTCCGGGGCAGCTCAGCCCTGGCCACGCTGGCTGGCAGCACGCGCCTGCATCAAACCACACACTTCTACGTCCACGCGCCTTTGCCGCAGCGGTTCCCAGGGGCCTGGAAGCAAACCCCCCGCCTGATCTTTTTCACCTCTCTGCCCTGCTTCTCTGTGGCACGGCTGTGTCGCAGAGCACCGCCACCCCTTCGACCCCCCGGCTCTCCCTCCTCTCTGCCCATGACACCCACCGTGCGTGCCACTGGACCTCAGATGCGCCCAGGTCTCCAAGCTCCGCTGGTTAAAGAACGTGACAATAGGCTGTATTTTGGGGGTGTGCCTGTACTCCTGCAAGGAGCAAGTCCTAGTGCCAGTTTCGCACTCACACAATGGCTGGTGGTTTGGACAATACACTTGCAAATTGTACTCGTTACCTATTTAGCACAATACGCTATAAATTTTCTTCCATTTTAGTTGTGCTACTAAATAAATAATTGAGGGTTTTATGCATAGGACACCAGCGTTTTTGCCTGAGGAACACTGTAGCAGGTCAGAATGATAACCTTCTGTTTGACTTTTTATGTGCTGGAAGATTAATTCCATTTTGGAACTACATTTGGCTTTGCTTACTTTGTTGTAGTTTTTTTTTCCCTAAACATGAGATTCAAATTGTAGATAATTCTGACATCCAAGGAGATGGCTCCGACTGTAGGTGTGTAACCGGTTGCACAGAATGTTTATGATTCCACAGGCAATTCCAGTTGTGACGTTGTTCTTCGTCCCTGCTGTTATCTGATTTCATTCGTGCGTGTTGTACAGACACCAGGGTGCACCTTGGAAACCCCAGCCCTTGGCACACGGTGTTTTGAGCTTTGTTTCAGAGCCGTGCTTGCAGCTGCGCCGTTTGTGAGGAAGGCGAGCGCGCAGGAGCGGGGTTTGGTTGCTAAGGGCTCGAAAACCCGCAGTCACGCAGTAACCGTGCAGCAGGCAGCCTCGTACCCGCGTTATTTCCCCGCGCTACTGACTCACTCCCACAAACGACAAGGGAAGAGGTGGGTTTGGTGCGGTGGGACATCGCTCGGGCTGTGCCGTTCGATCCCCCAAAATAAGAGCGACCGCGCGGAAGCTGCCGGTTCCCGGCCCTGGCGGCCGCGCGCACGCAGGGTCCTGGCTGGGAAGGGGCGTTGCAGTAGGAGCAGCAAAACGTGAACTGGGGTGCCGAAGCAAGAATCATTAGCCGTAAGGTGCCGTTGTCCGTGCGCCCCAAGCCTACACAAGGTGCATTCATCTTTTAAATTTATCTTTAAAACGTCTGAACTCAGACAAGACTACTGCAATTAACTGGCCAGTTAAACACTCCCAGATTACAACGCACTGTTAACACCTGCATCTCCCAGCCGCACGGATGCCTTTGATATTATTTTTCCTTTTGACAAGTGGGCGATAGCGGATATCCTTTAAGCCGATATTTAATGAAGCCCTCCATAAATCCATCAACACTTGCTAGGGGAAACTACAATAAAGCTCACGCTGCCACAGGCTCTGTGATCGAGGGAACATTCGGCATCCCATAACGAAGTTTCAGAGCAGATACTTTCCATGTGGATCTGAGGAAGTGCACTATTTGCACAGGATCTTTTTCTTCCTCACACAACTATATGCCGTGGATCAAGAAGAAAACAACCCTTCGGTCCCTATTTTTCGGAACAATAAGAGTCAAGCTGCCATTCATCGAGGACAGCTGTGAACTATTAGAAATGAAGAAGGAAAAAGGTGCAGCTTTCTAGACAAAGGAACTCACAGCTTTGCTGTGTTAGCTCTCGAAATGATTTTGCTGTCAGCTGTAGCTGGGTTAGGAATTCTCACCATGCTGATTCTTATTTCTGTGTTACACATCCTGTGGGTGTGATGAAAAATGTAAAGCTATAAACAGAATAAATTGGTATTTGTTACATATTTTGTGTTTGCAAATTTTATCAACACTCCCCCCCTACATAAAGTGGTTATTTTGTCAGTATAGACTGAAAGAATTTATGTGGGAAAGAAGAATAGACAATGAGGAAATTTGATCTTTTCCAAACCTGGACATCCTGAGTCGAGAGGGGTGGAACACTTTTAATACCTACAGAGATTTAGGTACCCCAAATCAGCCAATCACCCGGATGCGTGCTGAACGTGAAGGACCTCGGTAATCAAACTGGTTTCACAGAAACAATTGGTGTGTCAAAAAAAAAAGAGATTAAGTTTGGTATTCTGAGCTGGCAGGCTGCATGGAGACAAGGTTTTCCAGAACAAACGTCACCCAGGGGATCTCCGGGACTGTGGAGGGCTGCTCAGCCAGCTCAGTTAAACTTGATTGAAAAGCATCCCCTGCCATCGCGCACTTCGGGCTGCAGAGCCACCGAGGCGCCAGGAGATAACACGCATAAAAGGTTTCGGGACAGGCTCTGCTCACTGCGCTGAGGGTACGGGCTGCTCGCCAGCACCCGTGTGCTGCCCCTGCGTCGGGGCACGCTCCCTGCGCCCAGCCCTCGCCTGCGCGGGGCTCGCGAGCCCGAGGCTGTGGCTGTCGGCCGCCTCGCGGGTTGGTTTGGTTCTTCTGTTTGGGGTTTTGTCAGAATCTTTTTTTTTTTGTTGTTGTTATGTGAAAGCTGACACTGGCTGATTGAAGCGCAGACAAGGTCATTTTAGACGAGCTATCCCTGACCTGCGCCGGTGCCCACCGCTGCCGAGGTTGTGGGTTTGCATTTCAGCCCGTTCTTCCCTTTTGCTCTTCCTGTTCCAGGTATTGCATTGACGTTATGGACAGCACCTCTGCTTTTCCTCTATCTGTTAAGATTCTCTGTTCTGATGAATATATATATATATATATATATAAAAAAGTACTGGTAGGTGCTCTGAATTTTACTTGAGTTATTTGGGTATTTATATATATATATAAAAGAGACACTTTTATACAGACCTTTAGTAATGTTTGGATTTTGCCTAAACCAAGTATTGGCAAATAAGGCACACAGTGAGATCCACCTGTTCTCGTTCCAAATAGACATTTTCTGCATAAAGTAATTGAATCAGAGAACTTAATCTTTGTACTGCAAGGTGTGAGGACCAGAGAGGGCAACGAAGAAGCCTGAAAGGAGAAGGATGCTGCCTTAGATTGGCCGGGGTGTCCAGCACATCCTTCAGTTACACCAGGCAGTAAAAAGCACGCTTTCCAATAAATCAGCATCTGTCAGGCAGCTTCCAGTATCAGCCGTGTCAACAGAAGTCAAAACGCTGCAAGAACCACTGTCCTGTGTGAGCAGTCATCGGCAAGGGCAGAAAATAGGAGCTAGGATAACGAAACAGCTAACGCGAGAACAGGCAGGACCGTGCAAGTGCCCGTTTGCTTCCTGTCCTGCCGTGCTGCGCAGGGAGATGCTTTTCTAGGTCAGCGATGAGCGTGAGCTGCTGTCAAAGGCGCGCGAGCCCTGTGCTCACCCACGCGAGGCTGCCGGAGAGTGGGGCGGCCATGGGGAGCGCCCGCAGAGGAGAGCCCCCTCACCCCCGCGCCCAGCGCCGCAGCAGCCCCCCCCCGGCACCGTGCAGGCGCCGAGGCAGCCTTCTGCCTAAGCTGCTCTTCTGCACAGAGATGCCAGATGTGCTGCAAACCCGTCAGTGAGCGCAATAGCTTTCTACAGGAACAATTAAAAATGAATGCAACACTCATCCCTTTCCCTTTGTTTCAGCCTCTCTCTGCCCACCATCGGCTCAAGCACCTCAGCCAGGTCCTTTCCCCCCCGCAGATCCAAGCTCAGCGGTCACCTGCGCTTTGCTCCACGCCGGGTTCCCCAGCGGCCACGGGAAGGCTCCCACCTCCTCGCTGCCAGCTGTGGGACACGCAACCAGCCCCACCAGCGCGGCCCAGAGACCTGATCGCCCACACGATTTCCAGATGAACTCGCTCCTCAAAGCTCCCTCTGACTTTTTGGAAAGTTTTGAACAGAAAGGGTAGGTCAAGAGAAATGTTTCTTTAGAAGGACAGAGCTAATACATCAAGGTAAACCTAATGCACTCTTCCCCCCCCCCTTTTTTTTTCCACGCCTTTTTTTTTTAAGTAATGCAACTTTTAATCTCAAATTTAAGATTTTAAGTAAGCCAGTCTTTACCTTAGCTCATGCAAGTAAACACACTACTTTCACAAAAAGCAACAGCCTGGGCAAACCCTCTGTGTGATGAGCAGCAACGAGTGAGAACAGAGTCCTTCAGGCAAGAAGCGAGGCTGGTGGGCAGAGACAGCGCTCGTACCGCACGCCCTTCTGCCCTCACACCAATGCAGCCGTATTAGCTTCAGTAAACTTGTTCCTAATTTACATCAGCACAGAGAAGAAGAGAATCAGCTCTTTTTAAATTGTTAAGATGCTGCGTTACTGTAAAGTGTACACGCTTGGCAGTGCGGCGAGTTCCAGGAGACACGAGGAGCACCCGACCCCCAGTCCCGCCTGCTTCAGCAACAGTCTCGCCCCCGGCTGCCTCCAGCAGCAACACCCCACGGCACAGGGTCAGACGGGTCCTGCCCGCTCCTCAGCTTCTGTGGTCAGATCCATGACCTGCCTGCAGCAGCTTGGCTAAGGATCCTGCTGCGCCCCAGCCTGGAGCTGCCGGCACCGAGCTGCGAGATACAGCTGTGGGCAGGCAGGGCTCGGCGCCGCGCCCCGAGAGGAAAGCCTTGCCACCGCTCTGCGCCGAGCCCCACCGGCTCGTGGTCGCTGCTGTGCGCCCGGCCAAGGCAGGCGCCAGCTGCAGCTCCCCGACTCCCCCGAGCAACCTCGCGCCGCAGGGTACGGCGCCGCAGGGTACGGCTCGGCTATTTGCGCAGAGCTCTTGCTGTCCTGTTCTCCCAGCAGTTTCCTGACATTTTATTTCTAGACCAGAGCTCATGCTTTAATAAACTCCTGCTCCCTTCTCATCTCCAACTCGTTGACCAACTCAGTTAAAGGCAGCAGAGGTCTAAATACAGAGTTAGGCTCTTACAGACGGCCGTGAAAAGGCAGGCAGAGCCCCGTGGCTTGGCACCCTTTGAGGGAAAGCTGCGGTGGGAGCTCAGCCCCCGTGGGACAGGCTCAGAACCTACATTTGAGAGAGAAAGAGACCCCGAACCTCAGAAGCTGTTTGGATGAGGAGACATCAACAGACGCTACCTGCAAAGCCCCAGGACAGGTTCTGTCGGCTTCCTGCGAGCTTCCTCCTGCTGCTGGCACATGTTCACGGCACCGTGGGACCGCTTGCTCTGAGGCCATCAGTGGAGAGCAGGCTTGATCACAGGCTCTCCTGAAGCCAGGCCTTTTTCACAACACCCATGGGTGGCCCATGCTGGGAGGAATTTCCCAGCTGTGACCCTGGTGCTGCTGCAGCTCGTTAGGCTTGTTTCGCCCACCTTCCTGGGCCACCTCACACCCGGCCCTGCCCTCCCCACCCCTTCTCCTTCCATTCCTCCAGAGCCTGTGGGACAGCCTAGGCAGCGTTTTCTTTCCACCTTTTTTCTCCACTCCAAAGTACGAGCCCTGTGCAGGGGGCACCAGATGGGGCAGGACCGATGGCGAAGGGTGCACCACGAGGGTACGCTGGTGCTGTGCCATTTCCTTCCCTGTTACCTTCCGAGCACAAAATACAGTTGCTAGGTCAGGTTGCATCAGCAGCTCAGCGCTTCTCCGTTTTCAGAACTCCGTTTTCCTTTGCTCTTATTTTTCCATGCAGCCAGCCTCGAGGCACTGGCCAGCTGCTAACCCAGTATTCCTCCCCCTTTCTAGGGCGGTCACAGTACAGGAATTATTGCACCTACTGCTGTCATTCTCTCTTAGCCTGGGCATCAATGTCCCTGGCAAGTTCCAACCCCTGCATCAAACCCCAGCAGTTCCCAAGAAACCGATCTCAAGACTCCTCCCCTGCTACCTGGTTTCTGTCGCTGTCAGTAACAAACTGGTGCATAACCCAAACCCATGGATTTAAAAAGCCACCAGAGAGACAACATGCTGCCCCGGGAACTTGCTCATCAGGAGACAAACGCTTTCCCAGAAAAATTTGAGCACCAAGTGTGAAAAAGCCATCCCAAAATTTATTCTCAAAATGTCAACAGAAATGCATCAGTAGATACTCAAAACTACAGAGTTCTTAAAAGTCATACATTCACAACGCAGAAACTCGACAATTGGGATGCCTTTTGCATGGTCTATGTAACAATATCCATTTTACAGTGTAAACAGGTACTGGTATGTTCTTACAAGTCCAGCAGGAAAGGCACAACTCGGCGTACAGCGATCATAAGCAAGAATCAGGTGCAACAACATTACACAAACTTTTGGTAATCTGCATTTTTGGGGCCTTCCACAACGGAGACTGGACTTGAAGATTTCCTGCAGTCAACAACTAGACTTCTTCCCGTCGTTCAGTCCTTCCATACCAAATGCTCCCTTTCCAGTCTGGTTTAGATCCCACTACACACACGGTTCCAGCAGACGCGAGAGGAATAGTGAAAGGTCAGTCCAGTAAGTCTTCAGGTGCTTCCACTAATACATCAGGGTTTGGTTTCAGATAGTGCATGGAAGCATCTGCTTGAATCTCAGTTCATTACAGTGGTCATTAATAGAAAAATAGACACTACCAACTACAAAAGGAAAAAATGAGGTAGATAACTTAGAATCCAGATGACTGTCCCAGCAACCTTCATACAACACACACGGATCATTAATTACAATTTTGGTAGAATGCAAGTTCACAGACCACCAAGAAACTTAATGACCAGAGTAGGAATGCCATCCAAAAACCCACAAAACATTTAACCTAAGCATGAATACTTCATATTTAAATACAGGTTTACACAGACTGATCTTCTAAATCACCCAAATGAAAATTTAAAAAAAAAAAAAAGTCTCTTGCTAAGGAAACCAGTTCCCATGCCTAATTGCAACAGTCACCTACGGTTCCTTGCAGAGCTTGTAGACCTGACTTCCCAAGGCAAGTCTTCCCTTTCAAGAGAGGAGGAAAAAAAAAAAAAAAGTATATACATACCCACCCATGCTTGTTTGGGGCTCTCTGTATTGAAATAAAACATCTAGGAAAAACTGCACATCTTTGGAAGGAGGAGTTTTGGCACTATATTTGGACTGTCCTAGTAGTAGTATTAAATAAGCAGCAGTCAATAATACAGACAATTAATTCCTTAGGAGCGGTGATTAAAGAAAAACAGCAACTTTCTTTTCATAGAACTTCTGAGGCAAAAAAAGGAAATTTTTTTTTAAAAAAAAAAGTAGTTTTTATAGTCATTATAGTAAAAGGTACATTCAGGAACCACACAGAGCCAAAAATCCAAACAGAAAAACTATTCCTAAGAGGGTGGCAGACATTCTAGGATATTTACCCGCATTAATAGTTTTCATTTCTCATCAGTAAATAGAAGCTTTTCCATCAACAGTAGGTTGTTTCCACTCTATCCAAAACCCCCAAGTATTTCACTCTAAACAAAGAGGTAAATATTCTAACCTTTGGAATTTCAAGTTGCAGAAACTTCTGTAAGGCTGTACACATTAAAGTCACACGTGAGAACTACTTTGCAAGACCCGCATCTTTCCAAATAGAAGGAAATCCTATTCTTTATTATTTACTATTTGCAAAGCAATATCATGATTGTACTCTGGGCAACTCTTACAAAGACAACCATAAAATCATTTGCACGTCAATAGGAAAATAGGAGGCTGAAGTGGAATCTCTTAAAAATATATGTTTGTGTATATATATATTTGTTCTTTCTGTACGTCAACTTCACTAGAGTTCTTAACTAACAGCAATTTTGTTCTCCTCCATGAAGTGAGGGAACTGGTGTTTTGGCACATTGTCTGCAGCAGCACCACTGGCCTTCTCCGTATCAGAACCAGTCCCAGACTGGGTCCCATCTATTTTGGAGACCGTAGCAGTATTTATTGCCGAGCCGCCCCCGATGGTGACTGGAAGGGTAGGCAAGCCACCGCTCTGGATCACCGAGATCTCGTTAGTCTTCATTGCTATGCCATTGCTGAGTACCGCCGCGTACTGATTCCATACTGTGGGGTCAATGCTCACGGAAGGAGGCATTATATCCTTTGGGAACATTTCAGATACCTTCTTGGGATCATTCCCCAGCAGAGCCATGGGGTTATCAATCGAAAGCCTTCTTCCCCGCCTGGCAGAGTTATTCCACATGTGTGTTCCTACATGGACCTTTCAGAGCAGGGAAAAAGTAGAGAGGATGGTTAATACCACAGTTCCCTCATGGCAAACCTGAGTTCTGCTTTGCTTACAGCCAAGTTGCTCAAAACAAGTCATGTACGCTCCACTGGCATTCAGGCAAGTATTCAAACTGGCTAGTTCTTGTCTTCGTCCTCTTCCCAGCACGTGTCAGACACAGCCGCTCCACCCCGACATCACCACGGCTCTCCAGAGTTTACTGCTGTCAGGGACTGCTTTCTACGCTTACTGTAAGCGGTGCTGGCAAAGATGCCCCTCTCTCCCCCCAAACCTAAAAGCCGCATTATGGTTGAACAAATCACACTGAAAAAAGGACTAGTTAATGCAAAAAAATCTCACCAAGGAATTTGGGAGAGAGGTTACAGCTAAGCTAAAGTCTTCCACACCACAAACATACCGCGAGTGCTTCCAGCCAGTGACTCTTCACAAACTGCGGAGGATGGTCCCTCCCCACCCCCGCGGCCGCGAAGGGGCTGAGGAGCCTGAGGAGGTTCCCATGGGAAGGGAGAAGCCTCCGCACGAGTGAGGGAGCTGCGAGTCCCTTACAGGGCAAGAGGATTCATCTGACAATCAGCACAGACTTGCAGCACTTCGACACAACCCCCAAGCGCTTGGGGCCACCTCAGGATTACCCTCCCGGCTCTGTTTGCCCCTCCTCGCCCCGCACGCTGTTTCAGGCTGTGCAGTGCGATGTGTGTATTCTGTACGCATCACCTTGTGGCATTCGGTCTATGAAACACCAAAATCTGCAACCTGCTCAGCCAGGGCTGAGCCTTCCCGACCCTCCAAAAGGGAAAGTCGGGGCAGTAGCGCAGGCTTCTGCGGGGGAGCTCAGTACGCTGCTTAGCGAGTCGTGCGAAGGACCTCGGGAAGGAGAGACGGGAGTCACAGAGAACCGCTGGAGGCACTGAAGGAAAACCCAAGCTGTCCCCAAAGGCAGGGCGCACGTTAGCAATCCTCCCCTCTCCGCTGTAACTTTCCTGACAAAGGACACCACGAGAGAAGAGACGACTTACCTTCAGGTTTCCTTTTGTTGTAAAGGCTCTCCCACAGATGGTGCAGGCAAACGGCTTTTCACCGGTGTGGGTCCGCTCGTGGATCTGAAGGGCGCTGGCGGAGGAGAAGTTCTTCCCACATGTAGTGCAGATGTGCTGTTTGGCGGGACGGCAGAATTTCGGTCGTGGCACGAGGAGAGGGGCAACACCAGGGGACAGAGCTGGTGGGCCAATGAAATGGCTAGTGCTGATGGGACGCTCACTGGGCATCTCCATTTTTATGAGGGCTGGTGGGGCTCTAACAAAAGCAGCTGGAATACTACTACGACCTGGAAGGAAAGCAAAAATAACATTTATCCCAATCCGTTGTGCTTCCAAGCTTCTATCCGGTGAAGACACCAGAGGCCCTGCCTCTGGAGCGGCATGTGCCTGCAGAGCCCCCCCAAAACACAGTGCGGCTGCTATTACGTTTGCTAGGATGCTCTGAAATAAATCAGTTCATCCCTGGTTTTGCTGGTGAGCTTAGGAGTTAGAAAGTCTCACTTTCTGATCAAACTGAGATCAGCATCAGCCTGAGTGCTAAAGAGCTCAAAAGCCCCACAAAAATAGTAAGAGTTTTAATGCCACATTCTTGGGTTAAGCAGTTTTCCATGAAACGCAGACGTGTGTCTGAGCGCGCTACAGGGGCGTGATCAGGGGAGCCCAGGGAAGATGGTGAGTGCACAGGGTCTATTTAAGGACCTCTGTGGTCCCCCTTGCAGGAGGTGACAGCAGGAGCCTGACACTCAGGAAACCTCTCCAGGGCATGTGCCCCTTGTTCTACTGGAAGGGAAGGAAGAGGGGAAAGCTGAGGAGGTTTCACTCCTGTTGGTCCTTTAGAGAAGGGTTCCCTCCAGTCCCACCACCCCACCCCACATTACTGCCAGCATTTCATGTTACTCACCATATTCTCCATTTGCAAAGTGTAACCCAGGTTCCTCTTTAATGACCTTTCGACCAATGTTGCCGTAAGTTAAATCCAAAGCACCGATGACCCCTTCCATTTCTGCGGAAGTGTTCTCAGGACCCTCAGATTTATTTCCCGTGCCGGTATCTTCCTGATTGTTGAAGCTGGGCGACTTCGACCTTACGCTCTCAGCTTGGCTGTTGGCTGGGGACAGAGCCTGGAGCGATGCAGACTCGGAGGCAGCCGGACTCCTGCCGTTCTGATAATCTGGATCTCCTGCCACAGACGACGAGTCATTTGTCATGCCATCACTTTCTGCTGAGCCATTGTCACTAGACTTCAAGCTGCTTTGCCGCTGCAAGTTCAAAGTGGAGTTGACGATCTTCATTTGATTCTCCAGTGCTGCAATACCGGAGAAGCCGGCTGCTGCGGCTGGCGATTCCGACTGTGCATTGTACGGAGTTGGAGGTTTTGAAGAACTCCTCGGGCCATCCTGAGGCTCCAGGTCCTCCTCCAACTCCATGCTTTCCACAGTCTCATCTGGGCGACTGACGTCTCCGTTCTTCTCAGCCACAGCAGGATCCATGTCAGTACTGTCGCAGGCATTTTCCGGCATTGGCGTGTTGGGTATTTGTCCCCCCATATGCATGCGGATGTGCTGCTGCAACACAACTGCGTTTGTAAACTTCTTCTGGCAAATAGGACACGAATGTTGCATCTTCAAAGGAGTATTGGCCCGGTGGACACCGTAATGAGTTTTAAGGTTCCCTTTAGTGGAGAAGGCACGGCCACAGATTTTACACTTGAACGGCCTCTCTCCAGTGTGAGTACGATAATGCATTTTGAGTGAACTCTGGCAGCTCAGCACTCTGTGACAGATCAGGCACTCGTTGGGGTCAGCAGTGGATTTGTCGATATTTTCAACCAGCTGCTGAAGCTTCGATGTCTCTGAGCCTTGCTCGTTTGACCCACTTACGTGGAAGATGCTCACGCTGCAGGTAGCTTGTGGTGAACTCAAGCTCTGCTCCGTTCCCGATTCGTGACCGACCACCCCTGAGGAAGAAGAGCTGCCCTCGCTTTCTGGAGAAGGCCTTGACTGCAGGTCACTTGAGAATGTACCAGGCAGAGACTCCTTGACGCCTGCTAGGCTGGAGACCGTCTGAGGTGCGCTCGTGGCCGCAGAGGTAGGCAGGGTTGTTAAGGGAGGTTTGCTGTCCACAATTAGGTTAGACTCATCCAGTGGCACAGACATCCCATACGGGATTCCAGTGCTAGTGGGAACATTGTCCAGGTGCTCAGGAACCGGGTAAGGATTCATCTTTATGTGGGGGTATTTTTCTTTGTGACGCTGAAAATGCACTTTAAGGTTTCCTTTGGTTGTAAAGCGGTTACCACAGATGTTGCACTTGTAGGGTCTTTCACCGGTGTGGGAGCGGAGGTGGATCTGCAGGGCACTGTCATTGCCAAAGACCTTCCCGCAGAACTTACACTTGTGTTTGAAGAACGGCTCTTCCGCGTTCGGTTTGCTCTCAGACACGCTGATGTTGGGAGGTTTTCCCTTCCCCTTCTTTGAGGAATCTATTACAGAAGAAACAGCCGAAAGCGGATTTTGGAAGATGACAGAGTTGGAGGACTGAGGTAGCAAAGGATTTGGGAACCGAGGGATGGAGCTGGGGAGGCTTCTGCTCGCCTCCGGCTTCAAGGGGAAGGAGGGGGAGAGCCCAGCAGCCAGCGAGCCGGTGGCCGCAACGCCAGTGTTAGAATGAGGTAGTTTTCCTTGCTTCAAGGATTCCAGTGATAGGCTCTGGCTTCCAGCTTTTTGTCCGATTAAAGCAACAGCAGCCGACAGCTGCTGAGACATGTGAGCACCCAGCGCTTTCAGAGGGTCAGTAGCAGCTGCTATAGAAGGGTGCAGGGCGTGGGGAGCCATCATGGCGATCTGAATGCGAATTTGCTCCGTCAGCTGAATTTGCTGGAGTTGCTGCTGCTGCAAGCACACGAGCTGCTCCAGGATCATGGGGATCGCGTTAAAACTGGCTGCTGACGAAGAGATGGCATCGGAGGTCCGCTGGTTCACAGCCACTTTAGTGCCGCGTATCGTCTGCAAAGTCACGTTAGTGTTTGGTACTTTGGATTTTGGTAGATAGCTTAGCCCAGGAGCCGCAGGCGTGACGGGGGGTTCTATTTTAAGGTACATCCCTCCTACCGACGGCTCAGCATCCCCTTTTCCTTCTCTCTTTTCCACGGAACCAGTGCAGCCCTTACCCTGAGCGTCCTTGCGTGCCCTGCTATCCATTCGCTCACTCGGAAAGCTCCCTAGAGAAGCCTCGGAGAAGCTCTCGGGGGGAACTGTTCCCTCACTGTCATTCATGATTAGAACAGGTGGATTTTTAGTGCAATTTTTCTTATGCTCAAGGAATTCAGAGAGATCAAAGAATTCTGCACAGCATTTCTCACAGATTTTAGTTTCCTCCGTGCGGCACCTTTTGGAACTCATTTCACCATCTCCGTCACCTGGGACGTCTTGTGGACTCCCTTAAAACAAAAGAAAGTCACATTATTAATAGCTAGATTTCAACTATTCCCTTTTCTTAAGATCAGTGACTTCACCTGAGCACACAAGACGCTGGACTCAAGTGTGCAGATCGATCTGAACCCCTGCTCCTTGTCTTGCTGCCAATTCATTTGCAGGCCCAGAGCAATCTGCATCTTAGTTCCGTTTTCAATAAAAACAATGACACACAAGGAATCTCAAGGCCTGGTGGAAAGAGGTTTATCGCAAATCCCTTTATGCAGGTGAAGGGACGGTGCAGGCAGCACCCGCAAAACAGCTTTAACAACAGGAACGCGACTCGATGAGGACAGAGAGGGCATCGTAACGTGGAGCGACGTATCACAAACTCAGTTTGTGTTTGTCCTTCAGTTTGTAATCCTTCCCTAACCATCCTGCAGAAATTCATACAACATTGTTAACACAAGAACTTCAGAGCAGTTCTGAAGCGTACACTGATCCATTACACGACGTTCGCCCTGCTGCTGTGGACATAGTTACTGCCAGGGAGGGCTGACAAAAGCCAAAGTCCAGTACCAGCTTTTAAATACTTCAGAAGCACACGCATGCAAAAAACCACCTCTGAAAAGCCACAGCAGTAAAGAAGAGATGCTCACCTTACAGAACCCACACGCAGGTACGAGCCTACATCAGTACTGGTGATTATTAGAGCGACACAACGAGTCCTGCTTGCAAAGCATGCGACGGCGTTTCAGCCCCGCTCAGGACACCCTGTTTAGCTGCATCCGCAACTCACCGCTTTTTGGGAGGGGGAGGGCTGCAAGTCTGCTCCTGCCCTTCCTCCACCAGCGCCCCACAGATTACACTGAGCGTACATTGCACACTGACAAAAAAAATATATATAATTCAGGGAAATATCAGAACGGGGAGAGAGGTTAAGAGAAATTCTACACCAAAACAGGATGTTTTTGCTCAGTCTAGCCATCCTTCAAACAACAAACTCGCACCCAGCTCGAGGCGGGCGAGCGCCCAGGAGGCAGGAGTGATGGGGACGTACAACTTGAGGCTCACCCAGCCGCGGGGGAAGCGGGAAGGACTGCAGATGTGTTACAGGTGAAATGTCCCAAAACTCCCATTAATGGGTCCAATTTTGACGGGTGCCAAGGGCGCAGGAGCCAAGCACGTCACTCGCCCAGCCCCAGCGGGGCTCACTGCAGAGCTCCACCAGAACTCAGAACCTGACGAGATCTCTTCTGCTCAGGTCTTGGACCCCCAGCAACCCGTGGCGGGGCTCAGCTCCAGCTCCACGTTACTAGCCCACACCATCTCACAAGGGGAACTGAAGACTCTGCAAGCACAGGAGCTACTTGCGGCTTTCATTTTAAAGGTGTAACTGAACCACACATCTGATACATGTGTATATCCTGTACATGGCGGGGTGGAGGGGAAGCAAGTCCACGCAACACCTCAAGCACGTTGACTTACTGTCTTGGGGTAGTGTAAAAGCTCTGTAAGGGAGGATGTTGCAAACCCTGGCACTTGTTAGGTTACCCAGGGTATCGTATGTATATTCGACAAATCAAACTTCAACTGTTAGTTTTCCATAACTGTGAGTTATGGAAAGTGCACGTGATTTAAAAAAAAAGACCCCAAACAAAAAACCACACACAACTTGATCAATTAAAAAATCAGGGGCCTGTTACGCTATGGTGTGCAGAGCAATAAATCCAAACCTATATGTACGCAATCCTGTTAATCATGTACGCTTCAGGGTTACGAGTCCTTGAACAGGGAGGAAAGGTGTTCTCAGCACAGCTGTGATCAAAACTGTTTGGATCCCTCAGATCTAAACATGGAGAACAAAATATTTTTTCCCCCCTCTCCTTCAAGCCCAAACAACTTCCACAAGTGAAGGAAACAAGATAAAAACATAGTTCTAGCATGTTTCCCACCCCAAATATTATTCTATTGATGCCGCTAAAGTTGATTTTACTCTATGGAAAAATATTCAGAGAAATCTAGTCTGCAGGCAGCTACAAAAGTTCGTGATTCAGAACTTCGTCAATAAACAGGGTCAACCAAGGCCAAGAACAGATGTTTTTAAGCTCATCTCTGCAAGGCTCTGAGCACATATAATGGGAAAGCAAGCACTGGTGTTGGGAGAAAGGAAAAAGAAATCCAAAAACAAAAGGAAAAAACCCAACAGACAAGAAGCTTCCATCACTGCCCTGCACACTGCCTCCGGAGGTCTTTACCTGGCGACTTTCTCATTTCCACCCACCCAACAGGTATTCCACAGAATAGGCTAAAACCTGAAAACCTCTCTTACAAATCCCTTAGGGCTTTAGCAGTCAGACCCAACTATACAGTTTCCCGGGGTTGCAAAATAACCTTAGGTGTTACTTGAGAAAGCACAAGCTCTTCCTTCCACAGCTCTCCGCCGTGAGCACGCGCATCTCACGCTGCAGCCTGCGCCTCGGCAGTGGCCACGCAAAATGCTTCAAGTGGATTAGAAACGTCTACATGAAAGACCGCTGCCACCCCCAAGTAGATATTCCAGGATAACTATGTCTGGACTTTAACTGCTTCAAAGCATCTGATCAATTATCTCTCTCTCACCGAGGGCACTTTCTTATTCTCCCCCCTTTTCCACTGATAAGAACGTGCTAAATTCAAAGCCCCCCTTTCCAAACTCCAGCGCAGCCCCTGCCCCTAATTCACCCAGTTCTGAGGTAGCTCTTCTGGTCCCAAGCACCAGTTGCCACCTCAGAGACGGAAACTCCAGTAAACGGAAGGCAGCGGCGTCGGGCAGCAGCAGGCAGGGTGGTGGCAGCCCTGCCCGCTGCCACAGCTCAGGACTCCAAATAAATTCAATTCCCAGCTTACACCGGCTCCTGCATGACAAGTAGGGAAGAGTTACGCCTTATTTTCCCTTCTGCCTTAGAAAGGGTGAGTACGACAGCTTCCCCCGTGTCAAAAAGCATTTTTGAGATACAGCCAGCAGCAGCAGGATGCTTGATTATTGTGTAGTAGCTGCTGCACAGGAGCAATTTACTGTTTCTTTACAAACCCAACAGCTTCTCTGAAACCCCTAGTTTTTGTTTCCAGCTACATCCTCTCCCCAGCCTCGCAGGAGCCCCAAGCGCCTGCAATCAGAGCACCCCATTTACCCCAAGCCGCGCTGCCCCCATGGTCCAAAACCGCGGGGTTTCTCCCCAAGGACCCCCCGGGCCGCCAGCTCTGTCCACGTACTGTCCGAGGATTTGCGAGAGCCCTCCACAACAATTGCTTGTGCACTTCACTTAACCCTCTCCAAAGGCTTCCCAGGGATAGGACTTCTACTGTTTTTTTTATCTCCCCACCCCCGAATTTCAGGAATGTTATCTCTCAGCATCTAGTTATCCAATAAGTTAGAAGAATGCAGTAAACCCAGCAGGGGGGGTAGATTGAATCACTGGCAAATGGATGGAAAAAATCCACTATTGTGTAGGACAAGGCGGTCATCGACAAGGCAGGCTGATAAAATCCACACAGCTCGAATTAATTTTTTTAGGGGTGAACCAGTGAAAGAGGAGTGAAATAAGCCTTGTCTGGTGGTACAGGATTTCAGAAAGGGTGCTGCTGGTACACCACTCATCTGAGCAATTAGCGACTTCCCCCCCGCCCCCCAACTGTGATATAATTATGTTTCACTTGAGTTGGAGGGAAACGGCCAGAGCTCAACCTTCCCTCCTAGTTCACCCCCCCCACCCCACCCCGAGCTTAATACCTTTGGGGAGCACACTTTTTCCAGGACATATTTAATCAACTTCTTTAACACAGCCGTGCAGCCGCACGGTTACCGCTAACTCAGGCAGTACCGCCCCAGCGCCGGCCCACCCCACCGCCTGCTCCCGCGCCTGTTCCCGCTCCGCGGCTCCCGGGCACCGGCCAACGGGGTCGGGTTGTTCCTGCTCCCAGCGGAAGAGCCAGGATTTCCAGGGACTTTCACCTGCTGAAAACCTCCCTTCTTTCACCATAAAACACCACTTTAAGAATGTTTTCCAACTGTAA
>VWZZ01007270.1:239133-273419 GCA_013399095.1 Psophia crepitans | reverse complement strand
TGATTGGGGTTTCCTATTCGAGCTGACATCATTGCACAAAGTTCTTCCTGTGCTCGGAATAAAATTAGTGGAATAAAGTAACTAATTTTATTGACCTATCAATGAAGTTGTTAAGTTTGTCAAATCTGACTTTCATTTCACTGTTGTTCATGTGTATTTAAATTCAGAAGTGCACTCAGAAATTAAAGATTCTGCACATATTAACTGCTGTTATGGAATACTCTAACTGATATGGGCTGAACATGGAATTGGTTTTATTTTCACTGGTTGATAATGACTACAGCTTATTCAGAAAAGTATTAGCAATAAGTTTGCTTAATCAGAGTGCATTCAGCTTGAAGCCACATTGCTAAATGTCATTTGATCAGGTATTAAAACACCTGAAATGTGAGAATTTGCCAAATAAAAACCTGAGTTTTGCATATCTCTGAGCATTTAGAGACTTCAGTGAAGACTAACTGGTTTCCAATGGTGTAAAAACACACAGTTATGGGTCACAAATTTTATAAGCTCTGGTGGTGTTTGTGTTATGTCCTTCTTCCTCTGACATTTCCACCATATGTAAATCGACTTAGCCATCATAACAGAGTTAGAACTATTAATTTAACTCTGACATTACATTTTCTTGTTTATGATTCATAGAGTTCCCAGACTTAATTCTTGTTTTAAGTTGTTTTCTGTAGGCTTGTATAACTCTCTAATTAGTATGTAATTTTTCTCATAATTACCTGACCTTTAGTATCTCAATATGATAAAAAATGGGTATAAAATTTCATCTTGTCTCTTTGGAATGTTCCAAGTCAAATTTCTGAGTGTGTAATCTGCTGACTTCATTCAGAATAGTTTTTCCTTTGTTTCTAGGCTGCTCCTCAGGAGAGGTCTGACAAGGGTTATGTTTTAGCACACCTGAGATTAGTGGTGAAAATCAAAATTTCCATCACATTTCACTCTTCTTTTAGAGTTTCTTAAGATTATTGTATAGGCTCTGGAAAAGCAAATTTATACTATTTGGTAAATGCTACCATATCTAATGATTCTGTTATTTAATATATGTTGACTTATTTGTATAACAAAGAAATTAAGTCCATTCTATGATTTAGGAGAGTAACTACAGCACAGTTGGTTTTATTCTTCCTGTGACTTCAGAAATCTGTGAAAATGTTGGAAATAGTCTCAGACAACGTGGCAAATTATACAGGTTTTCTTTACACAGACTTCTCATTACAAAAGGTTTACTTATATAAATGTTTATGAGCATCAAATAGATACGATTTCTACTAAAGTCATAATTGAATGGTGACTTTGAAATAAAACTGTTAATATACTTTTAATATGATACATAGAATTCCTGAGGAAGTCTGTAGTCTACTTTTTTGAAGAGACTTTTCTATCATGATTCACATACTAATAGATTTCACTTAGTAGTTTGATGGTTCTTTCATATTTCTTAGTCGGTCTGAGGATAGTCAAAGTGGTGTTTCGTAACATCAATGACAATCTAAATGTGTTGCTATTCAAATTTATTTGTACCTTTTTATTTCTGTCAAACACTTGTGCAGAAATACATGTACACACACAGAGTGTAGCTTACTAAGTTACTTAAAAGATTATATGTATTTCTTAAATCTGTGATGGTCTCTTTTTCTAGGTATTCTCAGTGGTCTTGTATATACTTTGATCATTGTTTTTTAATCACCATCCTCTTACTAAACAGACATAGAAAGAAGCATATAGTGCTTTTAAAAGTAGAGATCACATGGAACTGGCATATACTATGGCCATTTTTTCTTATAATAAAAGTATAGAAATTTGTTAATGATAATTCTATCACAGGTAGTAAGTCATGCCTTTAGAAAATACCAGAAAAAAAGAAAATTCAAAGACTGATCTTTTGCAATACTTAATCTTTTTTACTACTACAATTAACTGTATCTAAAGTTTCTCTATCTCAGTCTCCTTGTTTCTTCTTATTACCATTGTGTGAAAAAGTCCCAATGAAATAATGAATAAGGTCTTTCCCCATTTTAAATTAAAAGCTGGGGCTTTTTCAGACTGGAATAAACTTTTTAATGAATTCTCACTTGATCCTGCACTCCCTGGCTTAATTTAGCAATACATAAAACTGTCTTTTTTCCCTTTGTCTTCTTACATGTTTCCAAATAAAATCCAAAGTAGCTCTAGTCTGTCACAATCTAGCTGGTAAATGTCTGTTCATTCATGAATTTCCTGGTTTCTCATCCTAAATTAACTTGTTAGCAGTTCAAAATGCACATTTATAAAGTTAGACTGTGGACAGTGTGAGTGGGTTGTTACCTTTTGAACTTGCTCCATCTGTGAGAAGCTTAAATACATGCAACATTAAGGTAAAAGGCACCAGGTATTGGTTTGGTCAGCTGTCAGGGTGTATTATGAGGGGTTTATTTATTGCTCAGTCATTAGAATCATAGAATCATAGAATGGATAGAGTTGGAAGGGACCACAAGAATCATCTAGTTTCAACACACCACCACTCCACCCTCCCTGCCATGGGTGGGGTTCTAATAGAACGTTTAGTTGCCTAGACATCTTTTACAGGGCTATGGAAGCTGGTGCATAAAACTAAAATAAAGACATTTGCAGAGTATTTTTCCATGCTCATTTCTGTCCAGAGACTAGTTAATCATAATATACAGACAACATTCACATCAAAAGATGTTGAATAGCATTACTGAAAGTTTTGATGTTTCCTCCAAGGTCAATATTTGGACTTGTATGTCACCAAAATGAATTTTTTATTTTTCTTTAATTGTATACAAAATATATACAATGATTCTGGTATGCAAACCTGTGGTTCTGTTGAAGCAATCTGCCTTTAAAGTATTTCAACATTGTAGGTTGTAATACAGACTGAAACTAGTCTGAAATGGAGCCTTGCATTAGAATATTACAAAACTACTTCTAACTAGACTGAGGATCTTTAAAGATTTCTCTGATATATGATATTTTCAATACTGTTACTCTTCACTAACTTTGCTAAAATTTCAGAATTTAGCATAAAATTACTTGGCATTAAAAAACCACCTATTTTTCAGCCAGAAAAAGTTGAAAAAATTTCTTGAAATTTGAATTTATAATGTAAGTTAAAAAAAAAAAGCCACAAAACAAACAAAACCAAAACAGACAACCGGAGTGAAACAAAACCATTTAATTTATGTAACTTCAGCTTTTATTTCTTAAAAAGATAGATTTGAAAGGGTTCATCCCAGTTTAGCATCTAGAAAAAATTGAATTTTAGATTTTCCTGCAAGACGGAAAAATTACTTAATTATGATGACTGAATATTTTTGTTAAATTCTAACACTATTGTCATCTGTACTGTATTAATAGAAAGATACTGTGGAAACCAGAGGAGTAATATACTATTTTCAAGACACTTTATTTTTGTATACTTGGCTTGTTATTGTTGAGCCTGTACAAGTAACATGCAGAAAGGAAAAAAACCCCAAGGCACCAACAAACAAAAAACCCCCACAAACAGAAAAACTCCAAAACCACAAACCAAACAAACCCCACCCCCAAACATAAATGCACTTCTACATCTATATATGACAACCATGATTCAGACCAAGCAATGCAGAACATGAATAAAGTGTCATGAGTTCAGAATTCTCTTACTCTAAAAGTATTATTCTTCCACAGTTTCCTGTGCCTCAAGTCAGAACTTAGCATGCATAATTAAGATGACCTAACAAGCTCTGCTGCTTCATTAATGTAAAGTTTTCCTTACTAATTGCTTTTGCCTATCATCTGATTTAGCTGTCTGCTTTTTCTTATGTAGAAAAGACTGTATTCTTTTTCTATTCTGACTATTAATTGTTTTCTTCCTATTCTGTTCACTGTAGCAGCTTATATGACAGGTACAAGCAAGGACTATGATACTTGGTGAATGCTATAGCTAAGGTCAATATTAAAACATTTCCTTAAGAAAAATATGATATGTTTTGTAGGCTGCCTAGAAGAATAGACCATTTTTTAGGTGTGCACTTTCTCTTTCCACTCTTACCTATCTTGTTTATTTTTTTACATATTTTTTAAATTTCTCCTTTCTTTTCTGGACATGTGTGCTTTTCAAGCTTAGATGTTCTCCACCATAAAATGTAATATTTCTCAGCAAGTGAAAACTACTTGTAATAAAAATATAGAGTGATATTAAATACTGATGGTGAAAATGTAGAGATTTGTTGCATAGCCCAGATGGTTCACTTCTGTGTATGAGATTTTAATCTGATTAAAAAAAAAGAGAGAGGAGATCTTATGTAAAAAAATTTGAAATTTTTGAAAGCTGGTGTATAGACCTCTTTAGGTAAGGAGAATAGACAAGGATACTTTCTTTAAATACATAGTGTAAACAAGATGTAAAGGTCACTAGGAAAAATGCTAGTACCTTCATACGTTGTACTGAATTGAAGGGCTATACAAATGCATTCACTTCACAGAGCTGTCTAGGAAATTAATTTTGAAACTAGTCATTTTGAGGGATGTAGTAAAAATGCTAAAGTTAGAATTGCTTTGGAATTTGAGAATGGGAATGAAGGAGAGAAGAATGATGGATTTGTAAATGTGTAAATATTTTCCCCTAATTAGTTCCCCATATTTGTACACCAAAAGACTTGGGGGACACATATTATATTCTTTGTTCCCAACACCAAATTGGGAGGAGATATTGATTTTGTCGAGAGTGGAGAGGCCTTGCAGAGAGATCTGGACAGATCAGAGAACTGGGCAATCACCAGTTGTATGAAGTTTAACAAGAACAAGTGGCAGATCCTGCATCTGGGAAGGAGTAACCCTGGCTGTACATACAGATTGGGTGATGAGACGCTGGAGACCAGCCATGCTGAAAGGGTCTTGGTGTCTTGGTTGACAAGAAGTTGAACATCAGTCAACAGTGTGCCCAGGCTGCCAGGAAGGCAAACCATGTCCTGGGGTGCATCAAGGATGGCACTGCCAGCTGCTTGAGGGATGTGATTGTCCAACTCTACACTGCACTGGTGCGGTCTCACCTTTAGTACTGTGTGCAGTTTTGGGTGCCACAATACAAAAAGGACATAAAGCTGTTAGTATCCAAAGGTGGGCAACACAGATGGTAAAAGATCTAACAAGGAAGATGTATGGGGAGAGGCTGAAGTCCCTTGCTTTTTTCGGCGAGGAGAAGAGGAGGCGGAGGGGAGACCTCATCATGGCCTACAGCTTCCTCATGAGGGGGAGCAAAGGGACAGGCACTGATCTCCTCTCTATGGTGACCAGTGATAGAACACAAAGAA
The DNA here is from genome assembly GCA_013399095.1 of Psophia crepitans. Taxonomy (NCBI): domain Eukaryota; kingdom Metazoa; phylum Chordata; class Aves; order Gruiformes; family Psophiidae; genus Psophia; species Psophia crepitans. The sequence goes on along the minus strand of VWZZ01007270.1, from coordinate 268,116 downwards.
ATGACATGAAGCTGTGACAGGAAAGGTTTGGGCGGGAGACCAGGAAAAGGTTCTTTACCAAGAGGATGGTCGGGCTCTGGAACAGACTGCCCAGGGAGGTGGTCACAGCACTGAGTGTGACTGAGTTCAAGAAGCATCTGGACAACGCTCTCAGTCATCTGCTCTGATTGGACTGGTCCTGTGTAAAGCCAGGAGTTGGACTTGATGATCCTTATGGGTCCCTTCCAACTCAAGACATTCTATGATTCTATGATTTATAGATTTAATTAATTTTATTTTTAAATCTAATTTTGTTCTGCGCCTCAGTTTTTAAGTTTCTTGTACAGTGTTCTCCAAAATTCCCAAAGGAAACAAAAAGAAAAAAAATTGATGTCATCCAATGTTTTCTTTCAGCACAGTTCTGGAGTTTGACTTACTGTCTTCATCCTTGGTGTCAGTATTTTCAATAACTGTATAAACTGATATAGATAGAGAGTTTATTACACTGGGTACAAATTCTTCACTGAGATAAAAAGTTCTAAAATTTTGTTTTGTTTTCATTTAGGTAAATATACTTTTCTAGTTACTTGGGGGTAAAAAAAGAATACGTTCATTGCAAGTATAGTATTTTTAAGCTTGTTCAGTTAGTGTTTTAATGAAGTTTAGGTGCTGTCTGTAGGTGTTGACAGACTCTACAGCTGCTTTATATTCCTGCTAATTCCTTAGAGTATATATTTTTTTAAAATAATTTGTTTCATGTGTGTTATATTAATGATTTGAAATGGTAATCTCTTTAATTTAGCAATGAAGTTATTTTATAGAAGATAAGACAATTTGTTGAATAACTTATTACAAATTAGTCATTTAGTTCTCTTAACAGTAAAAGGATATTGTTGAAGCCAATTTCTTATCTCTGCCTAACAATACAGAAATAATAGTTATATTTGAGATAACTGGTTAAATAACAATTTAGTAACTGCTAGCAGGCACTGTGAATGGACAGAAGGATTTGGTGAGAAAAAGGTGCTGTTAACATTCCTGAGGGTGAAACAATCCATAAAAATAAAAAGAAATGCTCATTATAGAAATACAGGCTCCCATTCTGATTTAGAGCTTCAAAGAGGATAGCTTGTTATGTACACAGCTTTATAATTATCCCTTTAGCAAAAGTAATTTTCTGGATTTGCTGATGAGATGTGTTTAGTAAAACACTGTGGCAGCAAATGTGTACTTCAAAGGAAATACTAAACAATTACTTATTACTGCATTACAAGCTAGGAATCTCCCCTAGGCACAGTTAAGTTCATGAGTTTAGAGACTATGCAGGATTTCATGCTGTAAGATGTTTTAGAAATGATATGTCAGCTATTTTGATAATTAATTACATTATTAAATACTTGAGTCCTGTATGTAGTCTTTCTTGGTATTTTAGAAATCAGGATCTATCAGAAACTTGCAATTCTATCCCGAAGGAAAGATATGCCCAAGTGTTGTGAGGCATTTAGCAGAAACTGCAGCTTCTCTCTTATGGAAGATTTAGTGGAATTCTTCCAGATGTGCTTTGAAGATGTATGCATATATTTATAAATATAGTAAGATTAACATGGATTTATATAATACTTTCATGTTAGAACTCTCGTGCTACGTCTTCACAAAGTAATAGAGGGAGCCCAGTGTAATAGCAAGTAGGGAAATGGCAGAGCTTGTGCAGCCTGCAAAAGCTGCTGTGCAGTCTGGAAGACTAGCTAAAGCATAGGTTATTTTTTGAAACAGAAACTTAAGTGCCTCCACTCAGGAAATATGGAAATGTCTGCACTGTATGAAACTTAAAGTTTGAGAACTGTAACCCAGTATACCATAATCTGTCAAAGAAGACAGTTTTCTCAGGATATGTTTTCTGAAATTCACTTTAATAGTTTATTTATACATTGTATTTATTGTAACATTTCAGGAGAAGTGAACCAAAAGCAAGATTGCTTTTATTCTGTTTCTTTGCTGTTATGGTTAAAAAATGTTGCCTTTAGGAGCAGCATAATCAATTAAAGCTTGTAATCAGCAGACTTATTTGCAGGAATGAACTGTAGCAATCATTATCACTACAGTTGTAGGATGCGGAATGGTGACAGTGTAGCCATGCTAGGTTAAGCAGCAATATAGATCATTCAATTTGTGTAGAGATGAGACCATCAATTTAGCCCTTGTGTGCTCGTCAGTTTCACAGTGGTACTGCCTGTTAGGGCTGGTATATACTCAGCTAAATAGTGAGGTTTAAAAGTATGTTCTAGGTAAAATCTTGGTCCTTTGGAAATCAATCTATGTGTGTAATGTGGTTAACATTTTTTTGCTATGTGTATGCCAGGTTTAGATATGGTAATACAGATCAACTGAAGACTTGATTTTTCTTTTTCCAATGGAGTATTATATACTACATACTGCAATGGAGTGAGAAAGAGTGCAAGTCATATGAAAATATTTGTCTCTGAATATTCAGGTGGTTAATTTGGGCATGGTTTGTAAGCTCTAGCTGTCTTCATCATATACTTCTGATTTATGAAAAACAAGAATGTGTTATTTCTTTCTGTTACTAATTAATACTTACTAATTACTACACCAGTTGACATAGCTGGTAGAAATAAACAAGCTTCTGGGCATACCATCCTCTCTGCTAAAGACCTGAGGGAGTATGTGCTTGAATGCTTTTCCATTTTTTTCCATTTCCAGATGTATATATATTTGTCTAATAAAATATATTCTCCCTATAAATCTGTTTTCCCTGTTTAAGCTGCAGCATACTATTCCTAATGTTAAATGGGTTCCTGTAGTACATGTAGACTTCCCAAGAACTTTCCTCCAAATCAGATATACAGTCATTGCTTGAATTCGGTTTTCTAAGGGATAACTCTGTCTTCTGTCCAGAACATCATGGACTCAATTTTAGAGCTTTCCAGATGCCACAGGATATTGTGCCTGGCCTTCACCTGCCCCTCCAGAAGACCACAGGTCTCTTATAAATCCAAAGTCATGTCTGCCTACCTTCTGTGGATGTTACATGTATCCTTGAATATTTCCAGTGGTGCTATATGCCTGCATTCAGACCACTTAATCAAGCTTCCTACTAGAACTGTAGCAGTGAATATATTTTCCACTTATACAGTCTTGTGAGAATAAAATTGCCACAAGCACACATACAGAGCTATTAAACAGTGCCTAGGAAAATTCAAAGATCAGCCTGAATCTGCACGTGAATACCGTTATGTCAGGCTGGAAACAAAATTAACACGCTTTCATTATTATATATTTTCTTTGTGAACTTGAGGCCTCTGCTGTCCCAAGCCACATATAGGAAAAAGGTGAAAAAATAACACTGAATGCACTAAAGAGATTTAACTATCATGATGCTGTGAAACAGAGATTTCAGATATTACAGTTTTTATACTTTTCATCCTCCCACTTCCCCAGGCCTGAGTATATGTATGGTAAATTAATAGCAGAGATAAGGCTGTTTCCTATTTCAGATAAAGAAACGTTATGTAATGTCCTGAAAACTTTTTAAAAAAGTCCTTATGTTGATGCTATATAATCATTTATTCAAGCTGTCCTGGCTCTGGCCAGGCCGGGGTTAATGCTCAGGCCCGGGCCAGGTGAGCCGGGCCGGGCCGGCCGCTATTCCACACCACGTGACATCAGGCCCCCTATAAAGGGACTGGCCGGGAGGGGCCCGGGGCTGCTCCGGGACGGTCTCGCTGCGGGCTGCGCCTTTGGTCTGTCGGGTCGTCGGTCGGTAAAGTACTGTGTTTGTTACCGTGGTTGTTTACATCCCGGGATAACTACTGCGGCCCTATTGTCATTTCCCCTCTCCCTTTGTCGGCCCATTAAACGGTCGTTATCTCAACTCGAAGCCATTTGCCCTTTTGTTGCCTCACTCTGCCCCTTGTTTTGCTGTTGGGGCGGTGAGCGAGCGGCTGCGTGGGGCTCGGCTGCCGGCTGGGGCTGAGCCACGACACAAGCCTAGTGGTGAAACTGGGAAAGTGTTATTTTGTAAAGGATATTCTGTGCATGTAATTTCTCTCAATATCGTTTATAAAAACAAAATCTGATTTTGTCTCTTTTTCTCATATGTAGCAAAGGATGTATTATTCAGTCTGTTCATTGCACTGTTGACAGAGACTTCAGTTCAACAAAACGTTCAGTGTGTTTTCTTGCTGAAAAAGCAATACAGAGCCTGTTGGCAGTCCTGTTGAAGTGAGCTGGGCTACTTTGGCACTTAACATGCCGTATATAATTTGTTTTAATGGGTCTTCAAAGGTCGTTCATGTAAAAAAAGTAATGGTTTTATCTAAGTTACTTTGTTACACTCCTTCACTTTTATTTTGAATGAAGATTGAGAGAGAATTTCAAGGTATTTCTGAGTACAAGGGGCAATCCATTTTCAGTTTCTTTATGATAATGACATAGTTCAGAAAATGCTACTTTTCAAATTGTCTGACAACATGATTGTTCTCAATGTTGTTTACATAAAAGACTATTTCAGGTTTCTTAGCCATCTATTTGCTTGAAATACAGGATAGATATTCTGATGTAATTCCAAAGTTTGAGTAAGATTGTAGTTAGAATCAAAATAAAAATAACTCTGTGTCTGAAGGAATATTCTTGTCTGCAAGATTGCTGAAAAGAAACTTTTTCTCATTTACTCATTTTCTAACTGAAAAGACCCCTCACCCAAGCCCTTTTTTGTTACAGTGCTCATCATTTCTGTCACAGTCCCTCGGGTGCTTCACGCAGTATGGTTCATGCTAACATGAATGCTGGAGGTAGGAGGTCTTCCTGAGCAGGTAGTTTTGCAGTAGTGTGTGTTTAGAATAGAAGTCAGAGAGCAAAAAGCTAACAGCTGGAGGATTGCTAGCCAATTGTTTCATGAAGTTGCTAGACTAATTTATAAGGTGATGTCCTCAAAATCTCCTGACTGGACTGTCCTGGACTTCTTGGAGAAAACTGGCATCCCTATAGACACCTTTTGGCCAGTGGTGGTTTTCATAGAATCATAGAAGACCCCAGGTTGGAAAGGACCTTGAAAGATCATCTTGTCCAAACTTTTATTGGAAAGGGAGCCAAGTTGAGGTTATCTTGAACCCGTCCAATTGTGTCTCAAACCTCCAGCGATGAGAACACCATGTCCCTGGGAAGGTTGTTCCAGTGATTAGTCTCACTGTAAAAAAATTATCAAGATGAAACCTCTTCCTGTGACCCTTGTACCTGTTGTCCTTTGTCCTCCTCATGTGGCTCTTTGCAGAGAGAGCGCCTCTGTCCTTTTTGTGACTGCTCTGTAAGTACTGGAATACTGTGATGAGGTCCCTTTGAACCTTCACTTCTTCAGGGAGAAAAGACCTAGCTCCTTCAGTCTTTCCTTAGAAAGCAGGTTTTCCAGCCCTTTAATAACCTTTGTACTGCTCCTTTGGACTCTCTCCAGTGTGTCTATGTCTTTTTTGATTGTGGGAACTGTAATTGGGCAGAGTACTCCAGGTGTGGCTTGACAAGTGCTGAGCAGTGTGGGATAATCACATCCCTGTATCTGTTAGTAATGACCCTGGGGATGCAGCCCAGGATCCGATTTTCCTTTGTTGCTGTAGCAGCTCACAGCTGATTCATTTTCAGCTTCTTATGCACCAGAACCCCAAAGTCCCTTTCAGCAAGGCTGCTCCCAAGCCACACAGATCCTGGCATGTGCTGGGCTCTTTGGTTATGTTGTCTTTGCAGTTGCCTTTGTTAAACTGTGTACACTTCTTGCTAGCCCATCCAGGTCTCTCAGTAAGATGGCTTTCCCCTCTGACAAGCCCCTTTACCATCCAGTTTAGTGTCATCAGTAAACTTTTAGCAATGGGCTCATGTCTTCCCTGTGCTTCTGCTTACTGGTCATGTATTTGAAGAACCCTTTCTTGTTCCTGATATGTTTGGCCAACTTCAGTTCCAGTTGAGACTTAGCCTTCCTGAGTGCATCTCTGCATGCCCTCACAAGGTTCTTGTAAGTCCTCAATAGGTATTTGGTCACCTTTTCATAGCCTGTATGCTTATTTTTTGCTTTTAAGCACACACAAAAGCTGGCTGTTAAGTCAGGGTGGTCTTTTGTTCTGCCACCTTCCTTTCACTTTGTAGGGGATGGGGTGTTCTTGTGTTTCCAGGAGGTTTTTCTTGAATAAATACCAGCATATGCAAGCTTCTTTACTCTCCATGGTTGCTTCCCATGAAATTTCTCACAGCTGGGCTCTGAGCATATTCAATTGGGCTCTTATAACACCCAGGTGTTTCTCTTACTACTAGTCTTCCTTGTGCTCAGCAGGAGCTTAAACTCCACAATGTTATGATTGCTGTATCTGAGATTGCTGTTGACAGTTATGTTGTCAAGTAAGTCTTCACAGTTTGTGAGCGGAAGTCTGGCAACGCACTGTTCTTAGTTTGAATGTCCAGCAGCTGTAGTAGGAAGCAGTCCTCAGTGCATTCTGGGAACCTGAAGACTTGCATGCTGATGTGGTGCTTTCCTAACAAATGTCCAGGTAATTGAAGGCACTTATGAGGACCAGGTTCTGTGGGTTCCTGGTTGTGCATAGGGCCAAGGGAAAATAAGTCAGCAACATACTTGAATATTTATAAACTTTAAAGTCTACTGTCCATACATATGCTAACACAATGTATATAAAATTATATAGAAATTACTTTGAAGAAGTGCTGTCATATTTTTTTGTCCTCTGAGCATTAAACTTATTTGAGGGTTGGTTTGATGTTGGATGTTTTTACCATTAATAGAATATACCTCTAGAAGCACAATTCAGCGGAATTGTCTTCACAACATCTGTCTCCCATGAATGTTTCTGCTCTGTTTCTGCCTTTTCATTCTTAAATTTTCTTTTTTTAAAAAAAAAGCACAAAGGAGCATCTGCTATAGAGATACATTTATCCTCTACTAGCGAGGATACATTTATTTTCAACTTCTAGATGAATATGGAAATGTAAACATTGACATACTAGTTTCTGTTCAAAGAGTGCTGTCATGCATGTAAGGTCCTCAGTCTGAAGTTCATTGCATGATCGCAAACTGAAAAACTAAAATCTATATTCATGGAAGGAGATGTTTCTGTATCAGATGGAAAGATTTATAGCAACATCTGGGAGCAATTAGCAAGACTTCTTTGTTCTTTGGCACAGCTAGGTCTTCATATCTTTGTACAAAGCAAAGATGTGCTTGATGATTTCCATTAGTAAATGCCTAGATTTGTTACAATTTTGCAAGAGAAAATAATAACTTAAACTAATTTCTTTAAAATTGATTATTTCTCTACTAATGTTAATACAAGTAGGGTTCTCTGTCTTCCTTTCCTAGGTTTAATTCAGTCTTTGAACAGCATTCTAGATGAAGAATGTAAATGTAGAAAGAAAAAAACCCTTTTCTTGAAACTCATTTCAAATTGTATCAGAGAGCATTGCCTCTCTGTTTCTTTTAGCATTGAACATGCTCAGGTTTCTTTGACTTTACTGTTCCACATTTGGCCTATACATTGCCTAAGTACTTGTCTTAGATAAAGGTAATTGACACTAGCAATGTTAGGAAATTGTTTTGAAACAATTTAAGGGGGTTAAAAGTGAAGATCTTGAAAGAAGTTCTCCTTAAATGAAAAGTCATAAGGTCTCAAGCACAGCTATGTCAAATAAAACAAACTTTTATTTGGTTTATTTATAAAATGCAAGTTAAGGAGCTTTATATGTAGTTTTTCAAGGCTGAAGATTTACTTTGGTTATGAACAAATATTTTATTAGCATTTTTAAGCATTTAAGTTTTTTAATCTAATGTAAAAAGAAGTAAATGCTTATTCTGTCTTCTAAACATGGATGTGGAATACTGTGTGACATAGTGGATTTAGTGACTACAGTTTGTCTGGAGAAAGACACAGAAAGAAGTGAGGTTTTTGCTCTTTTCTGCACCCAGATAAAGTGTATGTGTTCATTTAATGAAATTAGCTGTATTAAGTTAAAAGGAAAGGTACCTGTCAATTTTATTGAAGGTATATGAGATATGTTTTGGAAACATGCAAAGGAAAGATGAATAAAGTGAAACTGTAAAATGTAAACCACTGTAATAAAGTGTATATATGTTGAAGTTTAGCTTGGACATAATAAAATTCAGGAAAAATAAATCTGTAGAAAATCAGTGGGATTTGTTGGCTTTTACATCGATAGCAGTTCTCTGAAGTAAAGATCACACTCCTTTCAAAAAGCTGTGAAGCAGGAGACTCATAAGGATGATACTTGAGTAAAAATGTATTGATGAGTGAAAGATCAGACAGACGAGTGGATTCTAGGAGTAAAAATTACAAGCAGATTTTCAAATTTTTATTTATATTACTGTTTGCTTTTCATTCCTCTGTGGATACTAGCATATGTTCCTTTTACTTTAGGTCAAAATAGTCTTGGGAATCAAAATGATTAGATGATCTGTATGAAGTTTATTTAATGCTGTTGGTTAGAATCAGAATGTCAGGGACCTGTATTGATTTACAAGTAAGATCAGGGAGAAAGCCCATCAGTAGAGCAGTGGGAGGAAAAGCACTGTCAGGAGAGAGTTTTTACTATCTGAACCCTAAGTATCATAGTTGTTACAGAAAAAATACTGAAGGGCTTTTCTAGGAATATAAATTATCAACAACTAGCTCATCAAATCTAACAGAAGATTGCTCTCTACAACTACCTGAAAGAAGGTTATAGTGAGGTGGCTGTTGGTCTCTTCTCTCAAGTGACAAGTGATAGGACAAGAGGAAAGGGCCTCAAATTGCACTAGGGGAGGTTGAGATTGGGTATTAGGAAAAAATTCTTCACCTAAAGGGTTATCAAGAATTGAAACAGGCTGTCCAGGGAGTGCTTGAGTCACCAGCCCTGGAAGTATTTAAAAAAACCATGTAGATGTGGTGCTGAGGGACATGGTTTAGTGGTTGGACTTGGTAGTGCTAGGTTAACAGTTGGACTCAATGATCTTAAAGGTCTTTTCCAACCTAAATGATTCTATGATTCTATAAGATTTACTAACTATTTGCTCCTAAAGATTTACATGTCCCCTGAGGAGATTTGTTTCCATCTCTTCCTTTGCAAAGATGTGTTCAGCTTTCCAGAACTGCTAAAGTCGTTTTCTTTGTGTTCCATAAGCTGTGATAATTTTGAAATGCAGTACCTAATTTTTGAAACAGTTTTCGTTATTACAGATAGGTGATTAAGATTCAGCCAAGTGTAGTTCGGTGTAAGATGTATGGACAATGTTGAAAATATTTTCACTTAAGGCTTTTTAGTAGTGTAAAACATTACTGTTCTGGGTTTTTTTTTAATTATAAGCACTTTTTGCAGGGTGGGGAGTGGAGTGTGTGTGAGAGAAGCATCAGTGGGAGCAACCCATTACACATCATGGAAAGAGGTGGTCACTTACGCTTCCTTAATGTGACTTTATGCCTTAGAGTGGTATTTAGGTCTGTGTTCCCATGCTGCCCAACCCTCCTTTCCCCCCTTCTCTAAGCTGTTTTTTCTTTGACTCATATGATTAAAAGTAGTAGCACATAAAACCAATAAAGTCTGCAATTACTTTTTACTGGAGATAACAGAGGATTGGCAAAAATACTGTGGGACTCAATCAGAACATTGAAGCATTTCAAATATTACATTTGTAAACATGAACAGAACATACACAGTAACTTCTTTGTATAAGAAGGACCACAATAAACTGCAGCAAGTTCAGCTGAGGGCCACCAAGATAGGGCTGAGGAACTGGAGTACTTGCAGTGTGAGGAGAGGCTGAAGAAACTGGCCTGGGGAAAAGAAGGTGTCATGAAGGATCTAACTGTACCCCCCACACCTGCAAATAGGTTATCAAGAAGACAGAACGATCTATTCCCAGCAGTGCATAGTGTGAGCATAAAAGCAAAGGCATAAACTGAGAGAGGTTTTGATTGAATATAAAGTAACTTTCACCATGAGGAAAGTAAAGCAGTGGAACAGATTGCTCAGCGAGGTTGCATAATCTCCATCCTTGCAGGTTTTCAAGACCGGATAAAGTTCTGAACAACATGGTCTGACCTCAGAAGTGACATTGCTTTGAGCAAGGGATTGGATTAGGGAAGTCCTGAGGTGTCTTCCACTTGAATTATCTTATGATCTCTAATTTATACACAACAACTACTCACGGTAGTCCTTTCAGAGATTCATCTCCAGGAGCTTTGTAGAGTGCTATTTCACCTGAGGGAACCTCTTCAAAAATCAACAACACTTAGAGCCATGAAATTGAAAGATATACTCATATTTGTGAAGAATTGTAGCTTAATCACACAGACATCATATAGCTGGTAAACCAGAGTACCAGTTCTTCCTCTTCTCCTAGAAGCTACCCTCCCAGGAGTTTTGGAAGAAGCATCTGCATTACTTCCTGTTTTGCTTGTATTTTAATCCTAATGGGCATGTGATTTTTTCGGATTACAGCAAAACTTCATTAAATGTAGTGTGGTCTCAAATAGAATTTTTTAAGCATTACAACCACAGAAGATGTGTTAGAATATATTTAGTCATGATATTATCAGACTAATGTTAATATCAGAATGCTTAGTGAATTCATTCAGTAAAAGAAATTATATAGTGATAGTTGTATCTCTCCTGGAAGACACTAAAACGTACTTTTGTTGGATGTTTATAAGACATAATGATGATCTTTGTAAGATAGGCAAAGCAGCTGATCATTACAGCTGTCCAGCTACACAGATATAATTATGTCCAAAATAAACTTTAAAAGTACTCAGAATTTAAAATGGTCTAATATTTAAAATTATGAGTTCACCATAAAAAGAAACAGGTAGAAACCTAATAATTCCATGTTCTGTTCAAGCTTGGCTGGTTTGCTGTGTTTTAATTTAAGAAGAACCATCAACTGAGCTTGTCTATGCTGTAGAGTCATAGAAATAGTAGTTAATCTGCCTGTCGCCTTCTATGCAGCTGTTGAACAGGCAACCTTGCAGAAAGCTTGGTGGCAAACAAAGTAGAGACTTTCCAGGAATGGCTAGTGGTCTGCTAAATCACCCATCAGTAGCTTGGCATATTCAGACATAGTCTTTCATAGTGGTGTCCATGTCTTAGGCTTCATTTGTTTCTGTTTGCAGATAAACTGCCCAGAGAACAAATTTAATATCCTTTGCCTGTACTTCAGAGTGAACTGCACATATATACCTTCTAATGAAGAAGATGCCTAAACAGTATGTGTGGAATTCGCCTCTTCTAACCTAGTCTGTGTAAAATTTAGATGTCTAGTAATTGCCTGTATTTGCAGTCAGTAGAAGAAGAATACGAAAATTTGTCCTAAAATAGCTGCATGTATTGTATTATTGAAGAGGTGTCTATAGAGACCCAAGATTATTGGCTGACCAATGTTAAATGGCTGAACGTAGATGAAATGATTCCTTTCTGATGTATGTGGGTTTTGCACATACAGACACATGCACACACACAGAGTTTAAATTTTATTGTTCTTTTTTTGATTGTGTTTACTGTTCTAATTTGCCTTGCCTGTAGCTCTAAGGAGGTATATGTTCTTTAATATGGACTATATTGCTTTGGTGCCCTATATTGAATCAGTGACTACATACACACCAAGGTGATGGCATATTTTGATAAACTAACTAAAAGTGCACCAATAATACAATAGAAGCTGTAAGCAAATAAGATTGCTTGTTTTGTGTTTCCTTAAACAACAAGAATATTATTGCTTTCAAGGTTGGTCCCAGAATGTCAGTACTGTCTCATTTTTTCCAGCAGTGTGTTCTGTTTTAATTGTAGTGGACTCTTGTAGATTTTTGTCACCTGAAGGAATTTCGTAACAATTAATCTGGTTGGATATGACTCAGGTAGAAAAGTTAATAACTATATCAAACTATAGCACTCTGCTTTCTTCCTGATCACATTTAGTGAAGACTCTCACTCCTTATCTCTCCAAACCAACCTACTCATATTTTGTGGAGACCTGATGAAGTTATCTCTTCACATGTTGCACTCTGTAAACCCAAACACATTAGTTCTTGCAGGGATGGAGAGAAGGAAGAAAATTTCCTGGTCTTTTCTTTTGATAACATCCTAGTTGTATAAAGTATTAAAAAATGTATATGAGGTTCCATAGCATTTTCAGATTAGTCAGAGGCTGCACTGCAGAAGCTAGTAAACCAAATCTCCATGTACTAATTTATTGTGACACTATTCTTTCAGTATGTCTTCTCCTCAGGACAGCAGGAAGAATCCAGAGGGGTTTTTTTGTTTGTTTTTTAAAAGAAACAACAAATACACTTCAGTACTAGTCCAACAATTCATGTGACCTAGAGGTCTCTAACTAGTAAAATAATATTTATGTATAACTATTTATGACTGATTCCAGTGGAGTAGTGTCCTGTGGAAAGACAAACTAAGGGAGAAAAAATTTTTTCTAAGTGTGAGCCATCCAGTAGGTCAAGATTAGATAATGAGGCCTTAAACAGCCAGTAATGGAACAACGTTAAGTTTTTTGAATTCACTAGGCAGTTGGATGTGCTAATGGAGGCACCATGCTGCAAAAGCATACATTTTAGTTGGAATTTCTTATGGCGGGGGGGAGGTGATTGCACATTATGATATGAATAGCTATGCTAAATGCATGGAAATTTTCTGCCAGAAAATTAAGGCCTCCTCTACCAGATAATGGCTCATTGGAGGAATGTAATAGTGGTGAAGTAAAATCTGAAAACAGATGATTTCCTATTTAATAGTTCATTGACTTTCCTTATAGAGTCATTGTCTCCACCATGATGGCTATGGTTTTTATTTTTATTTCATAATCAAGCTCAAGCTGTTTTGGTATGACCTGGGAAGGTGGTACTTTATTGTCAGAAAAAGGTTCAATTCATTAAATTCAGGTCAAATTACTGATTTCGGTTGGATTTGCACTAGTGTGCCTGAATAGATATTGCATAATAGATGAAATTGTTTTATTCAGTTTTGCCATCCATAAATGCCAGCCAATCTTCAGGATAAATTTTAGTACCTTCTGGTATTCATTTGTGTCTCCAAACATTTAATATTTCCTGAATAGTTCTAATATATGGTTCTGCTATAAACGTCTTCATAAACTTTTTTTGTGATTAATTATTAAGCTTTTAGAAGGATAAATGCATTAATGTTGCTTCTGACACCTGATAAAAATTATTAGGTTATTAGTATTTATAGTGTACTCTGAGAAGGTACATTATTTCCAAAACCAAAAATAATGAAAAAAATCTGATGAAGAGTTGTTTCTCTATTGTGCTGTCCTCCTCACTCTTCTGCTGATATCTGTGACCATAAAAATAGCTTTCCTATTTTTCTCTCAACTACAATAACAAATGTCCTACTTTTCTAGGAACTGCTATTCTGCAAAAAAAATTCTATTCTATCATTCAGTAAAAAATGCTTGGAGGGAAAGACATAAATAATCTGCATGTATCAAACAATGCAGAAAAGTAGATGGTGTCCAGAGTGACTCGAGTAGATTATCTCCATTGTACACCATGCTAAACTTACTGCCCTGGTTTCTTTATAAAATCTGCCCATGAATCACTAACTGAAATTTTATTGTAAAATTGGAATGATTTTCCTTGATTTAGGGAAAATTATGATTGAGAATCTGCAGGTTTCAGAAATGTGTAGCAAGGGAGAGCTTGTATCTAGAGCAACAAAAAAGGTAAGTTATGAGACTTTAATAAACATAAAACTATAGAATCACTAAATGGTTTGGGTTGGAAAGGATCTTCAAACCTCTTGTAGTCCAACCCTGCTGCATAGGCAGAGACATCTTTCACTAGACCAGGTTGCTGAAAGCACCATCCAGCCTGACCTTGAACACTTCCAATGATGTGACATCCAGAACTTCTCTGGGCAACCTATTCCATTGTCTCACCAACCTCATCATAAAGGATTTCTTCCTTACATCCAGTCTAACTCTTTCAATTGTCTTAAAATCTGATGTGAGAAACCTCTTGTCTAAAAATTAAACATTCACAGGTATACTAAATTCTAAAGTCTAATCAAATTGTGTTATAGAATCATATAGGTTGGATTCTTAAAGGTTCTTTCTAACAGTTACCTTAACGCTGTCAAGTCCACCACTTAACCATGTCCCTAAGCACCACATCTACACTTCTTTAAAATCCCTCCAGGGATGGTCACTCCACCACTTCCCTGGGCAGCCTGTTCTAATGCTTGACAACCCTTTTAGTGAAGAAATCTTCTACATGTATGTATGTTCTATGTAAACATTTGAGTGGAGAGGGTTGTAAAGTACAAAGTACTTTCAGAAATGAGAGATGTGTGCCACTTTGTGGTCCATACAGTTTCAATTCTGGTACCTAGGTGTGCCAGGTGTGTTTCCTTCTGGTGCCTGCAGAACTGTAATCAAGACCAGTGACAGCAAGAAGTAACAGCTGTGCAGCTGCTATTTTGAATATGAATTTCTTGCTAAAGCAAAATTACTGCAGGACATAGGAGTATATTATAGAATATGAGAAAGTATAATCTGCGTGAGTTCCTTTTGATTTTTAGTGCTTCATTTGGGATGCTTCTCTGTCGCAGACCTGTAAACCCACTAAAAATAACTATCACCTTTAATAACTACTATTCTCCTGCTGTCTCTCTCTACTATGATTCTTGTGCCAATATTTAATTCTACTTTTAAGCTATATCTACTTTAAATAAATGCAATTTAAATACTTGGAGTAGGTTTTTAGCAGTATAATCTGTGCTGAGGTAGTAATATCTAGCTCTTTTACACTGTTGATTCACAGGTTTCTTCTAGCTCTAAAAGTAGTAGAGATGAACCCTTTTCACAAAGGAAAATATTCAGTAGGCAGTAGATCTCTCGCTAGCAGTAAATCTTCAGTTATATTACTGCTGGCTTTATGATTACAGTCTTAGCTTTTCGTTGTTGTGAAAGCTAGTGATTTTACTTTTGAAAAATTTGGGGATACCTGAGTGGTGGATTATTTGTATGTCTATCTAATAAATACAAACAATGTGCAGAGAAGTAAAATAATTTATGTTTCAATGACCATAAAACAACAATCATTCATAGAACTATAATGGGTATCAATTAAATACCCATTAGTGTGGATCCAGATTGCAGAAATGAAACTTGTGTTTTCACAATGGCTTGATGAAACTTATGAAAAATCCCCAAATAAAGAACTAATTAGAGCGAATTTACTATTTAAACTATTTTATTTGAAAAATGTATCTTCCTTTTGTTGGGGTTACTGATTTGGTTTCTCTTAGCCATTATGATTGTTCATTGATTTTATTTTTTTTTAAATACAATTATGTTCATGACACTGAGATGATCTTTTCTACACACTGGTACTTCAGAAAAAGGCTGGAATATTGGTAGATTTAGTTCTAAGCATTCACTTAGTACTGCATTGCATGAATCTAGTTTCATACACTTAAGCAAAGGAATTAAAGATAAAACCACTCCGATATAGCACATTTACTATTCCTCCTTGGAGAGTTGAATTTCACCATGGTTTTGGATTTAAACACTGACATTACTAATAATTGTTTTGTCTTTTCTTCAGATTCCTGCTCCCTAAAAACAAGAGAGAGTTGTTAAAAAAGGCAGATGTTTCTCGTGAGATAGAGAAGATAAAGGAATAAACCAGACTGAGAATTACATTTACTCTCTCTGCTGATCGATTGGCAGCTAGGAGTGACAGAATTCTGTTGTAGGCATTTCCTATAGTGTGTTGCCCTCTTAGCAATATTGTTTTGATTGCCACAGTAAATATCCCCATGGATGTTAACAGATCACCGGGGATGATCTGAGTTTTCACCAGGATCACCAGTCACTGAAACAAGTTTTTAATGCCTCAGTGACTCCCGTTCATCTGACTGAGGAAAAATTCTTATAGGAAATTCATATCTAGGTAGTAGTAATAATACTACTACTAATAACAGCAATAAAGGCCCAAACAGTTTCACCTCAAAGATGTCTGAGAAAGAGATTATTTTTAATCAAGCTTTAAAATATATTCTTACTGAGCAATTATTTTCTTGTCACTGGGGATATTTTAGGTAAAATAAAGCATGTAGCATTAAAAATACTTAGAAAAGCATATGAAAGTATTTTAATCATATTGGGGAAGAAGATCCCTTCTGGAATTAAAACACCAACAGAAAAGAATCCCTATAACCTTGTTCATCATGAAACTGAAAGCACAGCATATCATTTATAAATGTTTATTATACTGAAAGGAAATTCTGTTTTATGACCATATTAAGCTTACATAATTCTTGGTAGAAGTTCAGACAGAGAATTGCCTGTAGTGGTAAAAGCATTGACTAGTGTATATTTGTGACTATATACATTCACAGCTTGAATTTTGTATGAACTGACCTTTCTTTGTCCTGCAGCAAGTTTTAGATTTTTATAAACTATTGTATTTCTGGCAATATGTAAATGTGCTTCTGAATTCCAAAAATAACAGAAAATTGCTGTATTTCTTATGTTCTACTTAGACCATGATGAGTTGGCATGGAAGTAATACAATAGATACACTGTTTTTGCTGCCAATACTGTGAACTTAGCTGCTTGATTGATTCTACTTTCATTCCGTTGTTACAATAATGTAAGTAGTACCTTGAGCACTAGGAGTAAGGAAGCCTTGTTTCCTATGGATTTGTGTCTCCTAAGTGATTAAGTGGTGTGTAAGTCAGCAACAGTTGTCACTGAATTTTTAAAAGACAGTTTGGGCATCTCTCCTGTGTGAATTCTCAGGAAGTCCAAACTGATGAGGCAGCCATTTCCTCGGTGAGATATTCAGCCAGGCTTGTTATCTTTGCCTCTTTTCATCTAGGACCTTAATATTTGTGAAACCTCTATCCTAGTGCTGCATCTGGAAAAATGTGGAGCCCCTTTTTCTAACACATTCCCCTCCACTGCTGTTGCCGTTTCACTCTCCAACCTACCTCCGGATGACTGATCATATAAAAGCTTGCTAAGAGTGTCCGTCCATATTTTCTCCTTTTTATTCTTTTGATTTTGTTGGCTTTTTTTTAATAAGTTATGCCAGATATTTTTTGTTACATGTAAACCATTAAAACTTACTTTACCACTGTCTACACTGATAGCTATTTCTTGAACATTTCTTCTACAGTATGTTAAAAAAAAGTTGGATGGGAGCGCAGAGAGAGAGAGAGATTTGTTACTTACATGTTAAAGGTTTATACTATAAAATTGTTTTTCTTTTCCACAAAAACTCAAATCAATAATGATGATAATACCTAATGCCTTAGCAGAATATATGCAAGTTATCATTGGCTCAGTTAAGCATTTGTGTAGTGTTTTCAATGTTTCTCAACATACAAAGATCAAAAATATACTTTTTATAATATTGTGTGTTTCCTAACAGCTACCAGATGTTTAGTGTTAGTATTGCTTTATATTTTCACTCAGTCTTGCAAATGATCCTAATACCCACTCAGAGATAGTTTCTTAAAGGCTATTAACCACTTGAGACATGTATGTAAATTTTCAAAACATTTAGAAATAAGAGTTTAATGTAATTTCTGTACATAGAAATAAGCTCCATCCCTTCTATTACTGTTTATTGCTTAATTTATGATATTTCATATAGCAGCTAATGGTCAGAAGGGCTGTGCCTCATTTTAAAATTTGAGGTTTTGTTAATGAAAATAGCACCCACTTAGCTCTCCCCCCCAAACCCAAACATACAAAAATTAATTAGCATATTTTTTCTTCTTGATTTATTTGACTTACTGCTTAATCCCCACTGATTATGAAACTGTTTTCTTCAATATTCATCATGTGCCATCCAGCTCCCTTGCTTGCTGTGAACTTATAAACCCCCTTCAGTATGTGAGTGGTGAATATAAAACTGAATCACAGAGAACAAGAAAGGTCATATAAACATGACTATACAGACATGATCCATAGGAGCAGTCTCAAAAAATATATCTGAAGCTGGAGTTTTCAGAAACTGAATTCAAATAGGATCAGATTGCTTTCCTGCACGCCATTATTTGAAGAAACCTGCTTTTGCAGGTTCAGATTTGTTATGTTCTGAGAGGAACAGTGTATATGTATAACCTAGAGAACCAGGCAATCACCAAGCACATGAAGTTTGACAAGAGCGAGTGCAAAATTCTGCATCTGGGAAGGGACAACCCTGGCTGTACATACGGACTGGGTGATGAGACACTGGAGCCCAGCCATGCAGAAAGGGACTTGGGGGTCTTGGTTTGACTGCAAGTTGAACATGAGCCAACAGTGTGCCCAGACTGCCAGGAAGGCCAACTGTGTCCTGGGGTGCATCAAGCACAGCATTGCCAGCTGCTCTAGGGATGGAATTGTCCAACTCTACACTGCGCTGGTGCGGCCTCCCCTGGAGTACTGTGTGTGGTTTTTGGCACCACAGTACAAAAAGGACATAAAACTATTGGAGAGTGTCCAAAGGAGGGCAACAAAGATGGTGAAGAGTCTAGTAATGAAGACATATGAGGAGAGGCTGAAGTCCCTTGGTTTGTTGAGCCTAGAGAATAGGAGACTGAGGGGAGACCTCATGGAGGTCTATGGCATCCTCACAAGGGGGAGCACAGGGGCAGGCGCTGATCTCTCTATGGTGTCCAGTGATAGAACCCAAGGGAACGGTGTGAAGCTGTGACAGGGAAGGTTTAGGTGGGAGATCAGGAAAAGGTTCTTCACTGAGAGGGTGGTCGGGCACTGGAACAGGCTCCCCAGGGAGGTGGTCACAGCACCGAGATTGACTGAGTTCAAGAAGTGTCTGGACAACGCTCTCAGTCATCTGCTCTGATTGGGCTGGTCCTGTGTGGAGCCAGGAGTTGGACTTGATGATCCTTATGTGTCCCTTCCAACTCAGGGTATTCTATGATTCTATGAATTTTATTTTTTTTCCTGTGTCCCATTCCGATTAGGAATAATGAATGCTGGGGGTAAAAAAAAAATCATATGCTATCTCTTAAGCTTTTAATTTTTGAGAATTTTTTTTTTCTTATTCTGCTTTGCTCAAAAATAACTATTTCACTTTAAGTCACTGCAAGAAAAGAATTTCTTCACTAATTACAGCACCTTTCTACTCCATGGACAGATTCAAGAAATAGCTGTTGTATGTTGAATAACCCCTTATGAAAACAATGTCCGAAGAAGACATCCAGTCCTCATTAAATATAGTTCTGCTTGGCTGCTCTGCACTTTTAATAGGAAATGAAGAACAACTGTGTGAAATACACTGTTGGTTGCTTTGTAGCAGCATGTCAGTGATATTCCAGCAGTTAATGAAAGTCGATGAAAAGGGATAGCTTCTGTAAGTGGTGCTTTATTTTTTATGCTTTGAAAGAACTAGCTGCATCATGTCCTTATGAGTTGGTTGGAGCTGTGTTTTGATAATAAACATGCGGTTCATATGAGCATACAAATAAGGAATGAAGTATGACAGCATAGAGCGTAAACATCCATAATTGCTTGTGTAGACAGCAGCAGAATCACAGGCAGTTTATGGTGATGACTGCAGCCACCTTCAAATGAAGACAAGAGATTTGTAACTGGTGAAAATTAGTAAGAGCGCCAAAGGTAATAAATAGTCAATATACAGAAATTATTCTGGCATTTTTGAACAGTAAGTTCAAGGAGAACATATAATTATGCAAATATTCAGAATTTTTAGTGTTTTATGCCCAGCGTGGTGTTTTACATTTGGCATTTTTAAGCCCAGTTAGCTTTTGACCTGCAAAGCTGTAGATGTCCTCCTCATAGTTTCTTTCCTCAACTGAAGGAAGGAAAAGGTGAAATTGCAAGACCTACAAAATGTTAATATTTCTGTCTAGAACCTCCTAATACTAAATGTGTTTTGTTTTTTTCTCTTATGCTGCTTTAGCTTTTATTAGTGTTCATCTACATTGAACTGTACGCTGTTCTCAGACAAACGTAGAATGACTATCTCAGCTGTTCTTAGGTAGCATTTGGAAACTGAATTCTGATTTTATGTTCTTAGGAGTCTAGAGTTTAATAACTTAATTTTTTAATCTACACTTAGATTTCTAGTAATTTTTTATCGACTCTTTTATACTCCACCAGGCCTCCCATCTGCCATTCAGAGGACATGAATTTTCTCTATATCCTGGGTAAATGGAGGCAAGATTGTCAGAAGGAATAAGTTGTCTGTTTATAAATGAGTGGCTGAGGTCTTCTAAGGAGGAGAGGTTTCCAGGTTTTGAATGCCTGTGTTATAGATGTTCCATACTTCCTCAGATATTTAAGTCTTAAGAGTAGGATTTCTTTTCGTCCTGAGCAACTGCTACTGGCTAGTTGAACTGGAATACTGGTTAAGATGAAATGTGCTCTGAAATGTCTGTTTCTATGCATTGCATACAAAGTTGCATAAGGCATATGGATTCCATTCAGAGGTCCGGGTGCCTAAAGGTTCAGTGTAATTATACTGAGTAGTAGAATAAATATCTTTTCCCATATTTTCTAAAATTTTAGAAATTCAGCAAGTTGCTTGGCTCATCTTGAAAGAAGTGTTTAAGAAGATCCAATGAATTAGTCAGGTAGCATGCCTAGAAAATTGAATCTATTCAATTTAAGAAGTATAAAATCTCAGTTTCAACTTTGTCTAGGAACTGATGAAAATAAAAATGTAGGAAAGCAATTACACTGAAGAAATCTTACCTAATAACTTGAAGATGATGGCCTTTGTATAAGCTTGGAAGAATTCTTACTTATTTCTTCATGATGCTCTCACTTATTTTGTTAGTACTGTATTTTTTTAATATATTATTATTATATTAATATATTATTATTATAATTATTTTAATATACTATATTTTTTAAAAAAATAAATCAGTGACATTTCACAGAGAATAGCAGCTGAAGTGGTTGCATGTTACAGAATAACTTAAAACATCATAAAATCACAGTGATTTTTCAGTATACACAAAATATACTGCAAGCATAGAAGAAATAATGAGGTATTCACTCTTGAATCCTCAGAGTGAATTGCAAAGTTGAGCATCACTGAATGAAAGGTAAAATTTTAATTAAGACCTATTTTACTTTATTTATGATTTGGCCAGGTGAGAGAAATGTTCTGTCTGAGAATGTAGCTATGATTTCTGCACTGAATTTGAACAGATGAAGTTCAATTCCTTTTTTGTCTTACTCCTGTGAAGGAATGGAAACATTTTGATACACGAAATATTCAGGTACGTTAGGAGTGTAAGGAAAGAGATAGTAATACATCTAAAAAGTACTAAGGATCTTTGTTCAAGTTTTAGTGGAAAAAGCTTGCAAACGGATTTTACAAAGTGAATGCAAGTTACAGCATGTACTAAACTCTCTAGAATAAGATCTCTGTTTCCCATCTCTTCAACCTGCTTTCATATCAGCTTGTAACTTTTTGACCAAGCCTGTGCGACTAGATATTTGCAAGGTCTAAGAGGCAGTTTCCTTGGAGATTAGTCCTCAGGTGGATAGTTAGTGACCTTGGTTTGTGATGTTTAATGGAATTGGAATGCACTTTAAAAATGGTTCTCTTTTTTGACAACCCTTTATTAGCAGCCAGCAATTAAATGTATTAAGAGCCCTTGTTCGCACTCTTTCAGCCACAGAACACTAAGGGACGTATATGTTATAATTACAATTATCCATGCTCCTCATTGTCCTGCTGAGGAATGCAACTGTAATTCTGGCAGCCAGACTGCATAGTTGGCTTGCTGTCCTTGGACTGCAGATGTCTAATTGCAGGCAACCATTTCATTTCAAATGGCTCATTAAAGCAGAAGCCATTTAGCATTGCTAACATGGATCTGCATCCATGATTATGCATTTAATTAGAAAAGTGCAAGCTTTTTTCCTTTGTAATCTGGATTTACAAAATTTCTCCTATGTAATCTGTTTTGGAAGAACTTGAATGGTTTCATTTATCACCTTTTTTTTGAAGTGCTTAATGTCTGTGTTATTCATCTGTGAACTTGATAAGCTAGATATAACCACATTGTATGCATTTGTGTTTTACTAGTGTTGCATGTTTGTATAATTTATCCATTTTGAATTTTCCTTAATCTGAAAATCACTTATTCTGCCACTTTATTTGTACCTGTTGCTAAAACAAGTTTAGGTACATAAGCATCACTGTTGATCTCACCCTGAGAAGCTACTAGTAAAATAATAGGATTAGCTTAATGCTTCTTTTCCTTTCCCGTTTCTTTCAGCATTATAAGTAAGAAAGTTTTCCAGTATAAGCAGGAAAAATAATCTCCTTGAGTACTTTCTTCTTTTCTTGAGCTGTGTAGGTTATTTATTGTCTATTTGTGTGCGTGCATTGATAGCACACTTTTAGCTTAACATAGCTGGGACTCATTTAAATTGCATTACTGATAGAGTTTCTTCCTTCTCTATATGCTACACATATGAGACTACTTTTTGAACCCTTAGTGCTAAACTGGTTTTGTAGTGTTTCAGTTAGTAATTGTAATCTGAGGGATTTGCTGAGGTTCCCCCCTCCCCCCCCCTTTTTTTGTTTTGTTTTTTTTTGAGACGCATGAACCCCCAGATTTTTGTATTTGGACAGATAAGCACATTTGTAGTGCAAGAAGAGATAATGGACTCTCATTCTCATCACCTATCCCCCCCACTGAAAAAGTTTCTTTCTCTTGCACTTTACCTCTGTGCATTTTACTTCATCTTTTGTTCCCAAGAACAGTTACCTGACATATTTAGTTTTCTGTGTGATCCTAGTGGCAAATCCCTTCTAGGTAAGGGTTAGGGAGGTATGTTTAAGTAAACACGTGAAAAAATGTCAAAGGAAGTAAGCCTCTACACAGGTGATAATTTCCAAATATTGTGAAAATACGCAATAGAATGCTGTGCAGTGCTTTGAATTACAGGACAAAACTGGGACAATTTGAACTGCTGGCTCCAGAATAGAGGAGGTCAGGACAGTAAAACACATTTAAGAAACGTGAAAAAGCTTCTTTCTGTCAAGCTTTTGGAGGGTGCAAGGAATATGAATGAGTTTACAGCTGATGAGGCAATATACATTCTAAGGCTGTGAAATACTACCTTCTGTCTAACTCCTAACAAAAATTAAACTGATTATAAGCAAAGGTAGGATTTCTCAATGGGCTTTGCATCTTCTTTTTTAGGAATCTAATTAGCTTCCTCTTTTTTTCATGTATGTCCTGCGTCGTCTTTAAGTTTTGCATACTCTTGAACTAAAAGGCAAAAAATGTTTAGCTTCTACTGCTTGAATTACAGTCAAAAGCACAAGTGTGTTTTCTGTTCTCTGGTCTATTACAATTAACATAAAATGTTGGTGTGTTTTTCGTTATTCAAATAACTTAAATAAACACCAAATGGGACATCTCTTCCCTTTCCCACCTCTCTCAGTAAAGAATGGACAGGATTAAGAAAACTAGTACTGTGTTGAACTGCTGCTTGTTCACAGTAGTATCTTTGGAATATTGTTTGATCTGTGGGTTTCATTTGTACATCTGAAATCACCCTCTAAAAGAAGTAACACCTATTTTCAACTGTCCTGATTTAACCCCAGCTGGTAACTGAGCATCACACAGCTGCCTCTTACCCTCGCCCTCAGGGGATGGGGAGGAGAATGGAAATAAATCCAACAACTTGTGGGTTGAGATAAAAAAAGTTTAATAGGATAACAAAGGAAGAGAATAATACTAATAGTAATAACAACAATAATAACATTTATTTGTATATTTTAAAAAACCCAGGTGTTACACAAATGCAGTTGCTCACCACATGCAGAAAGGAAGGGAAAAGAAGATGCTCAGTCTGTTCCCAAGCACTGATTCTACCTCCCAGCTAGCTTCCCCAGTTATATAGAATCATAGAATCATTAAGGTTGGAAGAGACCTCAAGGATCATCCAGTCCAACCGTCCCCCCACCATCTATTACCCACTAAACCAGATAAATATCCGGAGCATGATGTTCTATGGTGGGAAATATCCCTTTGGCCAGTCTGGGTCAGCTGTCCTGGCTGTGCTCTCCCAGCTTCTTGTGCACCTTGACTTAGTGTAGACACTACAACTACCCAGCAGCAACTAAAACCATCAGTGTCTTATCAACATTCTTCTCATACTAAATCCAAAACACAGCAGTATACCAACTACTAGAAAGAAATTTAACCCTGTCTCAGCTGAAGCCAGGGTATGGACCCTGTTAGAAATGGAGGACCTGCTGCAATTTAGCTAGAGAGCAGTTTTCCTATCAGAGGTAGAAGTCAAGATTTGTGGATCACCACAGCTGTGAATCATTCTGTTTAACTTTTAAAATGAATACAGTATTGTCCAATGAAACAGTTTGCTTCCTTAGAGTTAACTGCGTGGATCAGAGCTGATTGTAATTACACAATGAAGTCTGATTTGTGTCACAGAAATTACAGAGTATGGTTTCCATTCAGATCTTAGGTTTTAAAGTTTGAAGTGTTTGAAGTTTTTTGAGTGAGTCTTACTCTCGAAGTAGGGTATGCAAGGTAAGCTAAATGTCTAGGCTCCCTCTAAATTCAGGATAGCCGGATGAATCACTTTTGGATTCATGGCTTTTCTGGTAGTTTTTGCATGGCTGAAGTCAAGTAAATGAATTTTATCTGAGATGTAGACTCCTTTTCTGTGATGAATCAGGTGTTTGGTGTTTTTTTTTGGTTTGTTTGGTTGTTTTTGTGTTTTGTAAAGCTACAGTTCACCAGGATCAAATGGTTTAAAAGGCAGTATATTCGAAAAATATTCATACACAAGGCCACATGTATATTATATATATCCAAGTAATAGCTCTGAAATCTTCAGAAATGCATATCTTAAGAAGTATTCAGTCTTTAAGAGGTTTTTCCATATATTACTTCTCTATAAGGATTATTTGGTGATTCATTTTTCTTCTTACTTTTAAGAATGTAAACCAACTTGGAAAACAGTCTCTCAGAAGAACTCTTGTGCTAGTCATAGACAAGAAAAATAGACTGGAATCTCAGCATATAACTTCTTCCTCTAGCAGCAGTGATTAGATAGTATCTCAGTTACTTTGCCTCTTGAAAGATACTTTCACTTCCTATTTTTTGCTTAATGTTAATCTTTTAAGAAAAAAGAGTAGTGCACAACTGACAGTTTTAGTAAGTTGGATTTGTTTGAGCAAGATAACAGTTCCCAGAGGAATGTGAGCATGTGGTAGAGTACTTTACAATCTCGCTTTGCGTCTCAGAGAGCTTTCTTGACTTGGCCTTGCTGCTGCTGTTTATTTCCCTGAGGAATGTCGGCAAGAGGAACTGTATTCATCTCTGAAGTACAAAATTGCTTCCTGGGTTTATTTTTCACACCTTTTATTTTTCAAGCAAAAGTCTACTTTCCAAATTCTTTCTGTTGTGTTAATACTATAGACTGCTTAGTGGGTTGTGGCAGAGATGGTGGCTTTCTCAGAATATTAATATAGAGCTAGTTAGGCAGGTAGCGTTTATCCAAAGAGAATCCAGTGATGATATTTTACCTGCATTCCAATCTGATAATTTAGTTCAGATTTTACCAAACTGAAGTCATGTTAAATGCTTGCTTTGTTTACTTTGTAAAGAAACGGTAGTTGACTGTACTTGCTTCTGAAATTTAAACTAAATGTATTTAAGATACATAGGCATTTTCTACCATTTCCAGAGAAAGATAGTGGAGAAAAGCATTTTGTGATGAAGAGGTGCACATGGAAATACTATCCAAGGTCTAAGCTAAAAATGTTCATGGAAAACATATAAAACTGACTGTTATATCTAGATCAGCCACTCTTTTCAAGATTGCCCTGCAATTAGAAACAGGCTAATGAGACACAATCTGTATCCCTGTAATGTTTCTCTAGTTTCTCCTCAGCAGTACTGTATCTATTCTGACATCAGTTGATACAGCAGAAACTATCCCTTGTACAGTGACATTAAAATGAAACGTGTTTTTTGTCTTGCTTCTGATGCACTGACATCTTATGGACTTACCATTCTTGTTAAAAAATTAAGTAATTTTGTGATTATTCCACATCATGTTAATAGAGAATTATCATATATAGCTGCTTTATTATTAGTTACAAATAAAATGAAATTTCTGTCAGTGGAGCTGTCCTGGTTTCAGCTGAGAGAGAGTTAATTTTCTTCAAGAAAGTCGGTATGGGGCTGTGTTTTGGATTTGTGCTGGAAGCAGCGGTGATAGTGGAGATGTTTTTGCTGTTGTTGGGCGATGTTTACACAGAGCCAAGGACTTTTCGGCTTCTCGAATCGCCCCGCCGGTGGGATGGCGGGGGGTGCACAAGGAGTTGGGAGGGGACAGACAGAACACCTGACCCAAACTGACCAAAGGGGTATTCCATACCATATGACGTCATGCTCGGTTTATAAGGGGTTTGGGAGGAAGAAGAAGGGGGGGGCAGCGGCGTTCGGAGTGATGGCGTTTGTCTTCCCAAGAAACCATTACGCGTGATGGAGCCCTGCTGTCCTGGGGGTGGCCGAACACCTGCCTGCCATGGGGAGCGGTGAATTAATTCCTTGTTTTGCTTTGCTTGTGCACGCGGCTTTTGCTTCACTTATTAAACTCTTGTATCTGAACCCACGAGTTTTCTCACTTTCGCTCTTCCGATTCTCTCCCCCTTTTCCAATGAGGGGGACTGACCGAGCGTTTATGTGGTGCCCAGCCAACGGCTGGAGTAAAACCACGACAGGAGCTATGGCTGAAAAGGTTTTTAAACCACTCTAGAATGTATGTAGATTTTAATCAGTCTTTATTAGTGTACTTGTCGATTTGTTTACAACAGGGTTAACAATGGGAATGGGAAGCAAGGTTTCTCGTGTATAAGACGAATTATTCTCTGAGTATCTAGACTAAACCTTTTCTCTTGCATTTCTGTTATGAGCTTGTCTTTTACAAATTTTTAAGTCTCCTTACCAAAAGATTTGCCCTGTGTCTGTTTTTTTCTAGTATTTGACATAGAGGCAATGTGATACGGCACTGTAGGGCCTGATGCATTTTCATTTTGGGTGTTAATCATGTCCATCAATCCGAGATTCCCATTTATTTTTAAAATAGAATACAAGTTCATGATTTCCACTACTATTTTCTGGTTCTCTGACTTCCATTTTCTGTCTTTGTATTTCTCTGGTAACTTACATCAGGCTTGTAGCTATGATATCCTGCTGCCTATTGATTTAAAGACTCTTTAATTGAAAGCTATTCAGCAAACACGGTTTTCAATTTACTGTTTTACCCAACTATGTTTAGGTGCCAGAGGCTCATTTGCAGTAGCCGATGGTTAAACATTTAAAAGTAAAACTGCATGTCACCTAGGTATGGTTCAGTAATATGCAGGGTTTTCACCAGGGACTTGTCATACATCTTACATAGCCTGCAGGCTAAAAGTGTGTGTCTGTGCATTTGTGTCTGCGTGTGTAACCACAAGAAAGGAAAAGGCAAAGAATCAATGATCTCAAAATTAATTAAAATCAGGAAGACTTTCCCCCTGCTGACAGTATATTTAGGATAAAAATAATTAAATGAGCTATTGTGGCAAATGCAATATTGATCGCTCACCAAGAGCAGCTCCTTGAAGACTGAGATGAAGATTGATAACTGTTTTTTAACAGTTAGAGCCAAAGGCAACCATTCCCATCTTCAGTTTTTGTGCCTGTGTGCAGTCTGACAAATGGCTTTCAACACAACTCTCTATTGACCCCTATAAAAAGCTATTATCTACCATAAATAAATGGCATATATGCTGCTTCTCCCCTCTTCTTTGTATCTGTATATCTGAAAATGTTTCATTTATGATTTTTCTGTTCCTTATGCTTTAAAAGTAGTAACTGACATCCTTTCAGGGCAGAAAGATCTATTTTTGTTTGTTTCAGGTCAGAGGTGGATTTTTTTCTTCCTTTGTGTAAACAGGTGCAGGAATTACACCCTGGCATTAGAGATGAAGTGTAGATAAGATTAATATTTTCAGAATAATAGTGAAATGAAATAAACTTGAAGATGGCACCAGATTTTCTCAAGAGATCACTGGACTTCAACTACAATATGGCTACAATAGCAAATTAAGAAGACCGATGGGTGCAGCCCCATACAGGAAAGCTTTTGTTGCCAAAACCCTGAGTATTCTTTTTTCACACTATTTTCAGCTATTTTGATTCAAGGTATCTCTAGTTCATTGCTTCAGACAAAGCCAATTAGCAGATGGAGCACATAAAGTACAACCCTAGATGACATCTCTCAGTGAATTCTGTCTTAAAAGAGCCTGGTCCATGCACTATGAGCCTGCTCCATGATGTGAATCAGAACACCAGTATTTGGTAACTATCGGGAGAGTCACTTCCAAAGGTTGCTGCTGAGTGAAAATAAAATCTGTGGTAGACATTTCAAAGTAATGGAGCCTTGAAAAATTATTGTGAGAACAAATCTTAGTGAAAGGAAAACAAATGGACAAGCAGTGTTTTTGTCTTGGTGAGAGACTAAACGAAAAACCAACATCATTAGTTTTATTGCAGATAAAACTAATGCTAGAGGCAATGTAGGCCCGCTGTTGAATGGGGCGGGTGCCCTGGTGACTGAGGATGCAGAGAAGGTGGAGCTACTGAATGCATTCTTTGCCTCTGTCTTCACTGCTGCAGACTCTCCCCAGGAGCCCCAGACCCCTGAAGCCCCAGAGGAAGTCGGGGCTAAGGATGAGCTACCCTGGGTTGATGAGGACTGGGTTAGGGAGCAGTTAGCCAAGCTAGACATCTGCAAGTCCATGGGGCCTGATGGGATGCACCCGCGAGTGCTGAGGGAGCTGGCGGAGGTGATTGCCAGGCAGCTCTCCATCATCTTAAGCAAGTCATGGGCGACGGGAGAGGTGCCTGAGGACTGGAGGAAGGCAAATGTCACTCCAGTCT
>VWZZ01007270.1:116785-238113 GCA_013399095.1 Psophia crepitans | reverse complement strand
GTGAGGGTGACAGAGCACTGGAACAGGCTGCCCAGAGAGGTTGTGGAGTCTCCTTCTCTGGAGACATTCAGAACCCGACTGGACGTGTTCCTGAGTGATGTGCTCTAGGTGGCCCTGCCTTGGCAGGGGGGGTTGGACTCGACGATCTTTCGAGGTCCCTTCCAACCCTTGTGATTCTGTGATCAAAAATGCTATAGACAGGAAGGGAAGTAAATAATATAAGCTTAACGTGTTTAAATTATCTAAACCAGCCTGTTGAAAGCATTCACCTCTGAAGCGCATTAATTTATCTAAGGGATTATGGAAGCAGACTCTTATGCATCAACTTGTAGAAAGACACTTGCAAGAGAAAAATAGTTCCATATCATCTGGAAAATAAGCGTTTCTTTACGAAGCGATGTGAATTGAGAAGTGCTTAACAAGTGCCTCCTACCTGTGGCAGTCTTGTCCTGCTAATGGCTCTGACATGAAACATTCCTGTGTCAATGTTTTTGGTGAGCTAGAGCTCTGTGAGATTCCTCTGTTACTACACTGTATGAATAGACTGGTTCTTCTCAGATCTTTCAAGATAAAGGGCTCGCATAGAAATAATTCTTCGTAGAAATAATTTGTTCTGTTTCTTTCTGAATGAATCTGAAAATAGTTGTACCTTTTTGAAACTCAAAGGCTTCTTGTGATTTCTATAACTGGATCATTTTTTGTTCCTTTTTTAATTAAATATTAGATAAGAACTTGTAAAGAAATCAACTGTTAAGAAATTTGAGGCATTGAAATATCTACCTTTTGAGCTTTAGAGTACTGAGACCTCTCGTTAAAATATGAGGTGAAATGGATAATAATCTTAAAATGAAGAAACTACTGTCTTGTAGACCTCATTTTTATGCTGTCTGCTGCCTCAAATGATTTATTATCATTCAGGAAAGGTTTTCCTAAACAACCATGACATTTCCTGCACACTGTGATATCTGAAAATTTCTTCATCAGGGGCAGAAGTTAACACCGTGGATTAACTACTTCAGGAGAAAAAATTTTCCTTCTATGAATGTTCATCATTTCATTGTCCATGAAAGTTTGTCTAGGAAATAATGGATGAAGAAATTAAGATGATAAATTGTTAACCTGAGTGAATTTTTTTCTTTTCGGGATTCTTTGCAAAACAATTGGTTTCATTAAGACCATACCACTAGGCATCTATGTTAAATATGATCCTTTGTGATTTTAATTCCATGACATTATATTTTGAGTTTGTTCAATTTTGGGGGGGCATAAAATATTGTAATTTTTTATGGTAATTTTCCCATACCTGATCAATAATCACTTCCGCTTAGTTTTAGAGACAGGACTGGTGTATTACGTTATATTTATAAGAGAGAGCTATACCACAACACGTTGAAATATAGTCTTCCTTTAATTTTTTAGAGTTTTGTCACACAGTAGCCACATAACTTGAATATTTTCGGAGCAGATGTATCTCTTGGGATAAGTATTTTGAGAAAATTTCAGCTAAATCAGATTAGCTAATCCTGGATGAGAACTAGGCCAGAAATGTTACGTTTCCAGCATTAGTGTTTTGTGGTTGGTTTGGTGGGCTTTTTTTGTTGGGGATATTTTTCACAACATTTCCCTAGAAAAGTGCAAGCATTCACTATGTTAAAGTAGAAGCTTGGAATTTTGTGGAGGGCATCAGTGAATGTTATGTGTCTCCTCCTTTTTACTGAATCTGATACAAATGCACTTTTGTAGTCCTTATGGAGAAGGATGTTAATCTGTCCTAGCTGAACTGGACTTCATATACATATCTGTGGGATCCTGTAGAAAACACCCTCTGTGGTTATATAAATTAAAAACTGTATGTGCACAAGAGAGGTAAAGCTGACATCCTTACAGCCATTATTTTCTGTGTGGTAAACACTGATTCTGTAGAGATTTTTCTTAAAAAAAAAAGAAAAAATAAATCTATATGTATGACAAACATGTAGAGCGTGTTTTGTTTGTTAGTTTTTTCCCATAGAAATGTCTGCATGCTCTATGTATAACAGACAGAAAAAAATTATTTCCTTGTAACTACCCAAAGCAGCAGCTACACTTAATACCTCATGAAAATAATTTCTTTAAAATATCAACATACAGTATAGAGCCATAAATTATAAAAGTATCTTCATAAACTCTTACCAAAATCCATCTTTTGATAATAATTAGATTTAGTTTTCCATTTTTAAGTTGTCTCTTGATAAAACCCCTCTTACCATGTTATTTGGCAGTCTTTGGAAGAAGAAGCCAAGAGGTAATAAAAACTAAGGGCGTTAGCCTATTGCCTTGTAACCTGACGTTGCTTTGAATTCCACTATATCTACATTCTGTTTTTTTCAGTTCAGTGTAATTAATTTGGTGTATCTTTGGGTAATTTAGACAGGTGAGGACATATAAGACTGGCTTAGTACAAGAGAGGATGCTTCTAAAGGGTAGTGCATTGTGTAGTGCTGTGATAGTGGCCTCTTCTCGCAGATAACTAGTGACAGGACAAGGGGGAACGGCTGCATGTTGCACCAGGGGAGGTTTAGGTTGGAGATGAGGAGAAACTTCTTCCTGGAAAGGGTGGTTGGGCATTGGAACGGGTTGCCCAGGGAGGTGGTGGAGTCACCGTCTCTGGGGGTGTTTAAGGAAAGGTTGGATGTGGTACTCTCTTGACACGGTTTAGTGGGTAATAGGTGGTGGGGGGGACGGTTGGACAAGATGATCCTTGAGGTCTCTTCCAACCTTAATGATTCTATGATTCTGTGATAGCTAAACTGAGAAACAACTTCAGAATCAGAATACACAGAAATGAGCTGAGTGATAGCAGCAAACTGAAAACTTGTACACTTTAAACTATTAACAGTAATTTTTGATCATACTTTCTCTGAAGATGTAAGAAGGAATAGAATACTGAGAAATTTTTTAGCAGGTGCAGACGAATACTTTTTTGCTCTTTGCAGAAAAAGGATTACATGAATGATCCTCTTGCTGTTCTCTCTTAGAACTCAGAAACTGTACAAAACTGTTAAAGTCTAAAGAACTCCTGGAATAATTGATGAGGCTTATCACATTTGTACCTATTTGTTTTTCCTTCTAGTTTTTCTATGAAGGCCATTTGGCTAGTAGAGCTGTTTGTGAGTATGAATGAGAAAACTAGAAATACTTGTGCTGCTGTGGTTAAAGCAGAATGTACTTGTATATTTCCTCTATTTTCTTCCTTTCCTCCCTTCTTTCTTCCCTATGCAGTCTGCAATTTCAGATATGGAAAACCTTCTGAAATATAAGGGATTAACATCTCTAAAAATAAGATGAATGGTATGAAAATTATGTTTTTAAATCTTGAAAAAACATAGTTAAGAGGTATTTGTACACTTCAGGAAAAGTAAATCCTCATCAGATTAGTCAGAGATGTGCAAAAAAATTGTTAAAACTTCTGCCTCAGCTTGGCACGTTTTTATTTTTAAATGTAGATTCCGATGCAGTGCTGAAATTTGACTGTTATCCTGACGGATGGAATCCTGATAGAGTATTGAAAAAGCTGGAAGTATATTCAGTTTTCAATTCCTATTTTTGGTTCAGTAATTGTGATAATTATATACTATGAATTGGCTTTATGATATAAATATCCTTTTGAAAGTGAACTATCTTTAGAGAGAGTTCCAAAATGTTGGGAAAGGATCGCTGGGTGAATTTGGATTTTGTATATTGC
This sequence comes from Psophia crepitans, assembly GCA_013399095.1. Classification (NCBI taxonomy): domain Eukaryota; kingdom Metazoa; phylum Chordata; class Aves; order Gruiformes; family Psophiidae; genus Psophia; species Psophia crepitans. The sequence continues at coordinate 234,389 of VWZZ01007270.1, read as the reverse complement.
TACAAATTTCATTGAACATACCAAGATATACAGCCAAAAAACTTTGGTCACTCTGAAGATTGTGATGGGTTCTTCTGTTGACCAAAACACAGCCATGCCTAACATGATAGCAAAATTGAGTTGTTCTTATTAGTAAGCTTGTACTTCTAGCACTGAATTACTACAAGTGACTTCTAAGCTTTGAAAATTTCATATACATTAAAAACACCCATGTAATTTTTCTTTATTTTGTTTATCTGTCTATCCTTATTTTCTTTATACTTTGAACTTGTGTGCTTTGTTATTTAAGGATTTTTAAAGTACCTAATACTTAATCTTTCAGTGTTGAGGTACCTCTCAGCACTAACCATTGAGGTTCCCATTAAAAGTTATTAATTTTTTTCTGTAATATCACAATTTGAAGCTGTAGTTAAATTAGGTAAATTTCTGTGGGACAATATATTAGAATAATAGTCTAAGATGGCTGTTTTTATGACAGTATTTTTAGAAGGTAACCTGGAAGAGTGGTGTCATAAATTAGAATACATCCTTTCAATCACTGAATAAACTGACTTAGTATAAACAAATTTTAATAAAATAAAAATTTGTTTAATGGAAATATGTCTGAATGTATTTAACTCTTTGTCTACTCTGGTGAAGCTGGAGTCAATTTATGAGAATCTGATTATTAGAACTAGCATCATAACGTGATAAAAAGTTTATTCGGAAAGCAAACCCTAATTAATGGAGAACTTCATTGAAACAAAAAGCAATTATACAGTGAAATGTAGCTGGTGGAGGCACAACTGCAAAGAAAACGTAATGTTACAAGGTCACTTTGCTTTTCTGCAATCTGTCTGCACTAGAACCTGCAAGTTGATTAAAGATTGTACAAAAATAACAAAAATCAGTGAGAATCTAAAAATGGATATGTTTCCAAAACTAAAAATACCCACCCCAACCCCATAAAATACCTACTTTCTAAATCTAAACAAAAGATTTATTTTATAAATCATAAGCCAGTGGTCTCTTCTAGTACCTTTTTCTTTGGGTATTAGTGATTTTAAGGAGGTGTTAATCCAAAAGCAAAAAAATTGCTTATTTAAAACAGAACCATAGGATATAACAAAGGAATTATAGAAGGCTGATATAAAGCAGAATCATGTTTTGAAACAAACATATACTTTTTTATGGGCTAATTATGTTTTTCAGTGCTTAACAATTTCTTTTCTCCTGCAAATGTGAACTTTGCAAGGCTGCACATGTAATCATGCTTTTTTTGCTGAGGATATTAAAATCTGTGTCATTAGTTCTTTCTAAGGGAATTGTAATGTAAATGGAGCTTGGTGAAAGCAGGAGAAGGTGATTTATTATGAAGATTCAGAACTGAGTCAGAACTGTCTCTGCATTTCAAAGTCATGAATTTGCACTTTTTTGTCATTTTATGTAAAAATTTGGAAGTGTGAAAGCTCTGTAATCCTCAAACATTGTGGAACATACAAGGTGCAAATATATAACATATAGAGATTCACTCTTTAAAATATCTTTTTTTTTTCCCCTCAATTTTTGATCAGATTTGTATTTGATGTCTGGATTACTTTATGTCTGTAGTTAGTGTTATGAGGTGTACTTTCTTGTTGCACATGGGAACAGAGGTGTTCAGTGTTTATGCCGAGTAGGATCTTTCTGTAATTATGAATTTCTTCTGCAGAGGGACTTTTCTTGTGGTCTGAGGAGTGTTGAATACTGAGCTAATATAGTAGTAGCAGGCAGTTCTTTATTATGGATGTGGTTGATGGAGTTGCAGTGATCACAATAATATTGATTTTTGAAGAGGAGAACAGATGAAAGGAAATAGACTACCAAAGACCAAATAATGACCCATAGTTCCTGGTATTTAGGTTTTTGCTATCTGTCCTTAAGGTATATAAAAGAACGCGATGGATTTTTTTATTGCAAAAAATATTATAGCACATACCATAATTCATTAATTTCAGAAGAAAAGCTGAGAAAGTACTTAAGAATAACTTTCACCTGGTATTTTTATATTTGTTCTGAAGGCTATATAGAAACATAACATCATAACACATCTTTCCTAATTGTCTATTATAAGCACATTTTTTCAAGTGTTTATGCAGTCAGACAGCATTCATTATTGCAAGCAGTACAACGCTTGCATTTCTTCTTGGATTAGGAAAGTTTATGATGTGATGGGACATTTAAAGGATCTTATGAAATCACACTTTATGTGGTCTTGTTAGCCAGAAAATAGAAAATGGGAGAAAATAAATTTCTATAAAATATCATTATAGAACTAATTTTTTTGCCTTTTTTCTTTTTTTTTTTTCCCATACAGTTAACCGTGTTTATTCCAGATAAATGTAGATGACCAACTAATCTGAATTCTTTAAACTGGAAACTTTTTACTCTGTATGATTGGAAAGAAGTAAACCACTCTGAACATCTGTACAGGGTAGTAACAGATAACTTGTCCAATAAATGGTTACCTTAAAAATAAGTGAGAATGAGGAGTTGATCAGAAAGTTCAGGAAATCCATCACAGCTTAAACTTACATCAGAGGAGCAAACCTTGTGTTAGAGAGACTGGCTTCGAAACTAGAATGTCATCCAATCAAATTTAAGCACTGAAGAAAAAGATAGATTTCTGAACATTCTGAGACTCATTCTCTTAACTGAAAATTTCCCTCATACTTAAGATTTAAGCTTTTGCTCCACAAGAATGACAGTGTGTCTTTGTCAGAAAACATAATTCAAAATTTTCCTAAGCACTTCAGGGTGTGTTCTAAAACTTCAGCATTTTATTTGCTAAAATTAAATTCAGATCCTGCACCAAAGGTCAAGCAGATGAGAGAAATACTACTGTTCTTACTTCAGAAAAAAACGTGTTAAAGGTACTAACTACATCTCCTGTGTCAGTTACTGGCAAAATTTCAAGTTGCCTGAATTTCACCTCCAGTAAATTAAAATCAAGATACAATAAGTGACTACCTGCTTGTCAGATTCTTTGAGGTACTTAACACCATAAATATTCTATAAATATCTGAGATTGTTTTGTGAGAGTCTACCACTTCAAACTTTTGTAGTAGGCAATAAATTTTTATTCTGTCAATAAAAAAATGCCTGTCCTTTCCTATATAATGACAGTGTAATGGCAAGAAATGTGGAAACAGCATCACTGTCCTTTGGAATGGTTTTCCTGTTCTTTTGTTCTCTTGACATTTTCTCAAAATTTGTAATTGTTTCATGTTCCACTTGCCATTTCTCTGAGAATCGGAGATCAAATTATGAGGCATTGATGTAAAAGAGGAGAATATTTTCCTTTCTGTGTAAGACAAAAATACACTTTTTCCAAAATAGTTACCTAGCATATATAAAAAAGTTCTACTTTTATAAAGTAAAAAAAAAAAAAAAAATTGATAGTTTTAAGGCCTTTTTCAGTAATATAAGAAATCATTTGCTTTGTTTGAATGTTGGGGAAAATAGTTTGCATCTATTTTTTGTCTACTTAAAATCACATACACATCTCCTTAAACAAACATCCTATTTAAAATTCACAAGGCATCTAAATGTTAAAAAAAAAATCTAAGCAACTATGCCTTAATGTGATGATTATTCAGCTGAAATGCTACCATATTTTTTCTAAAAAGAACATTTATACTAACAAGTTCTTTGATATTTAAAAAAATTAGATGACCATTGCTTATAGCTTGTTGATGCTCAGATCTTGTTTCCAGATAGAATGGATTTTTTGGGGTGAAAACAAAATCTCTAGTCTTTGTTTAATTGTACTCCAGAGTGGAGTTGGGAATGTGTCAAGAAGTAAGAAAACACCAGCTTTAATAAGCATACAATGCAATTTAACAGTTCATAAAACAGTAAAATTTAATCCCAGGCTGAGAGATTTATTAAATCTCACTCAGCAAAATGGTTTTGTGGGATGTGTTAGCAAGTGAGAATTAAGTGAAATGATTTCAGGGGCAATAGATTTTATTACCCAAGGAGGGGAGGAACTAGTTTTGCAAGCCGTTTCTTCTTAATTTCATTCACTCATCATAATTGCCTTGAGTAGGAGAGCTTTCTGTGAGTAGTAGTAGCATGTTTGGTCTCTGGAATTTGTGTGATACTATATTTGTCAGGCATAATCTAACCGAAATATCTTCGGTTGGTGGTCTTGTGCAGCAGTGCTTTTAATGATTGTTAAAGATTTTTAAATCTAACACAACTTAAGCCTCTATTTGTAAGATAAAATGACCCCTTTTTTTTTTATTTTGCCATTTTTGCATCCATGCTTCTTGTTCATGCTTTCCTTTCTTCCCTGGTTTCTCCTTCCCTGAACAGTTGTTCTAAGTTTTTGTTTTCATAGGCTACAAAAATTATGTTATTTCAGTCTCTTTTCTAATACGTCTGCCAATTAGAGGATTCAAAATCCTGCTTTATTCTTCCAGACAGTTGTTACATCCAAGTGAAATAGTATGCTGACTTGTATCACCTGCTTATGTCCTACTTACAGAAATGTTAACATATCACTAAAAAAAAAAATTAAATTAAAAACTTAATGACTTCCAGTAGCTTTATTTGTATAGCCTCGTATGTCAAACTCCTTGAAAACACTGCTCAAGAGTCCAAGTGTACCCACAAGTAACTCAATGCTATGCTAATATCCTTGTTGCTATGAGTTGATGAAAGGACTTTTTTTCCACTGTTACTTCCCAAATTGTGTTCAAACTATAATACAGATTTCTGTGGGGTGCATATCCTATAGAGATATGGAATACTCAAGAGAACATTTTTGTGAGCTTGGCTAGGTTTGTCATATTTTCGATTAATAAATGCTTTTTTGTTGCCTTATTGCCTTAAAATGTTTCTTAATCTGAGGTAGGTTAAGACAATATAGAAACATTTATTTGCTTTTATGCTTTCCAATACAGTTGGAAGTATTTAAGTAAGATAATACATACCTGCTCTACTTACATAAGGTCCACTTGGAAAGTTTTTTTTCTCTATCTGCCCAACTCTTTTGCTGTATTGGTTTGCTGTAGACTTTCTTTAGCACAGTGCTGCCTGGAATTTCTATACACCTTATGTCTTCGGTCACATTCATTAGAGAAAAATGTTTCTTTATATGAAATACCATGAGGAAATTTAGCTTTTACAGCTATTCTTTTGTCTAATTCTTCTTGAATTTCCTGAAGAATCTTCTCTCCTGAATCTTGTTTACAGTATGAAGTGTAAATCTCATTATCGAAAGCTGTGTTTCATCAATCTGTATGTTCATAACTGTACAGAATAAAGAAAAGGGGCAGGCAATACTTATTTTTTACTTTTGAATGAGGACAGGTATGATGACAATCACTGTGGCTGTAAAATGAGTATGGCATGGCATGATTTACTCTAACCTTTCTTCAAGTGTACTGTAAGACACTAATTTTACTGCAATGCAAAACTGTATTTAAAAAAGTTTCATCTCGTAGTGCATAAATAAGTAGTAAAGAGTAAACTAAATTATATATTTACTTTGATATTCAAATTTTTCTGCAATATGTGTATACAGAGAAAGATACTATATTCTTCTGCCTCTTACAGACCTGTGTGGTCCTAAATAGTTCATATTATTGAACATATCTGTGATACAAATTTCCTTTGGACTGCTCTTTAGGCTTCATTTGTCTCGATGCATATTTTGTTATGGGATTAAATATAAACCTTTTTATTCTTGTGTCTGTTCAATCTAAACTTCTGACTGTTTCATCTTTGGTAAATTCAATCTATTGTATATTTTGTTATGGATATGATGAGAACCTTGTAGAAGTTCCTCAATGTGAACATTCTTCACTTTTTTATTATAATAACTTCTTGTAGAAAATTGTGTCTCACATATATGTATATATAAACCATAGAAAATAACATAAAGTTTTAGGAACTGCATTTCAAACACTGACTGGAAGCAATGGAATACGTGTCTGTCCCATCAATCACACACTGTAATTGCCACAAATAAAGTAACAGTAGATAGATTCATGGAGTTTTGTAATTTTCCTAGTACTCTTTCTGAGAAATCATTTCTGAAAATGGGAAAATATTTCAGATTATAGTGACCAAAATAACACTATACAGGCCACAATATGTTTTCTTTTCATCTTCTTATCAACTATTCTTTGCTTAACATTATTAGATCTGAAAAAGTTAAAGAAAAATTACTTTCTTCAATATTAGTCTATTGTTCTGGACCTCCTTGGAAAACCACTTTGTAGTGCAGATTTGAAATTACCTGTAACTTGGAGGTAGCTGATATATGGTGAATCAAGCTTCAGGTAATGTAATGTTAGCACTATTGACACCACACTATATGAGAATTTGGGGAAAAAAAAGTTCTTATGTTACCAATTATTCTGTTTTGTAGGTTAAAATCGCATAGTCCTAGCATAATTCAAGATCTGGCCCTTAAAATTTTCTGACCAGGCAGTAATAGAATCTACAATATAGAAACTGCAGGTTTTTATAAGTAAATTATAGCTTATTTTTATATGTACACTATCATAGTTTGTGTAGTTCATATCCAGTAGTTTTTAAAGGCAACTTTGTCATTTTCTGTCAAACAGGACAGCTTTTAAGGGAAGTAATTGTATTAGTAATGAGAGCTCTTCTGCACTATAGGTGGTCACCTCTTCCTGACTTCTGAGTGTTGTCAGACTTTTCTCACATCTTTGTTCTTATCTATTTTTCCTGAGTTGTTTAAAAGAAAGGAAGCAGAGTCACCTTCTATGATAAAGTCAGTCTTCAAAGGAAAATAATAATAATAAAAAACCTGCACAGAAGACTGTTTCTGTTCACTGTGCTTGTGCTTACAATGGAAATGATCTAGAAAACAACACAAATATGGGAAAAAATGAAGGGCAGGTGGTGGGGAGTTGAGAAGAACAAAAAAAGGTGTTTTGCTTATGTAAAATGCCATTTATTCAAGGTTTTGTAATTAAGAACTATGTATATTGTGTTAAATTATCAGTAATGATAACTGAGAGAAAAATAAATAATTATCAAAGGAGAAGTATGGCGTAACAGGCCTAGGAGATTGATTATGGGACATTTCTGAGGGCTGTGAAACTACTAAGTATGCCATTGTAAGTCCTTATTGTGAGTGCATCCTAAATAATGTTGTTTCTCTATAAAAAGGTTATGCTGGAGGGAGGAAATTTGACTAGTCTGTGCTGTTCATTGTACCTCCAGTATCCACTACTTGCTCAGGTTGTTAGATCAAAGAAATAGAGCTGCTGTTCTTACCCTCTTAATTGTACGATGTCATCTCTGTCCCTCATAAATCTGACTAGAAATAGGCTGGATATATTGGGAGTTACAAAAACCCTCACAAAACAACAACCTGACTTTGCATCCACTGTTCTAACCAAGGCATTACTGTTGTGTAAGAAATAAAATAGGGTTTGTAAGGGCCGATGGAAAATTCAGTCCTTCTGGAACATGCCCTGCCTATGTACTTACACTCCTTTTGCCAAATGGGAATGTAACATTCTCATGATGTTTTAAAGTCTCTCAAGGACAGGTACTATAAATATGAGCTCAGCAGGAGAATCTTGTTGCAGCATGAAATACACGTGTTAACATTTCGTTAAAACAGTGACCACAGCCAGTCTGAATTAATTTCAGAAAATGCTGTGGTCAGAGATGGCTGTCTGTGTAGGTAATGGAAATTCAGTAATGAGTGATACTGTATGATGAAATAAGTTTTAGAATGCATTAAACACTCAACATGAATTGTTTTTAACATGTTCACAGATTTTCAAGGCTTTTTTTTAAAAAAAAAAGTGGAACGTGTTCTTTCACTTCTAAGCATTCATCTGGATACTTTTGCCATGGTGACCTAGGAAACATGCAGATATAAATTTGCAAGCATTTGCATTCAGTTTAATTTCATTTTTGATGCATCTAATGAAGTCACACTTGAAAAGAATTTAAGCCTCATTTTAATTAATGCACAAAATTTTTCAGAATACATTACCATCAGACACTAGGCAAAACCCTCTGAACAGTTTGGCTTTTTAAATGTAGTTAGACATATTTCACAAGGGCAAAATTTGACTGACTAGAGACAGGAAGACAAAGTTAATTTTGAACGGAATAATGAGCTGCATATGGAAAATAAAGGCTATCCTGCTTAATGTAGTAGCATTTATGCAGATAATATGCAGGTAAAGATAGCATAAGAACTAAAAAGTAGAAAAGTATATGCATACTTTACTAATCAATAGAAAAAGCTTGGCTCATGCAATACAGTATTTCAAGGGAACTATACAGTATCCTCCCTCAATTTTTAGTAAGTCAATTCAGTTGAACACAGAATTGTCTCGAGAATCAGAATACTACATTTCATGATTTTTTTCTTGCTTCAGTTTTGCTTTGCATGGAACTTTTTTTTTGTTAAAGAACTGTTTTAAAAATAAGACTTTTAGGAAAATATTTGTCTTCGCATAAAGAAATAGATATATTTAATTTATGTTGTATTTTTAACCTGATACTAATGACAGTAGTGACTGGTAAATGCAGATTCAGATCTCCAACTTGTCATAGGACAGATCCTGTCAACTGAGTTATAGAATATTACACTATTGTACTTTCTTTCTCATTTGTTTTGTCTTTGAGGAAGAAATATATTTTGACATCTTTTCTGAATTAGATATTTAAAATTTTTATTGTGGAAAACCCAATCTTATTAGACTGTCTAGAGAGTTCCAAGTTGTGTTATAGAAGAGTTGTATCTGAATTTAATTCTGTGACAAATTTTGATCATTCTCCCCGCACCTTCCTTCTTTCTTTCAGAGTTAGGGAGATATTAACTTGCTTTTACTGGACATGACTTGAACGAATAAAGTCAAGTTCACACACAAAATACAGAAGAGTGTGAACAAACGTCTATCGTATTTGCAAGGAGGTTGTCTTTAATAATATCTTACACCTACCATAAAAACATACTGTAAATGGTTGAGTGGTTGCAATGGTTCCCTCATAAAGGTAATCGTTATATCTTTAGGGGGATAATTTAGTTAGTTAAAACAAACCTCTTACTTGGCCCTCTTCTCTGTGGAAAAAGTTCCCCACAGTCACTGAAAAAAATTGGCAAAGAGGGTAACTATGACATCTTGTCTGTCACAGAATTGTAATACAAAAATCTTCTGATCTAGGGAAAATAAACTACTAATATTGCAAATAACTCATTCTTGTCTGAGATCCACACTGGATCAAATACTAACGAACAAAAAGTAAATTTATTAAGCTTGTCTTTTCCATTGACTTATTTCATATGTCATTCACTGTAGAAAATTTCTTAGTGTTTTCAAGTACTTCACAGTGCACCTTTTAAATAGAAGAACATATTTCTTCATAGGCTTTTATTAGTATTAAATTTAATTAAGGGGAGAAACAATCACATTAGTTTAATTTAACATTTAATTGAAAACCTGAGTGTTTTTTCTTGCTTTCAAGCTGTTTTTAATCATCTGTATTTGAGTAATTGGAAGTTCTTCCAGATCATGCCTATGTAACAGTTCCATTTTTTTAAACTGTAGATTGTAGAGGACTACCAAAAAAAAGCTGAAATATGATTTTTTTTGAGAAGTGTACTATTTCCAATATACCTCATGAAGAAACAGAATTAGCCTAGCAATCTTTCATTTTTAATTAATGCTAAACTTGATTGTTTGGTAAAGATTATGTTTTCTAAAAATAAAGCATATATTTTTGCAATTTAGAGATCATTCTGGAGCACTGAGATATGAACCAGAGAGAAATGGTTTATTGATCCATGAAATCCATGTGTAGTTTGATGGAGGTAAATTGAAGTGTCATACGAAAACATTGCTGTGCAAATAAGGTGCACACAAAAGTCATGGTTTTGTCATTAAATGTGGAATCTGCAAATTTTTTTAACCCTTAAGAGTTAATTAGGAAGAGGTACTCCAAAAGCAGTTAGCACATTTATTGAGTCAGATATCAAAGGACAACAATCAACTCGTACATACGATAAGTCTGAGGATGGTTATGAAGACCATGACTCCTCTGTTAGGCTTTCTTAGATTTTTTGTATCTGCCTTTTCTCTCACTTTTTTGAAAGGTCTTAAGGTACAGACAGAGATCTCAAGTAGCAGCTGTACTGCATAAACAACCCAGTTTGTTTCAGTTTCCAGCTGATTCTTGTCTGACGTACCCCCATGCTGAAGGTCACTAAAAATCATATATTTTGTATGTCATAAGAAGGGCAAAAAAAGCTGTCAGAGAAGCAGTTTATCAGTTCCATTACATGGGGAAGATTTCTTAGCTGAGATGTAGGTTATAATGGGTTTCTTCTTCATCAGCTTCACCCATGTAGATTAGAAATCAGTAAAAAGCAGTACCTTGCCAAGCTCCTGCCCCAGCCCCAAGCCCTGAAAACTCAAACCTGCCCTACGATACTGATTAACCAGGACAAGCAAGCGTGTGACACAAATCACAGCATTTATCTACTAGAGCTTATCACATGCCTTTGACATCTTTGGGTGTAGTTGAGGACGGAGAAGAAAAAGACCACCACTTACTCTGAGGAGGCCTGGGGAGAAATTAGAGACTCTTTCTCTAATGATAAAGAGTACGCTTTTTCTACCTTTATATTGAGTCTAGCTCTACCAGAGCCCTTTTACAGTGAGATTAGAGTACTTGCATGCAATTTGTTAGATAATATTTAGCAAGTAATTTAGCAAGACTCAAGAGTAATTACACAGAAACACATGTAAAATATAGAGGCAAACACAACACCCACAGTAAGTCAGAGAAGGTAAAGGAATGCCAGAACTGTGTTGAGAATAAATGTTTAGTATCCAACTGAGTCTGGGATAACAATCAAACACAGATCGGTACTTTCTCTCTGTTTGAGATATATTGTGACTGAAATCACGTCTGATTAAACTGTTACCTCTGAGTGCTCAAAGTTTTCTTCTTACTTGGAAGAGTCAATGGAAAAACAGACTTGTGGTCACAGACATCTGTCACCTGATATCTTAATCACCTAACTCAATCTCATTCTGTTTCAATTCGATGAAAAATTTGTGTAGCTTCTGCAGTTGCAGTATTTTTTTTTTCTTTTGTAGCTGTAGAAATACAAATGACAGTATCATGAGCAGTATTTTAGATGAGTTTATCTGTGTCCAAGCAAGTCATCATAAATACTAAGTTGGATTGTGAAACCAAAATACCCCATGGTTTAGAAACTGTACCAAGATATATCTGTGCAATACAACATAATTCGTAAGAGGGTTATACAAGCTGACTAGAACACTCCTAATGTCATTTTTTCAATAAGATTATTTTTCTGTATTATGTGTGCTTCAGTGAATGGAAATATTGTAGCAGGTTTCTATCTGAAATTCAAAAAACATTGCTTCTCCTGAAGTTTCTACCTCTTCTTCCTTCCAGATTGATAATTTCTGTTTAGATAACATAAAGAATCCTAAAAATTTAATTAGGGACATTTTGTCTCTGGTCCCCAAACAGTCTCTTGCTGAAACCTGCAGTATTTCCCGTTACCACAAACCATAGTTCCAAAAGTGTGATTTAAGGAAGAGAAAGTGGTATGGAGCAAGGGCAGTGAGGCATGAAGTTATCAAGACTAATCAATGAGGGTGGAGAGCATGGCCAACAGTTATCAATTCCTACTGTCTCTCAGATGAAAGGTAAAGTGACCAACCAAGAGGAGGGCCCAACGTGTAAATTCAAAAACACTTTATATGTTTTCCTGAGTCCTTTGCTGCTTATTTCTCTTGCAGTAAGATTGCACCCACATGGAGATGAATGCAATATTGAATCACTAAACCAATATATTTTTTGAATATATGGTTCTATCTGTCTTTATTCAGGACAAACATTTAAGCCTTCATTTAACTTTTATCATCCTATATAAGGTGGATTGTGGATTCTCATCATATTTAAGTAAGGGATTTATCTTGTACATCTAAAAATCAAATAGGGTGTTCAACTTCCAGCCAGTGATTAGTTTATGTTGTGTGTATTTAAAAGAAGTACATTCTGATTTAGACTCATTTCCAGTGAAGCAATATTCATCAGTCAAATATGAAGAATATTACGAGAATTTGGATTACTTCTGAAACTGTAATGGCTTTTTAAATGCTTCCTCTGAAGTTGACTGTCTTGTCATCCTACAGATTTCCAGCTCAGAATTTGACAAAAAGCCATGTTGCTCTGCATCTGGCATAATTTGATTTCTGCTGATAAGTCTTATCAGTTCCATGTCCAAATTTATATCTAATTAATCAGTTAATACTGTTTTTTGAACTTCTGGTTGCTTCTTAATGGGCTGCTTTTTCTCAAGTCTCACAGCAATTTCCATTTTCCTTTATTGGTGAAAGGACTACAGTTTTTTAAATAAAGCTGATTAAAAAAAGAAAAGTTTGCATTTTTGAGCCAGATTAATGTGTTGTACTTATTGTATAGTTTATCTAAAACACTGTTGTCTAGACTCCAACTACTGCCAAGTACTGCTTCTAGAATATTAAGCTTCGTACAACGCTTACTCAGCATGTCATTCCAAATTTTTGGTGTTTTGCTGCCTCCTTGTCAAATATCAGTGTGCCTTAAAAGCACTTTAATGCCTTGAAGATAATGAACAATTTGGCAGCAAAATATTTTCTGACTGATTTGGAGCCCTTGTGTAAACTACTTGGCATCTGAAATCATTGAAACCTATTATACTGGCTATTTTAAAATTAGGATTTATTTCTGTTTGAATTTTGAAATCTCTCCTTGGGAGAGCAATTTAAATGTAAACATATATTTTCCCCTTTAACAGTAGCTTATGGGCTATGATGGTACAGCTTTTTTTTTGGATTTTTATGTTTAGTTTTATTGTAAAGAGCCTTGGGATGCATTTGCATGAAAGGCACTATATAAACTCATTTTGTATTGCATTGTATTGTATTGTGACAAGTGCAATAATCTCCAGGTTTCCTATCCATTAAAGAACTAATTTCACAGCTCACTAATTATGTGAATGAGGAGGGGAAATAGGTCCTTTTTCTCTAAGGTATGCTGAGCAGATGGCATAGCATTCGTTTCCACCATCTGAATCTGAGGTCCTCTCCTGCTTTTGGTTCCGCTTGCCTCTGTTTATCAAAAAGAACAGGAGAAAGATGTCAGTTTCTTGTACAGCACGACTGTGTACTGAAAGGCTGTCTCTGTCCTTTGCTAATACAACATTAGTTAGCACATACCAGGTCTAAACAGCCTATTTATTTAGGGTGGGACATGAAAACCATTAAATGAATGTGCATTTTAATGCAATTCTAATTTGCTTCTGATTTATAGAAGATACCGGTTAGAACTGTCCTAGGGATTTAAACTGATACCCATAAAAAGTTATTAATGAATCAGTTGAGTACTTTGGCACTGTATCTAGGCTGTAATTTTCAAACAGAAAAAACATTATTTCCTTAGCCTGTGCACTCTCCCTCATACGTAAGGTTTTGCTGTCTTGTTAATCTTTTTTATTTTTTTCACCTCACTCATGGAAATAACTGACTTTGACTCAAACATGCATACAGTGATTACACAGTGATACAGTACATGACTCCTCAGAGATACCAGTGTTCTCCAATGAACCTGAAAAGTTGGTATTTGGGTCCTTATTTCAACATTAAAAAGAGAAAAGCTGAAACTGGGGGTCTTGACACATCTTGTATAGGACTTGGCCATAAGGCTGCATTTTACAGTGCTACACAAGCAATCAGATAATTTTCTCCCTCTAATAGAAAAAGCAGTGCTAATCTTCTGTTTCCTTCTTTCAGTGCTGGTCTGTCACATGTTTTTATTTTGCGTTCATGGTTCTGATTTCATTTTAATTTCAGACGGACGCAGCACTAATGTACGATGCAGTTCATGTGGTGTCAGTGGCTGTCCAGCAGTTCCCACAGATGACTGTCAGTTCACTACAGTGTAATCGTCACAAGCCGTGGCGCTTTGGGACACGTTTTATGAGTCTCATTAAGGAGGTAAGTTACTAATAAAGTATCCCACTTCATTACTTTCCTTTCCTCCAACTCCCATTTTCTTTTGTTCGCACTTTACTTGAATTTTGCCTTTTTCTTTTTTTTTTTTAGTAGAAGGTAATCTCTCAGCTTGTTATGTGTGAAGAGTTTAGCAGGCAAGAGAATGTTTTTATTTGAAAGCAGCTTTTCCTGTGGTATTAGTAGGAACAAAAAAAAACATAAAAGGGTGAAATAACTGCATTCTTAATAAAACTTTTTTGTCTTGTAGGTAATTGGGGGTGGAGGGAATGTTGTTGTAACATTTGTCACATAAAAACCCAAACCCCTGAAATACCAAACCATAGAATGACTATGAAAATTTCGGCAACTAAGTATTGGCATAAGTTCAAAGGGGACAAGAATGAAGTTTAATCTCAGTGGATTTTGTTTTTTCTTTTTTCCTATGTTAAATTAACATATGTGGCCTTGGTCTTCTAGTAACTGTTTAGATACTGATAGATAAAGATTTAAAGTAAAGCTAGGAGATTTAAGCTGCTAAAAGTGAAAACTGTAGAGTATCCAAGTCTCTTTTACTGTAAGAAACTCCTAATACAGTATTTTTCAGTCTAGATATGCAAAATACTATGATAAAGAAAACTCTTTGCAATGGAGTATATTCCTGCTTTTAATATTGATTCCTTTTAGGATAACTTTGTTTTACATATTCCCTCCTCTACTTTAGTATAGTTTTAGAACTAGGTAGATTTTAAGTTGTAAAAAAAAATGAAGATATTGCACTTTATTAAAAGTAAGGAATCAGCTCTGGAAGACTGGCTCACTGATCTCAATTTTTGCTGTCTCAGTGTGATTTCAGGGGACTCAGCATCTTTCAGAAGTAAGCCTTTCTTTGAAATTTCCTGACAGAAAAATGAAATCCAGTGTTAATGAAAGAGATCGAGGCTTGGGGTGGTGGTAGGAAGGGGATGGTGTATCATGTAGGGAAGCAGAAGGGGAAATGTGTGCATGAATGATGGAGGACTGAAAACAAAACAGCCGTTTATCTCATTTAGTAAGATGTATATTGGCTAACATGGAAAGTTGTTTAAAAAATTGTCTGTGAAGACTGAAGAAAGGTTAATTTAATTAGTGAAAAATGAATACAAAATATTTTAAAAAAAATCAGCCACAGGGTAAATTATTTAGATAGAATGAATAATTAATGTTCCCATTTTGTCAGAAATAAAATTTGTTCTTTCTGGGCTAAAAAAGGTAGAGGTATTTATTTATAGAAATTGTTTTTTCTTTCTCCATAGGCCCACTGGGAAGGCCTCACAGGCAGGATAACTTTCAACAAAACCAACGGCTTAAGGACAGATTTTGATTTAGATGTTATCAGCCTCAAGGAAGAAGGTCTTGAAAAGGTGTGTAAGATGTTTACCTTGAAAGTGATGGGAAACAAATCAAAACTCCACCCCCTAAATACAGGAGCATTTTCAGTAACATTTCATGTGTTACGTAAACCAATATACCTGTTCTCCACTTAATATTTGGTTTCAAAGTCTTCTAGTAAAAACTGCTCGCTTGATGTCTGACAGTTAGTGGCCTCTTAACTGTGTGCTTCTAGCCACATTCTTTGATTCAGGAGGACTGGGGAAGAGTGAACAGCTGGACCTGGAGTCATGCATTATCATTCTTTGTCTTGACTCTATATTAAGTTTAGTTTTAGGTGTGATTCTAGTCCCGCTGGTTGTCATCATGTGTGAACCCGTGGATATGTGTATTTGTATTTTCTTTATATCTTACTAAGTCAGCAAGACTTACCTCAGACAGAATGAAATAAAATAGCTTAATTTTGGCAGTTTTCTGTGTTGTAAGAGGGAACTTTGATTCTATGTTTGGAATACAAAGTTTCTATCTATAAGTGGTATTGAAAATTAAGAGTAGGTCTTCTGACATGAGTTTTTCTTCTACAGAGATTGAGTAGTGACCAGAGATTGAGCTTCTGTGTAGCTTAATATTGTCTCTATTTGAACTAAAGGCCTAGGGAAGCACGTGCAGACATTTGGCCTGCCCGCATGACACCATCATGATCTGAAATCACATCATCATCTCTCTCTTCTCCAGCCACCCTGCCATGGAGAGGCAATGCAGGAAGCTGCAGTGTCTCACATTGTTGTGATCCACAGACAAAGAGTTTGCCATTTGCATCTTCCTTGTAGTTTGTATTTAGCTGTGGTCAGTGTTTGGTAAGCACTGTGCTTTCCTTTATCTTCAGGTAAAGTTCTATTAGATATTGCCCCAAGGTTCGGCCACAAATAAAAAGAGAAATTAAGGGAAGGATCTATACTGCAGAGTTGCATTTTCTTTTCTCTCCATTGAATGGAGAAACTAAAATAAACAACATATTTCTCCAAAACTCCGCTCCCCGTAGTTTTGGGAATATTAATGTCCTCTTGCTAGGAAGATTTAAAGAAAGCTCAGAAGCCATGAGCTTGCTTTGAAACACTTGCATAGGTAATAACACTTTTTGAAATGTCCAGTGATTAAAGGACTAAACTATATTTTAAACCATTCAGCAGTGCAACGATAATAAAGTATTCCTATGAAGTATTCCATGAAGGGAGCTCTGGAAACTTAAGGGGAAAAAAAAGGCTTATAGTAGTGATTAGATTTGAAAAGCAAATTAGCCTTTTTCTATGAGTAGAATAGGTACAATGCAACCTGTCTTCCCTACTGGAAAGAGAAATGGAAGAATTGATGACATGGGAATAGCTGAATAAGTCAGTAGTGCCTGAAGAGTCACTGAAGTGATAACAGTTGAAAATGAGGAAAGGAAGTCTCTGTAATCTAGGATGGCTTGAAGAACATTGGATGACATTTGAGAACAATCAAGCAACACGGGTTTTCTGGAAAATAAAATCTTTACATTATACTTAATTTCTTTTCAGGCAGAAATGCAAAAAAAATAATTAAGAAATAGAGACAGTGTAATATAGAATATCTTTTAATGACAAATGTGATATTACTTCATAATGCTATTAAAAAGAGTTGCTTTTGCTACAAAATTTTCTATGTGGACTGGAAATTTTCTGAGAGAACATTGCTGTAAAATACTGCATAATAGATGTGCAGTGTGCTAAAGGAATATTATCTTTCATCTGGATCTGTGTTATGTCTGTTTTTATTTCACCATCACTATTGATATGAAAGTAGAAACATGAAAACATGTTAATTTAGTTCTCAGTTGACAGTACATTAGGAGATATGTACTCCACTGAAAATATAGAAATGAAAAGGTCTACAGAGATTAGAAATATGGGAAGAAAATAAAATTCAACAGGAAATACAGTACTCTAAAACACATAATAGGAAAAAAGGAACTTGGGAAACTGTAATAATGAAAGATTTGTAAAAGACAACAACAGAAATAGTTGTAAAAGGATGTAGGTATTTAAAAACAACCAACATATGCTTGATTTCTATACAGAAGTTCACAGAAAAGGAAGATACTTTTGCTGCCTTCATGGTTCATTTTGCCCATATGAAAAAGGATTGTGATAATTTTTCACCAAAATAAGATGACAATTTTTGGAAAGAGCAATAAGAATTAGAAAAGTTTAGGAGTTAGGAAAGTATTAGCAAAGAATGATGAGGAATGCTACACAGATTCAAAGATACCTATGAGCAAAAGCAGAGCAGTTTCTGTAGGGTGTAGAGATGAGATTAGGAAAAGGGAAATTAAGGTGTATGCATATCAGACTGAATTACTTAGTAAATATTTGGAACATACAAGGTATTTTGCTGAGAAACAGAAATCAATGCTGACAAATGTTTTTCTGTGAAGAAAATTTGGTTATGCTGAAAGGATACAAACACTGTTCTTGAATCCAGGGTGAATTGTTAAACCCTAGAGGAGCACACTTCCTAGTAGAAAGAGTATATTTTAGCCAGTCCTTTTATTTAAAAGAGCTGTCTCAAAGGGGTGTTTTTCCCCACAAGATGGTTTTCTGTTAAAGGTATGATGAATCCATCTCCCTTTCCCTCCTTCCTTCCCTCCCTCCCCATGTGCACTCCATCTCTCTGCATCACACTTTCCCTCCTGCTTTCTGCTACTCTCTCCTTCTCTCCTTTCCCCTCTCTCTCTTTCCTCATGCCTGTGTTTCTCTTTCCATCTAATCCCTGTTTACTTGTCCCTCTTCATCTCTTTGCTCTGTCCATCCCACTTATCTCTATTTTCTTCTTTCTGGGGATGAGAGAAGATGGGAATTATACGTGCCATATTACGTGTTGTGTTTCCATAATGTAAATATTTCATCTAACCTGATTCAAAATGTGGAGGAATGATTTCTTATGTGTAGGACAACAGTTCAACCCAACAATTCCAGCTGTAATCTGTAATGCTTTTATGACAAAATGAGAAATCTTGAAGAGAAGAATACTTATGGAAGGGAGAGAAAAGACTTATTGTGAAGTATTTCTGGAAGACCTATTTCTCTAAGATTTTTGTAAAAAAAAAAAAATAAATAAAAAAATGCCCTAGATAATTTGTGTGGTTGTTATAATGGGAAATTACCTAAATCATGTGTTTTAAGTTCAATGACTGCAGTGGCAACAAAAAAATTGCTTACTGATTTAAGAGAGATGTGATGTGTGATCTCAGATTTTACATAAGGTACCTGTTCCTGAAACTCTGGAATGAGAGGTGATAATCAAGCATCAATCAGCATTTCCAAATAAAAAAATAATGTCTGACAGAAATGATAGCTTCTTGTAAGATGAAAATGACAAAATTAATTGATGATTGGAGTGCTGCTAATGTAATGTACAATAAAATTTGCTGACAGACAGTCTGAACACACTGAAACTATTTTATGGTTAGCACAGTGAAAATCCCAAACTGTGGTAATCCAGTACAATAAGCAAAGTATCAAGCTATGTTGTGAGGAAAATTATTTTATATGAAACAATTCCCAAATGGGAAATACACAAATAGGAAGAAATATTATTACTCACACTAGAGTAAAAATAATTATTTTCTTGATGTAGCACCACTATTACTATATACTCTACAAAATATAATAAAGATGGTAAAATGTAAACACATTTGTCAGTTCTTCAGGAGCTGAATACGGTTCTGATTTTGGCTACACAGGCAGTTGGTACCACTGCAGAGGGGCGATGATCCTTCTTAATACAATGCTTATGACACTTCACTGAGAATAGCATATAATCTTAGAATCACTAAGGTTGGAAAGGACCTCAGAGATCATCAAGTCCAACCATCAATGCATGTACAGTTTTGGTTGAGTAGGAGTAAAAAAATACTACTTTTTCTTAGGAGAGTTTTGAAGGAAATCAGCAAAAAAATTACTTGCTTATTCATAAAGATAAATTTCTTTTTATCAAACATGCTGAAGTAAGAAAGCTACTTCAAGCTATTGACTTTTTGTGGATAACATTTATCTCATGAGAGAGGCTCAGTAAACTACTCTAACATATACGTAAATTCAGAAATTTTAAGTTTCAGGAGTGTACAATGCTTTTTTTTTTTTTGGGAGGGGAGTAAATCATACTGATTTTGGCTGGGATAGAGTTAAATTTCATCATAATAGTTTGTATGAGGCTATGTTTTGGATTTGTACTGAAAACAGTGTCGATAAAACACTGATGTTTCAGTTAGTGCTGAGCAGTGCTTACACAGCATCGGGGCCTTTGCTGATCCTTGGACTGCCTCACCAGTGAGTGGGCTGAGGGTACACAAGAATTTGGTAGGGGATGCAACTGGGACAGCTGCCCCCAACCAACTGAAGGGATATCCCATACCACCATATAACATCACACTGAGCCCTAAAACTGCAGAATGGAGGTTGGTGGGTACCACTGTTGCTCAGGACTGGTTGTGCATTGGTCGGTTGGTGGTGAGCAATTATTTTGTTTTGTGCCACTTATTTTTCTTGGGTTTTAATTCCTCTTAGATTTTTTTTTTCCCCTTACAGTATTTTTTTAATTATTAAAGTGTCTTTATCTCAGCCCACAAGTTTTCTCACTTTTACCCTTCCAGGTTCCACACACACCCCCACCCCACCCCCATGCCAGAGTGAGGGGAGTGGGTGAGTGGCTGTGTGGTGCTTAATTGCTGTCTGAGTTAATCTACAACAATTATATTGGCTTGGTCTTGGTAAAGGTAGTAGCTTTGAAGAAAGTCTGAGTGTTACTAAGCAGAGACTACAAATTTTATTAAATTTTTTCTTCCATAAATAACTTGCTGAACTTTGATTGGGATGACTAGGAGCACACCTTTACTATATAACAAATTGCATTTTTATTTTAAAAAGGAAACTTGCACTTAAGACATGCGTAGGAAAGAAACCAGGATTATGTTGTTTTTTTGAAAATAGATGGGATAAGAGGTGGCTACCGCTTCGTGTAATACTGCTAAATTTACATAGATATGTCTTAAGTATTAATCTGTGAACTTTTTATTTGTATGCAAACTTAATGTATACTACAATTGATAAAATTTGCCAAGTCTGAATATGCTTTTCAAACTACATACATGCTCAAATTTATATATCAACTTAGAAATGGATGATGTTAATGATCAATAACCTTAAAAAGAAAAAAATTTTATAAGGTTTGAGAAGGTTTGTGTCCTTATTCTGATACCAAGTATCTTGCTAAATGTCACAAAGATACTTTTAATATTTCCAGAAGAGGGTAGTAACTTTGAGCTAAAGTTCGATATAGCTTTCTTCTTCTCAAATCCCTACTAGATCACTGAGCAGACTCTATAAATTTTATGTGAAGAATTACTGTAATCAGCACTCTCCATCCCAGATAAAGGTCCAAGAATGTACTGTAATTGTTCTCTAATTATTCTACTATATGAACCTACTAAAGTTAAAAAAAAAGTTGTACATATTAACTGTGGTGGTATTCAGTATTCAGAATTTAAATTATTATTCATTCTGATTTAACAGGTCTGATATTTTACTTAGTTTTTATTATTTGGTACATACTTTTTTCTATAGTATTATGCCATCAGAAATCATGCCAATTGCATTTTAAATTAATAATTTTGGAAATAAGCACAATTGTACTGATTTTTTTCTGAGACTGAACAAACGAAACAGTTGAACTCAAAAGAATCCAATTAATTTTAAAATTGGGTGAACTTTAGCCAAACCTTTTCAATATTTGCTGGATTCTGTCCTTGGTAATGACAGTGGTTATTTTTAAACACTTCTGATGGGATTTAGTTTTGAAATTGTACTATTGAACTGTTGAGTATCAAATATTGTGCGGAAGAGTTCTGTTTAAGTGATATAGAATTGAGTTACCATTTGGAAGCCTCAGAGTGTACCTGCTTAAAGTTTTGCCTGGCAAACTTTTCTTGTGGTGCACGAGAAAAGGATCTCCAGATTCATCTAGTACAGTATTCTGTATGTGAAAGTGGCCAGTTGCAGAAGTCTAGGGAAGAATATAAGAAAATGGCCAATATACTGCAGTACACTAAAACACTCCCAGAAATTTCACTTATTGAAATCTAAAGGGGTAATGTCTTCATGGACACAGGTAATTTTCTAACAAATACAAAATTCTGAGAAAATGATGACTACAATCAGAGTTTAAGCACATATTTTCTAGTTTTTCCTCTTTATCTACATTTCAGTAATGACTCTCTCAGTGGTCATAATATCCAATAAAAGGAAAATTATTAATTTGCTGTTACTTTCCTATTAGTAAGGTGTCCAATAGTATCACGATCATGTATTTTTCATTTCGATTACAGGTTTTGGACTTTTTCCATATAGTTATATAATGAAGTTACCTTGCATTGCTACCATTGTCTTAGATCAGATGATGTAACTTAATTAACAGGGTGTGAATTACTTGAGGATTTTTTCCTGAGAATTGTTTTATTTAAAAAAAAAAGAAACAAAAACAAGACAAAAAACCCAGCTGAAAATAGAGGATTGTGGTTTATCAAAGCAACAATAAAAGAATTGAAAGTTCTGCCCAAGCTTTCTGCAGGAACCTAGTAGTTGTCTAGTAGTTAAATACATGAAAGCTTGGAAGTTTTTATTTATCACTCAAGTGTAGTCAGGAAACTGTATCTCATGTCCTTGAGGAGTACCCAAATTATCACGTTCTGGAATATTCTACGAGAGCTGATGATGAGTCTTTTAGTAGCTCTTGTTTAAATTGTTTCAACTTGTTTAAGCAGATTCTTCACTGAGCTAATTCTTTGTATCGCAGAGATTCTCGCTGTGGAGCGCAATGTCAGCTTCATAGGAACCCCTGGTTTGGGTTCTGTGCTATTGAACAACTAGCCCTAACTCCAGCCACATAGACGTTGGCATGTTCAGATTGGCATGTTCATTCCAGATTAGTCTAGCCACTTAGGAGACTTGAATGGAAGAATAGGGGATCGAGGGCTTGACAGCCTCCCGGTGACTGTATTTACTGTGTGAACATTCTAAGGTGTATATTAGAATATCAGTTTGTTTCAATTTTTAGGAATCACAGGTTGGTAGGGATTGGAAGGGACCCCTGGAGATCACTTAGTCCAACCCCTCTGCTAAAGCAGGATCACCTAGAGCAGGTTGCACAGGATTACGTCCAGGCAGGTTTTGAATATCACCAGAGGAAGAAACTCCACATCCTCTCTGGGCAACCTGTTCCAGTGTTCTGTCACCCTCAAAGTGATGAAGTTTATTCTCATGTTCAGATGGAACTTCCTGTGTTCCAGTTTGTGCTCATTGCCCCTTGTCCTGTCACTGGGCACCACTGAGAAAAGTCTGGCCCCATCCTCTAGATATCCACCCTTTAAATATTTATAAGCATTGATAAAATCCCCTCTCAGCCTTCTCCAGACTAAACAGACCCAGTGCTCTCAGCTTTTCCTCATAAGAGAGATGCTTCAGTCCCCTCATCATCTTTGCAGCCCTCTGCAGGACTCTCTCCAGTAGTTCTTTCTGTCTTGAACTGGGGAGCCCAGAACCGGACACGATACTCCAGATGTGGCCTCACCAGCGCAGAGTAGAGGGGGAGGATAAGAGGATAACCTCCCTCGACCTGCTGACCTCACTCTTCTTTATGCACCCCCAGATATCATTGGCCTCTCACTGCTGGCACATGGAGAGGTTGTCATCAACCAGGGCTTACAGGTCCTTCTCCAGAGTGCTGCTTCCCAGCAGGTCAACCTGTAACCTGTACTAGTGCTTGGGGTTATTCTTCCATAAGTGCAGGATTCTACACTTGTCCTTGTTCAGCTTCATTTAGAATAGAATAGAATCACTAAGGTTGGAAAGGACCTCTGAGATCATCAAGTCCAACCATCAACCTAACACCACCATGCCTACTAGACCGTGTCCTGGAGCGCCACATCTATGCGTTTTTTGAAGATCTCCAGGGACGATGATCCAACCCCCTCTCTGGGCAGTCCATTTCAATGCCTCACTACTCTTTCTGTGAAGAAGTTTTTCCTAATATCCAATCTGAACCTGCCCTCCTCTCTGCCCAACTCTCTAGCCTGTCCAGGTCTCAGTGAATGGCAGTGCAGCACTCTGGTGTGTCAGCCACTCCTCCCAGTTTAATATCGTCAGCAAACTTGCTGAAGGAACACTGTCCCTTCATCCAGGTCAGTGGTGAATACGTTGAATAAGACCAGACCAAGCACTGACCCCTGGGGCACATGGCTAGCTACAGGCCTCCAACTAGACTCTGCACCACTTATCACAACCCTCTGGGCATTTCAGCCAGTTCTCAACCCATCTCACGTTTCATTCAGGGAAAACTTGAAAGTTTGTTGGAAATAAATGTAATGCAGTAGAAGTAAATTGAAGTTTTTCTAAATTGCAGTTATACGTATGGGAGTACCTTGATTTGCTTTTCCCACATTTTAATCATTTCAACTTTTCTGGTGAAAACACATTAGCAATTCAGCTGTGTTCAAAAGACTACTTGAAAATTAAAACACTGCTTAAGCAAATAGAAAAGAATGAATTTGCTGCACTGCTTATGCACAGTTTTCTCTAGGAGCAGCTTTGAGACATTCGTGTGATTTGGGAGCTATACATGTCAGTAGTACATCAGAATCTGTGGCATAAGGTGTTGAGTTTGAACTCATTAATAAAGATAATACAAAAGTGTCTTATTTGGAACATCCGACTTTAGTACCATTTCTTAGATTTTTGATTTGCAAAAAATAGATATAGAAGTGCAATTAATCTAATTCAGAAAAATAATGTGATAGTTTATCAAGACAGAAATTTCTAGATGGATGTAGTTTGGTAAACACCAAATTCTAACAGTTGATAATTATTCGTTTGATTGTGGCTGTTTACGTTAAAAAGTAGGGGAGCAAATATTTTAATTAGAAATGTATTAGCTTTTGCCAAGATAAATTTGAATTATGAATTTGAACTTGAAAAAAGTATGACTTCAGGATTTGAAATTGATCAAATAATTTCTAAGGGAACACCATCATTTTCTTGTGCTACTTGTCTACCTGAAGTTGAATCTCATAGAGGATATTGGTCCGGCTTCAATCATATGAAAAAAACAGCAGGGACAGTCTCACATTTCAGTCTTTGTCACTCCTTTTATTCTGGTCTAGTTTGACCTTTCTTTGAAGTAAAGGAAACACTATGATTGCCATAATTAACATAATGTTACAACTGAAAGTTCTCAATCCTTTTATAAATTAATTGTTGTCAAACTGCAAGGCTGAACATTTTGGGTTTCCTGAAAACCTTTCAGGTCACCAAATAAAATAATATTAAAAAGTAAATGAAGAAATTTTTTTTAGTAGTAAGCTTTGGTTTTAATACTTTGAAATTATGTGTTGACGTTATTTTCCAATTGTATTTCTGTGACACACATGTTCCCCTTTCTGCCCTTCATGATTCTTTTGTCAGTTTGTGAGATACCGAATGGCCAAAATTCAAGAATCAGTGGTTTTTGGAGTAACTTCTTGTATTCAGTGTTATGCAAAGAAGATAAAATATTGACTTTTGTAAACAGAAATTTATAGGCAATGGAGTAATACAAACATTCTTATGTGTAAAAGTAGTTGTTGGTTACTGCTTGCCCATTTTGGTTGTATGTTGATGAAATTGAAGGAAAATTATGTAAACATAAGCTCCACTACTTATTACTTAGCATGTGAGACTGTCCTTGACCCAAATGTTAAAGCATAACCCTGGACCTCCTTATTTAGATAAAAATCCTGTTGACCTTACTGAATGTCAAGGTGTAAAACACCAGAAGAACTATGTACATTATGAATGTTGTCTGTAAATTAATTAAGTTATTACACTTAACCTACTTTCCGTCTTCTCCATCACATTTTGCCCAGAACACCTTTTTGCTCTGCTGTTGCCGCTGATCACAGAAAACAGTAAATCCTAACTATTAAGTTATCTTCAGATGTGGTTTATCTTGAAGAATGAAAGTTAAATAGAAATTAAGTATTCAAAATAGTTTTAGACACTCTGTGCATAATTTTTTCACTTAATGTCACACATCATGAAACACATTTTGAGGTGTTGTGAATCATATTTTAAACAAGCAGACTTTAAATGCAGAAATGGAAGAGGTTTTAATTATAAATAATATAATAAATAATTAATTTAATAATAAATAATAAACTGTAGCAATCTGTTTTTCCTTGTAGTGTTCTTTTCTAGATGCTGAAATGTAAGTAATGGAAAATCTACACAGTAATTTACTGTTTTATAGGTTGGAACTTGGGATCCATTGAGTGGCCTTAACATGACAGAGAATCAGAAAGGAAAACCAGCAAACATCACAGATTCCCTGTCCAATCGCTCTTTAATCGTTACCACCATCTTGGTAAGCAATTATATTTGCATTTCCAGAAATACAGTTTTATAGGAAAGTTAATAGAATATGCTATACTAGTTACAACAGTAATGAACAGTCTGTGGTATACAGAATCATGGAATCATTAAGGTTGGAAGAGACCTCAAGGATCATCTAGTACAACCGTCCCCCCACCACCTATTACCCACTAAACCATGTCCCTAAGTACAACATCCAACCTTTCCTTAAACACCCGCAGGGATGGTGACTTCACCACCTCCCTGGGCAACTCGTTCCAATGCCTGACCACCCTTTCAGAGAAGAAATTTCTCCTCATCTCCAGCCTGAATCTCCCCTGGCACAACTTGCAGCCATTCCCCCTTGTCCTGTCACTAGTTATCTGTGAGAAGAGGCCGACCCCCAGCTCACCACAACTTCCTTTCAGGTAGTTGTAGAGGGCAATAAGGTCTGCCCTGAGACTCCTCTTCTCCAGACTAAACAGTCCCAGTTCCTTCAGCCGCTCCTCATAAGACTTCTGCTCCAGACCCTTCACCAGTTTCGTTGCCCTTCTCTGGATACTCTCCAGGGCCTCGATGCCTTTGTTGTGGTGAGGGGCCCAAAACTGGACACAGTACTCGAGGTGTGGCCTCACCAGGGCTGAGTACAGGGGGACAATCACCTCCCTGCTTCTGCTAGCCACACTATTCCTGATACAAGCCAGGATGCCGTTGGCCTTCTTGGCCACCTGAGCACACTGCTGGCTCATGTCCAAGTGGAGCATCAATCAACACCCCCAGGTCCTTTTCCTCCGCACAGCTTTCCAGCCTCTCTGCCCCAAGCCTGTAGTGCTGCCTGGGGTTGTTGTGGCCAAAGTGCAGGACCCGGCACTTTGCCACATTAAACCTCATCCCGTTGGCCTCTTCCCAGCGATCCGACTTGTCCAGGTCCCTTTGCAGAACCATCCTACCCTCTGGCAGATGTTACAGTTACTTAGAAATTACTGTCTCATAAATGAATTCTAGTTGTTAAGATAGTTGTGGATATTTACTCTCATCTAAATTGTAAGTAAATGATCCCAAATTTAGAGTTATGTCACTTGATTAGTAATTTCACTTTCATTATTATTGATTAAAATGTTTGGTTCTGTCACAAAGCTCATATGGTTCAGCACCATATGAGAAGACAAAGATATTTTAAAAAGTTGTTTTGGCCTGAGGAGTTTAGCTAGCAAAATGTATTGCTTTCATTTGCTAATCTAACACCATGATATTACCTCTAAGGAAAGTATGAAATATTTAACATTTATTTTCATCATCTTTAGTTGATTATTATGTTGAAATTTTTAATCATGCAGACATTTAATTGAGCTATCGTTTGAACTAGATCAGAAGTAACTTCTTTTTCATTGCCATTGCTGACAAATTCGCAGTGGTGAAGGAGTTAGTTTTTCCTTATTTTTACATAACTACATATACATAATTATAAGTGTCTACTAAATTCCACACCATAATTTTGAAACAGTAATTTTCATTTCAAGAAAAATGAAAAACTTTCCAGAAGTGTCTGCTGTGTTTTTCTGCAGCTACCATTACTGTGAATTTGCAGATATCAAAAAATAATGATTCACTTCCTAACAGTTATATTTTTTAATATGCTTTTACCTACCAACATATATTTTGACATTTCAAGCTAGAATAAGTTTTCATAAGTATGTAGATACAAATGCCAGTGTGCTTCTACACTTTTATGTAACATCAGCCATATAATTTCATCCAGTGGGTAACTTTTTGGATACTTATAAAGTCTGGTTTTATTTGAAGATTTACAAATTATAGAAAATTTTCTGAATCCTTTGTTTCATTTATTCCATTAATTGCAAAAATACTTACCTGAGATGTAATTGGAACATGACTGACTCACTTTCAGACGTAAGTTCTTGTTATGTTAAGACCAGCGCAATCTTACCACAACATTACCATCAATTATAATTTATAAACATAATCTCTTGGGTTTCTTTTTTATAAAACGTAAATGAACCTCTTATAGTCTCCTAATGTCAAAGCATGTTTTCTAGAGTGTTAGCCTGTCTTTTTCTTCCCACTGCCCTTCATAAGTTTTCAATCTTTGTCTGTATAAGAACTTCGGCATTACGAAGTAATGTTTCTTAGTAATTCCAGTTGACCGCCCGACCTCCTGTTACCCTGTATCCAGATGTCCCGAGTAGGGTTTTTCTTGAAGCATTCCACTGATAGAGCTATGCTTCACATTTTTCATACTTGCTTTCTGGAATTACTGCTTTCCAGAACATAGTTCTGTCTCTGTTAGTGACCTGTTCACTTCATTACTCAGTACTCAACCAGCCTTTGCATCATATGGACACTTCATTTGCAGTCATTGTACACTTGATTTCAGATCAGTTATAACAATACTGGGATAATGATCAATCTCTGCAAGATTGTTTAAGAAACACTCAGTAACTTAGGGTGTTTCAAGTTTATTTATGTTTTAACATCTGACTATCGATGAGGTTTTAGTTCATATACTGTATGTATCATATTGATTTTGTGTAGTGATACTTACACTTGCATGATTTTGTTTGAAATAATGATCTCAAGAAAAGGTAAGCTGCACAAATGTAAATAGCAGTGCTATTAATAATCACTGATTTTGGGCTGGTAAAGCTCACAAAAGTAGATTGCTGAGATTTATCATAGCAGCTTCTTTCTGTAATCAAGGATACCCTTTCTCCTAAGGAATAACTTTTGGTTAGTGGTGTTTTATAAGTGTCTATCCTCTTGCACATACCTAAATGAAATAATAAATAAAACAAGTATGAGAGCTTTAAACTAGTGTTACAAGTTGCTCACTTGTAACTGCCTTTTATACTTCAGTTTTGGTAACTGCGATAACTCTTTTCATCTGTGAAGATATTGTAAGAGTGGTACTCAGAATAATAAAATCAACCAAAAATTGTTCTAGTATGGAAAGCACGTGTACTAGCCTACTTTTGTAGCTCTGTCTTTTTGTGCTTAATAAATAAATTTCCGTTTGACAGAAAGCATATTACTGAATATTCATTTTGTAACAATGCAAAGGAACAATACAGAGTACTATGGCTCCTAGAAACTTACTTTCTTCTTCATCATGTTCCTTTTCTCTCTCTCTTTTTTTTTTTTTCATTCTGGAAAATACTGCTTTAAAAGAAAAAAAAAGGCAATCTCTTATTTAAAATGTTTATGAGTTTCTGCTATGCTATTTTTTCACTTTAACAATTCTCGACAGTAGTCTATAGTACACTGTCAGCTACTGTGTCTTGATCAGCTTTCTCTGTAGTTTGTCTTAAGGTTCCCTTTTCTTTTAAAGATACCAGTGTTTTATTTATTTTTAATTCTGTCTTCTGAAATTCTGAATGGTATCTTTTCCCTCTTTTATATTGTAATCATTAAGATCTTTACAACTCTGAGTGTACCCGCTGTTTCAGTGCTGACCAAGTTTACTGAAGGTGAAAATTTGATAGGCACAAAAATAATAACAAATAAATTACAATTCATAAATTCATCTGCTGCAAGTAAGGATGGAACTACGTGATCTTTTTTTGTCTTGAATTCTGCATAATACATGCTATAGGTAACCATCTGAAAGATTATTCCTTGGTTTATCAGCAATTCAGTAGCTCTATTATGAAAAGAGGCGTGGGTTCCCAGTCCTTCATCACTTCTCAGAAATGTACTGTCATGTAGTTTTGATGCAGAAGGATGCCTGGGTGGCAAGTATTGATTCCACAGCAGATCAAAGTACCAGCCAAACATGTCCAATGGAGTGACGGTTAGCTTTCTATGGGGGGGGAAAACATTTGAAAAATAATAATAATTCAAAATTCCTGCTTGTATCATTTATAAACCGAGCTTTGGATATTTCAATCTTTTTGACAGTATTACTTCATTTTTTTTTAATGCCATCTGCATTGGAACTTTGGCATTTCTTCTACAATTTAATTTTTACATTCTGAATAGTCTACATTAAACAACAACAACAAAAATGCCTTTTAAGTTCTTTAATAAGATTTTCTTATAATTTGATTTTCCTTAAGTTGACTTTGTTGTGCCAGCTATCAGAACTCTGATCCTTTTTTTTTTTTTTAGATTTTAAATATAAGTATTTAAATATTTTTGTACCTGTACATATTTTACCTTTACTTAGGAAGCTTTTAATATTTGGAATTAAATTTTAATATTTACAAATATATGTGCATGGTGTTTGTTTATTTATGCTAAATTGGAATCCAGTCTGTACATCGTGTCATACATTGCCTTTTTCTGTTGAAATGGATGCTCCTTTTCTTTCCCTTATGGCTTTTTTGTGCTTTTCTGTATCTGCTTACATCAAATCTCTGAAAAGTTCACAGCTGTCGTTTATTTTTTTTCAAGAAATGTGTGGAAGTTATCAAAGGTGTGTAAAAGTCTCAAAATGTAGCATTTTTTTAGTTTTGCAATGTGAAGTTACTTTTCTTACTATACTTCCCTGAAAAAAAAAAAGACTATTTTAGAAGGAATAATTGTGATGGATTTTCAAAACAATTCATTTTGCTCAAAATGTAATATCCCCATACTGTGTTTTATTTATAAATGCTGTTTTTTCAAATGTGTAGAAATCTGATTCCATGGAAATGCCATCTTGTTTTCAATATGAAGATAGAAAATCAAGCAAAGCTCAAGGTTTTAGCAGCTTTGTTATGTCATATTTCATTTTGCATACTTTCTCTTTGTTTTGGACCCAAAGGATACTTAAAGTGTGAGTTTTTAATGGCCAATTTTTAAATTAATATATACAAAACCGAATAACTTTACTTTTTATCTTTATAAAGATTGGTCACTCATCCCTTGTACACAGAATTGCATATTTGTAATCATTTTCATTTTTATGGTACATTTTGAGGAAAGATATCTGATGCAGGCATTTTCTCATAAGTACTGTTGTATCATTCTTGAATGATTCAAGCAATACCTAAATTTTGAGATACTAATAATTCAATGATACTTGGTTCCTGCTGATGTTATAGCCCTAAATAACTATTTCACTCTCATAAATCTGTCTGAATTTTGTGTACTGGTATGATGTAGTTGAATCTGGTTTTGTCTAGCAGAAAAACTATAAACTTGATTTTTTTTTTTCTATTTTTAGTGTACTCAGAAGTGATAATTCTTTTCTTTGGAAGCTAAAGGAATATACAATTCCTTACTTTCCAGTTTTAGTACTTTTCTTATCCCCTTTTTATATGCTTTTGCATCATGACCAGTGTGTGCCTAAATGCCTCTCCCAGACTTCTCATACTGACTTCGACATCCAGAGTCTGCACTCTCTCCTTCCTGAACTTCATTCCACCCGTGTCTCAATGTTGTCTTCAGTCACCAGTGCAGACTGTAAACTGATTGATTTCTTGGATATGTAGCAGAAATGTAAAGGAAACTAATGTGTCTCAGGAAGTTTTCCACTGAGAAAGGTAAATTAGCTTGCTTTATAGTTTATGGTGCTCAAAATGCACAAGAGCTTAAGTTGAAAATCACCCCTGCCCTAAAACCTAGCATAATGTCTGTGTACTTCTAATAACCTTTGGGGCCTACAGACTTGCAAGGTGTCCAGAGATATGCTTGGCCACAGTGCTTGTTTGTATTTCAAACATAAAAGTAAGTGATGCTTGTCAGAAAAAAATGATGAAGATTGAAGGGAGTCATGGTCTGTGAATGACTACAATGGGATCAGCACAAGTTAAAGTTTGACTTAGTAGAAAAAGGTCATTAAAGCTATTTTTCTCCTGGCTGGGTGCAAGCAGAAGTTAGGATGGCCATGTATTTATATCTCTGAATAATGACTGAAAAGTACTTCATTTGGGTTCCAAATTTATAGTATCATCCCAAACAACTTCTCTCAAATAATTATCCTAGTGTTTCAATTCCCTACTACTAAAATGTTAGTAACAAAAATGTACTTCTACATAGTGGCAAGAATCAGTTTACAACTCCACTTCAGGATTTGCACTTATGAACACCAAGGGCCATCAGTCTAGGAAATGCTTACTGTATTCGTTGGATGTCTTGCATTTGCATTTTTTTTGTTTGTTTGTTCTACCCCACAGTCTTTTGAAAATTTAAGATGCATCATAAGAAAATAGTTTTCTTTTCCGTTATAGTAAGACCTAATAATGTCTTTAATATTCTTCATGCATCATGAAGACAGTATGATTCAGTTCAGCTGAAAAATAGGTTAGTACAGTCTGCTATGTTGCCAGAGTTCACATTCTGTGTTTTATTGAGTCAAGTGGGTTTGCTTGAAACAGGCATCTGCTCATATCTGTTTTCCTTCACTGGAATGGAAACTTCGTGCTTATTCTTGGGATGCAGCTGAATTAATTTAAAGTGTGGTCAAAGTTTTCTCTGGGGGAGAACAGAGAAAACCATTAATTTCTTTGAGGAGCCTGACAAAATGAGGACTGAAACTGCAGAAAAGAACAACTAGACTTAAGTTCTTTAGGCAATGGTTTATCAAAGCATAGTTATGACTATTCGTTTCATGACGCAAAAAGGTCATACTGGGGAATCTTTCAGGAAATATTTTAGAAGATGTCAAATGAAGTTATTAATAATTAATTTCTATAGTGGAGGAAGTCAACTTTGGGATTTTCTTTTTTCTGGCCTTAGCTGCTTCTATTAGCATATCCTGGCTCAAATGACTAGTGAGATGTCTAATATATTACATTGTTTTGGCTGATTGTAACTAGTGGATTGCTTCACCTCTCCCACTTGAATTTTGACTGCCAACTGTGAAAGCCTATTGTGTATTCTTTACATCTGACATAAATGTTAATTAGATATGGCAGCCTTTTAACTCCAGTATCCCTGGTGAACAGAAACTAATGATTAAAATTTGCTATTCTAACACTGGCAGATTTTGAAGATGGTTTTCCTCTTTTCATCATTAGGGCTTCCACTTTTTTTTTGGTCAGTTTGTTTTGCTTTTTTCAGTACTCTTAGTAATACAAAAGATCTAGACTCTGTCAAAAATACATATGTCCATATTGCAAATATTAATGAACAATGCATAAGTTTGATAACTATCCGTACAAGTTAAAATTAGAATAATTTGAAATGTAAAATTTATGTTGTCATTTCTAGTATTATCTTTGTAGTTGAAATATAACCCAGCTCACAGGAATAATTCAGGTAGTATTTCTTGTCCAAATCTGAAAAGAAAATATCTAGGTCGAGCAACCAAATATTAAAGATTCTATCACTAAATTTTTTCCACACATACATTTGTGTGTGGGTTTTCATTCAAGTGTTGTACATTTTAAATAGTAAAACAAGTCTGAAAAGCTACAATTCAACATGTAGAAACATAAGACAATAATCTTTTATTCTGTAGGGAAGCTTTAACTTTGTGATGCAACTTATGCATTAAAAATGGATACAGATAAATTTTATAAGTAGGATACATGAAAATGTGTAGTGGAAAAACCGTTATATTGACATCCTTAGGGAAAAATTCTTTGGAGATAGTATACTTACAGTGTATCATGGAAGTTATCAGAAATCCAGCTGTTTACATTCATGGAGGCTTTAGCATATAAAGTCAGAAGAAAACATTTTGATCATTTAATCTGCCCTTTAATACAATGCAATTGAAAATTGACTCCTCCTTCTAGTTTCTTTTTGAAATCTGTCCAATTTTTATCTTATTTCATTTTTTGGATGTCAGAAAAATCTGTATATCAAATAAAGAATTTATGTAATTTCTCTACTGCTTGATGTAATCCTCTTATTTGCATCCAGAAGGGTGCTATCCATTCTGATGATGGTGTATAACAAATGACTGTCATCTTCTTATTATTTTGACTTTGCTGTCACTGAAAAGAATCACTGTGGTTAAAGTTCACCATGCAGCCAGGAGAATATCACCTTATCAATAAGGCGAAATGTCTTTATTCATCAACAGTACATGTAAACAGGAAGTGTGTATGAGAACAACAGTCATTTGTTACTTGGAGAATTACACATAATTCTTGAATGAACTTTTGTAATGTTTTTATACTATTCAAGAAATAAGTTTCAAGGATTTATATTCTATTTACAGATGTAATTTTTAATCTACCTGCTACTTTACTGTTCCTTGTAACCACATCTTTACTTGCAGTATTTTTAGTTACTGTGTACTTTGCAGTAAATTTTCTCAGAAAAATGTTTGCTTACATTTACTAGTTTATCTGCATTCTCACTTCTAGTATTTATCTGTCTCGGGGGAGAGGAAGTATTCTGTATCAATCTTCACTGAAGATATTTTAGTCTTATGAGACATTAAATGACTGCTTGGATCTTTGCACAATAGCGCAATATCTCTTCCTTGTTACGTACTGTTCACCCAATATTTGTGTTATGAGAGAAAAAGATTTTTTCTTTGTTTTTTTTTGTTTTGTTTTGTAACAGGTCAATGCAAGAAAATGGGTCAGTGTTTTAAAAAAAAAAAACCAAACCAAAATGCATTGGGAAGAATCACAAATATATACTGAGTGGATGCCTAGAAAGGTTTTAACACTGCTCTTCCGAAGGGAATACTTCATTACAGATTAAACTTTGGCTGGCCAGGTTTTAATAAGTTTAAATATGTGTAAATTTTGCTGCAAAATTTTATCAAGCACTAGATCAAGAAGCTTAGCTTTTGCAGTTAAACATTGCTTAAATAGATAAGAAGGATATAGGATTAATTTCTGTGTATTATGAGAACTTTCTCTGATCCCTTTCTAAGTGTTATCAAATGCTCCACTATTTTGCACATGTTCACTTCAAGGCAGGTTTGGCCTTCTATCAGTTTATATGTGAAATAAGTAATGAAGTTATTTAAATTAGCATTAACTTTCAATTCTGTAATTATTTATTTGTCAGTTGAATTTGATATGAAAAGTGCTTTCAATACCTTTGAGTTGGGTATTTTTATTTTAATCTTTAAATTTTAATTTTAGGTAATTTTAGTATTGATGTGTCAGTCTGCTATATATTTCAATCAGATTGGTGTCTGTTGTTATAAAAGTGTGATTTTTCTTTCTGTTACATAGACACGTGTAACACCACTTAGTGACACATACTTATAAATAGTGTCTCATCCTCGTATTTATCCTTTACAACATTGGCCAAGAATAATTCAATCAATATATTAAATATGAACAAGAAATATAAGTATTTTAGCTAGTTTGGTCTTTTCTTAATGGTTGAAACAAGAAATTTAATGATTAAGAAAATGCAT
The DNA here is from genome assembly GCA_013399095.1 of Psophia crepitans. Classification (NCBI taxonomy): domain Eukaryota; kingdom Metazoa; phylum Chordata; class Aves; order Gruiformes; family Psophiidae; genus Psophia; species Psophia crepitans. The sequence continues at coordinate 199,251 of VWZZ01007270.1, read as the reverse complement.
ACTTTCCTGCTAAGTTTATCATCATGATTCTAATTTTTATTTTTTTTTTATCCTGGCAATTATCATTAATAATTTTTTAATCATTTTTTTTTCTACCTTGCATCCTCTCTAAACATGATAGATTTTTTTCTCATAATGTTTTGTACTGAACAAGTTCTTAATTCTTTCTAGTCAACTAGGTACTAGTTAGCTGCTTTTGCAGATAGTTGATGATCCTTGTGCTGAGATAAAGGCCACATAAATTAGATGTCTTTTTAACTAGGCATAAACCAGAATTTCATGGAACAGGATCACTTTGTATTATATCACTTTTTGAGTGACTAGAATTGAATGTCTTTCATATACCTTCTTTCACTGGACTAGAATGATTTCCAAGAATAAAACCTTATCCTGTCATGATCCTCTTAAATCTTTGAGAGTTCTGCAGAGTATTGCAAAGTTATATTCATCTGGATTTGAAGACTGCTCAGATATAGAATAACATTTCTGGAAAGGAAAGATTGCATCCTGCTATATACTTGCTTCATATAGATTTTTTTCTTAGAGAAAAGTAGTACAATTTTTTTTTTTAATTTTCTTTATTCTCCAGAAATCTCTTTTCAAGTACGTTGGATTTTCTTATGTTTTAGACTGAACAGTTGTTGATGAATACGTTGATACCAATTTTTATTTCCTGTGACCTGGTGGTTTTTAAAAGGCAGCTTTCCTCTGCAAGATCCAACTTACACTCCATATAACATCCCCATGGACAGGAAAAAAAGTAAATTCACACAAGAATTGACAGTCATGATGACCATTTCAGAACTAGTTGTGATACTTTTGCACTTGAAAAGTAAACATTTTATTGCACCTTGTTACATCCAAACTACAGTCAAGCTTCAAGAACATGATACAAGACTATACACAGCTTTAAAGTTATATCTCCCTTTAATATTATTAAGATGGTGCTTTTATCGGAACTACAGAATATAAATTCTGCATACCCTATAAATTCTGTTCTGTCACTCAAACACTCAGTTTTGTGTCAGTCTAATATACAGTTTAAAGATGGCTCCTCTCATGCTAGCATCCACGGGCAGCTTCAGTAGGCTGCTATACATGGTCAAATTGAATGACTTTGGTGTCCTGTTTTTCTTCAGCAGCCTTTTAAAAATAGAGTTATGATAACATACAGTGATGTTTTCCAAATAAAATATTCTAGTCATACATGGTATACATTCTTGAAGAAACCAGCTAAATTGGCAGAAATTTGCTGAAAATAATAAAGACAGGGCGTACTTGGAAAACCTGTTTTTAGTAGTCACCTGTTGAAATCTAACTGACATAACAACAATGGTGCTGTGATGTTATTGAGAGAATCAGTGAAAATAGTCTTCATGACATACGCAAGAAAATTATTTTCAACTCTGTAGTGCTAAATCTTTCCAAATTGCTCACCTGTACTACAATGCCAGAATATTTAGTCACCCACATGTAAAAGGGTGACTGCATTCTCCAAATAACCCAAACTCATGTTCATGGGGTTAATTAGCCAAACCGAATATTTCATACTAACTGTTCATGTGACTATCTCCTTCAGGTGCAATGTGAGTGCTTAGCACTGAAGAGAATTTATTTATAGCATATCTCAAATTTCTAAAATAAACCCAGAAAGGTTTATCTTGCTGTATTATTTTCCTGAGTACTAGAGATATTGGCAGTTTGTCTCCAGTGAAAAACTGAAGTTTCTAGTTGATTGCTTTTGTTCTTCTTAAACTGTCCTATTTTAAAAGGAATTAGTGGTGTAAAGGCATTCCCTTCAGAGAAAAAACTATCCGTGTGAAATATAATCAGTAGAAACAAAACCAGTGTTTGATTTCATATTAAATTTGACAGTTAGGTGACAGAAGTGTACACTGAAAGTTGGAGTGTACTGCGTGTTTCTGAGTACAGATACCTAAAGATTCTGTTGATCACTGTATGTGTCTCTCTGTTGACATTGAAACAACACTTTCCATGTCTTTTCTTCTCTAAAAATATTTACATTAATTACTATGAAATATTGAACTGTAGAATTAGATGTATGACTATTTATATGAACTTTTTGAGTATATGTAATTTAAACTCTGTTCTTGCACAAGGTTTATAAACTTGATTTAAATCTTGTAAAAAAACATCAATTTATTTAACCTCCCAATTTCAAATGTAAGCTAATGATATAAAAATTTTATTTACCCATGTCCCTTTCATCTCTTCCATTATTTCCAATGCCCTTCATTTTTTTTTTATTTATTTTCATATTCTAAGTATTTTTATATGTATAAACCTAATTTGAATATTTCCTTGTTGCTGATCTGGTTGAAGGTTCACTACAAAGATGGCAAATTTCACACATCAAGTGTAAGCTAAAGCAGAAGCAAGACCGGTTTGCATGAAGAAAATGGTTGTTTTTGAAGTGCAATAACTCTCCCATTGGTTTCTCTTATTTCAGGACAAGCATAATTGATGAAAATACATGGTAGAATCCCTTTCCTATAGCCTAAGTTAATTCAGAGTAGGCACATTTTCTGGAAACATTGTTTCAACATGAGGATTTATTTAGGAGCCTTTTTTCTTGAAGCACCTGTGTATAGACAGTACTTATTCAATGGCTTTTGATTCAAGCTACTCATGTCATTCCAAGCAATAATAAAAGTCCTAAGGAGATGCCTACAGAGGCACGTATAGAATGTTGTATTTGGGAAGCAAATTTTTACATCTGAAACAGGTTGGGTTTTTTTTCTACACCTTCAGAAATTAATTTTAAGATTTAAAGTGTAGCTAATATACTTTATTGAGTATTTAATCCCAACTTAATATGGGATAATATATTCGAATTAACTACTGTTGTTAAAGAAGTTCCAGAAAAATTTTATCCTTACTTCTAGAATGTCACTTTTTATCCTTAATATCAATTGCACATTGTACTATATTTTTTGCTTTGGCATTTATGCATTTGTCGCTGCATATGATTTATGTTCCTTTGTTTGCTTTTCTGTTTTTCCTTCACATTGAGTTACATTTCACTTCTTCCATACTTCATTTTCTGAGTTTCAGTTCATTAAAGAATTTATGTTTAAGCCTTTGCTTCTTTTTCTACACTTGCAATGTTGTCTTAGCACAGCTTCTGCTTGGCCAGTATTGTACTTTCTTTAAGGAATTCTCATTTCACCCGAAAAACTTTTGTTCTTACTGTTGTTTTTGGTGGGATATTCCATATAAATTGTCTGAGTTTATTAACAGCTGTTTTCATACATAGTTTTTGTTCAAGTAGTGTTAGGATAAGGGGTAATATTTTTAAAATGAAAGAGAATAGATATAGATTAGATATAAGGGAACAAATTCTTTACTGTGAGGGTGGAGAGGCACTGAAACAGGTTGCCCAGAGAAGTTGTGTCTGCCCCCTCCCTGGAAGAGTTCAAGGCCAGGTTGGATGGGGCTTTGGGCAACCTGGTCTAGTGAAGGGTATCCCTGCCCATGGGAGAGTGTTGGAATGAGATGGTGTTTAAGGTTCCTTTCAACCCAAATAATTCTATGATTCTGGTTCTGTCACTTCTCAAGAACTATTCAATGACCCATGTAATTTAAATTGCTTTAAACTTTCATAGTCAGGTCTTTGTTCTTGTCAGTACTACATCTAGATAAGCTCTCCTCAAGTCATTTGCCTATCTATTGTCTGACAAGTTTCTGTCAAAACATCCTAGTAGTTTCTCTGGACACTTTAGGTCATGTTACATTTGTCGTTAATTGAATCAAGATCGGTGGTGTAGTTTTTCAAAATATGGGTGTAACCTTGTTAATTTCAATAGTGGTATATAAGAGCAGAATCTCAGCTGAGTCTGTTTTATTTAAAAAAGGAAAAAAAGTATGAGGCAACAGGGGGACAGATATATTCTGAACACACTTGTTTTAAGAGGAAGAGATTTCCCTGCTTTCTCCTTTGCGTTTTGGGAAAAATCTTACACATTAAAGTTCCAGTTTTATGCAGATATAATGCTTAAATCATTGGACACCTCAAAATAGATGTTTGCATCAGTAGTGCTGACAAATCTTTTTTAAAATGATCAGATGCCTGTAGAATCAAGTTACTTTAACCCCGCTGAGTGCTGATATGGAGATTTAGGGATGTATGAATTTTCTTAAGTCACCCTGTAGAGTTTATCCAATTATTCATTGAGACTTGTATGTGGTGCGGTAATTGCATCTACTACCATTTTTCTTACTGTAAATGGTGCTTACTTTTTTATTATTGTAAAAAATGAAAAAAGTCTAAATTTCATCTATTAAATACAACTTGAATATTGGAGCCATATTGTAGTGAAAAACTCTACCATTTGTTTTTTGTCTTTTTCTCTTCTGCTTTGTATTTGAGGAAGGTTATCCTATATTGAGAAACATGTAAAAAATCCTATATTTTTGTAAATGTCATTTCTTCCAATAATTATGAATATTATGCCAATCATTTTAATTTTTTTACTGTTCTGTTTGCACATCAGTTTATGCAAAAACAACCACATTGTTGTTTAGATTAATTATAAGAATAATGCTTAAAGAAAATAAATTTGGTTTTCATGGAATGTATATCATAAAATTTGCTTTTCCCTGGTTTTGCTGCAGTCTTGTAAATGACAGCCTATAACTTGAGGGAACAGAACAGTAAGTGATTTCACTGATTTGTGTGTCATGTGTCCCCCCAACCCTCACCCCGCAGGATTTTCTATACTTAACAACACATTGAGAAAACAGTTGAAATACTCATGTAAAAAAGAGTGTAAAACCTAATACTTAAGACATTTGATTGATGTTTGGAGTTCTAATTAATTTTTTTTCAGTTGCCAAAGCACATTATTTCTCCATTTTTAAAGGCTTACAATCCAAACAGTGCATTTGATGTTAATGTATAAAATAAATTGTTAAGAAGCACATTTAAATTCAGTGTTTATATGAATTCCTCGAAGATATATCTACAGTGTTTACAATGTCATTTTTTTCAAATAAAGATGAGAAAGAGTAATCTTCTGAATAACTTCAGTTTGAAGATAAATAAAGACTTTAGGCAGACATAATAAAAAAACTGAAAGGATACTACTTTTCATTTTAGTTCTTTTTACAGGGAATAGTATCACGACAGTGTACTACTTCAGGTTTAAATGAAAAGTAAATTGGGGGGGCACTCACTATTCATTTTGCCTTTTTAATTTTTACAGGAAGAGCCATATGTTATGTTTAAGAAGTCTGACAAACCCTTGTACGGAAATGATCGATTTGAAGGTTATTGCATTGACCTCCTCAGGGAGCTGTCTACTATCCTTGGATTTTCCTATGAGATTAGACTGGTGGAGGATGGAAAATACGGAGCCCAGGAAGATGCCAACGGACAGTGGAATGGAATGGTTCGTGAACTAATCGATCACGTGAGTTAACTTTTGGAAGCTTTCAATTATCTATTTAGATTTCAATTTTATCTAATGAAATTTTAAAACTCATTAGAACGCCATTTTGCATTTGAATAGTGTTTTTTTTAAAAAATGCAGATGTTAAAAGAAGTAATGCAAGTAGATTCACATCAGTGATTTCTATATTGTAGAATTGGTTTGTTGAATGGAGACTATTCTGCTTCTCTGTTTTGCCTATAGGCAGTGTTTGTTTCTGCTAAACTGGTTTAACTTTTCTGTGGTGTATGCTTAAGTCAAAACATGGAATAGATATTAGTCAGAATTTATTTCTGAGAACAAATAAATGGGTTTTTTTGTGACAAAATGTACATCTTCATTAATCAATAGAAGTCTCTTCTGATAGTGGATCTGAGACTTTGTCTCAGAGAAATTTCTGAGTATGTGGTGTAAACATAAATTACTTGATATAACACAAAGAAGTAGTACATCTTTCTTGAAACAATAAAGCGCAAGCAGTAAGACAAAAATACCAACATGTACTGAAACAGCAAAGTAATAAAATATTTGTCAAAACAGATACCATTATGAGTACTTGTAAATGAGTAAGGCAGGCATTACTTTGTGTCCTTCAAAACATGCCTTTCCAGTTGGTCATGCCAATTCAATTCAGTCTCTTAGAAATATTTTAGTCAATTTGAAAATTATGACATTATCCCTTTTTGCATTTATTTGGGTGAATTGCTTGATAGAGAGGAATTTGATCAAAGAATGAGATAAAATGTAGTCTGCACATCACTGTCATTTAAAATAGGAAGAAGGGGAGACTTTTATAGCTAATTCAAGTGAAACCTCCTAATGATGGCAGAAACTGCATTAATAACTTGAAGAAAAATAGTCACTAATCTTCGTGTCAATTTGCTTTAAGATTTCAGCAGATGAGCAGAACATGTGCTAATCAAAATATTCACATTTACTAGAAGGGTTGTTATCTGTGCTTTTCTAGTAAATAATAATCTGGTGTTGCTGTTGCAACAGATGTTGATGATGCCTAGCTTCACATGTTTAAGAAGAATGTGTGGGAGTATTATATTTATATTATCTTTAAATATGTGTATGAATTACACCTAGTACACATATGTAGAAAGCAAACAGATATTTAGCTAGACTCTCTGTCCATCTCTATACGTGCATATTTTTCATATAGATATAAATGCATAGGCATGAATAGTTATTAGATTTGATGGTTGTTATGTGTTGTCATCATCTGGAACTAATTTTTCACGATTAGGGTAGATATTGTGGAAGTATTTCTAGTATCATTCTTCAGAAGTAATGAAAAATCACATTTTAGTATGCTTTTATTATTCAGCCCTAAAGCTTTCTTGAAAAAGCACTAGTAGGGCCTCGTAAGCTTTTCACTAAGATAATCTTGAAATAAAATGCATTTGAAGAAGTTGCAGCAGTAAAATATGTGGAACAGGAGCTTTTCTAATCCGTTCCTCTTGATAACATAGAGTGGAACATGTGTTCCTTTTTCCCCTAGATAACGTATAACTAAACTTAGATTAAAAATTATTTTGGCTTTTGAAATTATGTTTACTTAAAAGTCAAAAAAGTTTTGATACTATGCTTAATGCATCATGGAAGATGTAGTCTAATGTCTTAATCTGGATCATAACTTTTACTAGTGTCTCTTAATTGCTATAATTTTCCTTTTAATGTTTTCTAGGTTTATCTATTCTTATTTTTTAATCTATCTGAATGCATGCAATTTATTTATGCATCTGTGCCGTTTATTTGTGTAAGTGCTATTGGTACATTTTATTATCCAGCAACACTCAGAACTGATGCACAAGAATTTAGAAAGTAATTCCAGTTACCACATTTGATGTATCCATATGGTTAATACTTCACTTGGTACATTGGCTTAGCTTTTCAGTCTCTCTTTTCCATTAGAGAATATTTTTTAAAGTGTCCAAAAGGTTTTGTTTTTTATAAAGTAATGTGATAAACTCAGTTAGTCTTCGTTTTGGAAAGGTGAAATGATTCTGTCTACATTTTTCAACCTAATTCTAATTAAAATAGACTACAGAATAAAGACTGAGTTCTGAAAGTTGCCATAGTACTTGCATCTATTTGAAAAAGTATTTTTAGAATTTATTTTATCTGCTTGTTATATTTTAATCACAAGTCAATTAAATTAAAAAAGAAAGGATACTGTAATATGTATCTTTACAAGGGTAGATTGTAGCATTCGTAACTACAAGAAAAATAAAATGTATAATTTCTATATATTGTGTGTGTAGAAAGGAAGATGCACAATTTATATAAAGATAAAAAAGTACCAAATAGAATCTAAATTTTCTGATAAATTGTTAAAGTTTTTGCTTAGTCGCTTCACATAATTACTTGTACTTAAAAGTGTAAGTGAAATGAAGATAATGTTATCTGAACTGAGCTCAGCATATCATGTCAGTCTCAGGCTTGAAATTCTGCAGTGTGAGCAGAGACTGAAGCGTTTACACCAGGCTTTGTGTTTTCAGTTTCCTTTCCCATAGTTTACTCACATTTCTTCTTTCTTCGACTGTTCTATGCAGTGTTCATGTATGCCATCATTCTGATATTGATCTCCAAACAATGACGGATTTCCTTTTGAATAAATGATAAGTGAAAAATTAGTTCAGTGATTCCTTCCCTTTGACACCTGATTGATAATGAATTCTTGTTGGAAAAGACAGTTGTCTTTATAGCTGTAAATGGAAGGGAAATATTCACTAGGACAGACAATATATAGATGAGATTTCCCTGTGAATATATTTTAAATTGAATTTACCCAGTTAAGCAGTCTGATTTCTTTGCCACAATTTTTTATTGAATATTTTATCCTCCTCTTTAGTTAATTCAAGATAAGAGTGTTAGATATTTGGGGAAGGAGCAGCTAAAATCCAGGTATCTCCATCCTTTATGGATGCATTCTTCTTAAAGAAGTATTTGTCATATTGACTTCTTGTCTTTGGCTCAAGAGTTTTATTTAAGGATAGATTTATTGAACTGGTTTTAACTGAATTATAAATTCTGGAGATTTCAGGTTGTTCCGTGGTGCTAAAAGTTATTATGGCACTGTATTATGTTGTATCAGAAATCATGCGAGTGTGTAAATTATGATCTATAGCTGGCAGATACTCATAAAATAAAAATATACAATTTTACTTTTTTTTTTCTTATTAGATATTTTACTTTACAGCTCCAAAATTTCTTGAAAACATTCTTATCATTGGGTTCTAAACCAGGCAAAAATTACTATTTTATAGCTTCCTAGAGAGAAATGAAAGTGAAAAATCCTCTGGGAAGTTATTTGTTATTATTATATACCATTAAAAATAACCCTTTTTTTTTTTGTTGGCCATTTGTTTGAATGATTCTTCTGTAGCACAAAGCTTATGTATTCCAAATAGTCTTTAAGGCTTGCAGATCTTTTATGATTCATGAAGAGTTATAAAAGTAGTCCAATTTGTATATCATGACTGTTCTTTTATTGTATGTGAGGATTAAAAGAACTTCATATCTGAGAAGAGTGGCATTTTTGGCTTGGAGGAAGTTAAGACTTATGCGTTTGGGCTGCTGGAAAGCACTTCATTTGAATTACCTTGAGACATAGCTTTGCGTTTTACTTGAGTATCTTTTGAGTTTTTTAGAATTAGTATCTTAGTAATAAATACCTACATACAAAATGCATACATTTAAAAATTATAGTGGCCTTTTCTTTTTCTCAAGAACAGAATAGTTTCAAATCTTTATGTAAACAGTTTAAAAAGTTTCTGGAGACATATTCCTCCAATAAATTGTTATTTTTCTTCTCCCCTCCTCCCCAGTAAGGTTCTTATGTTCTTGAAGGACTAGAGTCAAGCTCTTTGTATTACTGTGTAGAAGTGAAAAAAGGTTCCAATAAACAACTATATCAATTTTTGGTTGCTTCCTTTCTGAGACAAAAAAAAATCTATATGAGTAAAGGAGTTTAAGTTTCTTCCATCTTTTTCTTTTCTGTTCCTCCCCTGCTGTTTCATCACATTGTTCAGACTCTGTCTCTTTTCTTCATGTTTATAGCAAGTTCTCCTGTATAGATCCTCATAAGGAAAGGCTAAGGAGCTGCTCTTGTCTCTTCTGCTCAAGGAAAGATACAGCCTTCCTCCTTGTAACTTTCATGAAAAAGGTCTGACAGTTGGTATTTTTAATACAATGCAAGACAGTTTAGCCACGTCTCTTTCATTAGTCAAAATCTCAGAAAATTTGACAGTGAAAGGAAGTTAGGTTCAGGGTCAAATAATAAGAATGCTTCTCAGGACAGCCTAATTATTAAACCAGAGCTAGGATATCAGTAGTGACTTCAGAAATGTGTTTTGCTTTATTTATCCGAATTTGGAAAATACAGGACTTTGGCACAGTGGTTTATCTCTCTTCCTTTCTGGCCAATATTTATGACTGTGAACTGTCATTAGTTTCATATTTCTTTAAAAATATTATAGATGTCATAGTTGAAACAGATATATTAGCTGAGTAAACATTAGGGGGAAAAAACAAAGGGCCTGAAATATGAGATAGGTGCAGATTCAAAAAAAGACGATTTTTCAGAGAATCAAAAAGTTATCAGTTTAAATCCAGAACTGGTTATTTCTCCACCTTTAACACATTTTCCATTAATTCATAGCATAAATTGATCACATGATCACATAACAATATATTAGAGAGTAAAAATATATAGGAACATACCACAATGGACAAGTCATTCGAACTCACATTTCTGCAAAAATCTACCTGTTTCCACCTGACCTGTCTTTCTCCACCTAAACCTGCATATCAGACTTCTCTTAATGTTCATCTGTAGGGAATCCTGTTTGGAAGATCTTGCGTTGTATGGTGAGCTTAGGCACGCTCCTATAGCCTGCATAGAGCCCCACAGTGGCCACACCCCATAAAGGGAGTATATAAACCTGTGACGCAGTTTAATAAACGCCATTTTGCTCATCCATCATATTGATGTTGTGATCACTTGGCCCCGAGGTGAGAGTCCTCAGGGGTGAGGTGTTTGTCCTCGGACTCCAGGACCAGTAGTTGAAGTCCCCCGCTGCAGCTCCAAGAACACGGAAAGCAACATTCATCTTGCAATCTTACTGTCAAATTCAGTTGAACGTCTCCAAATCTTACCTCATTATTTTTCACTTGTCTTTTTTATTCCTTCATTCTTGTCACTGTTCCTAATATCACAGAATCACAGAATCACAAGGGTTGGAAGGGACGTCGAAAGATCATCTAGTCCAACCCCCCCCCCGCCAAGGCAGGGCCACCTAGAGCACATCGCTCAGGAACACGTCCAGTCGGGTTTTGAATGTCTCCAGAGAAGGAGACTCCACAACCTCTCTGGGCAGCCTGTTCCAGTGCTCTGTCACCCAAACATCTTATAAAAGTATATCTTATATCAACATTGTTATAAAAGTTTGAGACATAAAGGAGTAATTTTAGATTTTTTCCTCTTTATTTCCCTTTCCGTAGAGACTGCTTTCACATCTTGACGTCTCCTATAAATCTTGAAAAATCAGCCTCCTCTCCCCTTCACTCCCTGCCCGTCCCCTCTTCCTCTTTCTCCCCTTTCCCCTTTTTCGCCTTTTCCTTTCCTTTTCCATACAGTAAAATAGCTCTCAGGCCAGACTTTTCTATATTTGCCTGCAGCACCAGCCCTGTTTCTGTCTTCTAAGAAGTTCATGAAACCATTTCTTGAGTTCCCTGTCCCTCACTGGTTTGACCTAACATTTTATACACTTGCTTTTCTCTTATTGTGCTGCATCAGTGCTGTTGAAAGTGCTTTATTTTCATATCACTATTCTTATTTGAATCATGAAAGTATCTTTAAGATGCCTTGATATTCTATTTTTGTCTTCTGTAGAAACTATTAGTAAAAGTTGTTCACATTTCAACAGGCAGTTTGACTCTGAAATTAATCCTAAAATAGATATTTTTGTTTCCCGGTTAAGAGAATTTACAGATTGTAGCTTTTGTTGTCAAGAATATTTTTTCATTAGAAATTCTTTTGGCAGGTATTTTTCAATCAATCAATGGTAAGAGAATTTATCTTTAAAATGTGTTGTTCTGGTTTTGATACTCTAAAGAGGAAGGGAAACAGAATTTATTCAACATTTTAATTAAAAGCAGTTATGATAAAATTAGAAATTTAGGATCGTATGTTGAGTTTAGGACCAGTCAGTTTGAGTTCATAGTGATTTTCCTTTTGAAGACTTGGTGAAGACTTCTTGTTGTCATGGAACTTTTCGACTTCAATAAAACAAAAGAATTCTAGGACACAAGGTTTTTATGACCTATCTTAGGAATAATTCTTCCCCTGATACTATATCATGTCAATGGTGAGATACCAGGCAAAGATATGCATATTTTACATTTTTCTCTACTTGAGTAAAAAAGAAAGATTTTTGTTAGAGGAAAAGAAATATTTGATTTTGTTGCTATTCTCTCTGTCTTAGTTCTCCATCCTTGCGGTATTATTTTTAAGCTCCTTAAAATGGATATTACAGTATATTAAAATACGTTATAACAGGTCAAGTATGGCAAAATATGTGTCCATTGTTAACACATTTCTTGTCTGAAAAAAGGATAGTAAGATATCTTTCCACTAGCAAAATCAGTGTGCATCTTTTGTGAAATTACAACATACATTGAATTGTGCAAAAACTCCAAAACAAACCTAATAAAAACCCCAAACTCACAGAAATTCAGAATTTACTTTTCTGTTTTTTTCTCAAAGATACTTATTTGCTTTCTTAGAAGCGGGAACTGGTGCATGTAATTTCAGTATTGTATTTGGTAACACTTTAAAGTTTAGTTCTTAAAGTTTGACTTTGCAAAAAATGTGTTTCTGCATTCTTGAGGTGGCAAAACATCCTTTATTATAAGTGTATAAGCTGTTGAGTTTTTAATATTTCTTGTTTTTTTAAGGACTTTTCTTTCTTTAAATATATTAGCTATAGAAAAGCTAAGTACGATACATGAACTAGTTTAAAAAGAGATTTTTTTAAAATTTTTTTTACAAGTAAATTGTATATTGAAATTTGCAATTGATCATCAATATTAAGGAAAAAAATCCTATTCTATATTCCTTTAAAATGAAGCTGTGTTGAGCACCGTAAATATAAATTTTTTGGTTTAGAATAAAATTATTCTAAATTCCTGGTAATCCTGGCCAGATTTTCTTTATTCAGACAAGTGGTATCTTTGACTTGTATGCATTAACATATTAAAGAATACATTTTTGATGACTGTCTTCTCTGCACATCAAATTATTTTCTGAGATAATTAACATTATGGTGATCTTGGTAATTTGACTCATTTAAAAATGAGGTTTATTTGTGAAAAGCATGGAATGTGAGAGTAAACAATATGGTAGTTTTATGAAACAAAGGTAGCACACGTGTGATAGATGTCAAAGGTAATTTTTGGCAAGCCTACCCTTACTCTTAGTGTTATTACATCAACAAAGTACTAATAACTAGAGATACCCTCAAAGAGGACAGAGAATTTTGGTATGAACTCATTTCTTCAGTTTCGTTTTTGGAACCTGCTTGATATCTTACATCAGACCTCATAACATCAATTTAATCTTGAGTACAACTCCACAGACTAGATTGTTGTACGTCAGAGGGGAAAACAGACTGCAAAAGACTAAGTTCAGGTTTAAAATGCCTAAATGAATGTTTTGGTAAAAAATGCCTGTTGGAGCACTAGTTGCATAGACTTCTATTTTAGCCAGCAGATATGTAGTGAAAGCAATCATACTAGAGCTGAGAGATTAATTTGACTTACTTTCTAAAGCTGTGTACAATGGAGTGATTCAGGTTAGATGCTCTGTGATCTCAAGCACATCTGCATAAGGCAGCAGATGTGACAGAGGACATCAGTCGTATTCTAGAGTGGCACATTTAAGGACAGGTTGGGTATCTAAGGTATCTTTTACACAGTAGAAATATTCAGGAGGCAAAACATTTTTCCAGAACTGGGTCAGCTGAATTACTCTGTAGACTCCATCATCTCTATTGATTAGACCTTCATTGGCTATGATAGGAGTTTAAACTGCTACAGACTAAGCCAGCAGCCCTCACATAACTGTCTGGTGCCAGCTGAGTTTCCTTAAGCTGTCAAAGACAGCCATGTAGTGCTAGCAGATCTAAGACCTATCTGATACCCTTTCATTGATGGAACAGCAACTAGAGGCATGAGGATACCTTAAAGCATGTCACAAGCTCTAGTCCAGTTCAGAAAAAGGAGTGGAATACGAGCTCAGGGTCTGCCTTTTGGTGTTAGCTCATGCTTAGGTCTTGCTTGAAGCAATTGTGAGGCTGCAACCTGTCTTTTCAAAATTATATTTGTACCATGCTTGCTATAGTATTCATTGAGTGTTCATCTTTTTTTTTTAATTACTGTCAGTAAATGTGAGTAGATAAATTCCTCTCTCAGTACAGTATACTCTTTTTCAAATGCCTATCCTTGCTTATGCAAGTAAACCTAACTATTTTCTTACAGAATTATGCTATTTTCCAATTTTCGTTATGTCTGTTACCTATCCTGTTTGTATCAGGAGCTGGAAAAAATAAGGATTATCATGAGAAGCTATGATGTGAAAAACTACTGTCTGAGAACCTTTATCCATTAAGAAAGAGAGTAGTAATTTTGCTAACAGTGCCTTCATAACGAGGGTATTTTTTTGTGTGTTCCTAGTTTTTCTGTACCTTTACACAGATCATTTAAGCTGTCTGGATAGAACATTTGTCTTTCATCTGGTTGTATATTTTGATGGAATATTTTTTATTAGGTTAATAGCATAAGATAAAATATCTTACAAATCTTGGTTTAAATTAATAATCTTGGTTTTTTAGATAAAACATCATGGATTTTGTCCATTTTTACTTGAGAAGCAACCACATCTATTTATCATAAAAATGAAAAACCCCCACCCAACATCTTACATATATTTCAGTTTCAGATTTAAAAATAGGCTTAATAAGGACTTTTATTTTAATATATGATTTCTGTTGATGGGACAATTTACATGATACATAATGTTACTCATCAACACAAATTATATTCACAGACAAAAAGTTATTTTTCATTTCTTATGACAAGGAATATTCAGGCTATTCAGGCTAAGTAAGAGAGTAGAGAGAATGTAAGTATTGCTGTTCAAGGTGGCAACACTTCGATAAATGTTACACAGATCTTTAATGAATACAAAGGACAGTGTTGTCATGTGAGTGTGGCAGATAATGTAACAAGCTTATGTCAAGGGAATTCCAGTGGGACTCGAACCCATTTCCCTTCTAATAGGACTCAAACCCAATAATGCACGAGGAGTTCTGGTGGGGTTCAAACCACCAGTGTGCTTCGTTTCTGGTTGGACTCAGACCCACACTTGTGCACCAGGAGTCCACTGCTGACCAAGGAGAGAGACATGAACAAAGATTTACAAAGGAATTTTAAGCAGTGTACATGCAGTGCCCCATTCTAATGCATGGGGACCCTGATATTGAGGAAGGCAGGGTTTATATATGTCGCAATATGTTTGTGTAGATGAATCAAATTACCTGTGTCAAGGGGTTGGCTAAATCAGTTACCATTGTTCATGTAACAAACGTGTGCTTAGCCCATGCAGGATCAGCGAGTGCTTGTCCTGTGGTTAGTGATGTGTGTTAATCTTCATTGTTCTAAACCTGTGTAGGTGGAGTGGTTTTGTACTGGATTGTGGCCAGCTGCTGTTCTGAGAACCTTGTGTTCATGGCTAGGCTTGGACCACAATACCTTTCTGTTGTCTGAGTCCTAGCAATCTGCTGATGTTGGTTCTTAACACTTTGCATTTGCATTTTTGAAATGAAGGTAGGAAGTGTTCTGGACTCCTTCAGAGGAGGGGTTTCAAGGTCTAGAAGTAAGGTTAAAGAAAACTTTTTTTTTTAAATTGTGACTTTTGATGTAAAACATCATCTAAATAAATTATATTCCAGGGAAATGTTTTAATGTTTTGTCCTTAATACACTGACAAAATCTCAGATCAAAATACAGAATATAATAACATATACTAAATTCTGAGCATTCACAAACTACTTGTTAGGTTTTAGTGTGAATGAATATCCTTGTGAGGAAGATAAACAGCTCAGCAGTAGCTGTAGCATTTTACCTATATTTGAATGGTTTTCACCTACAGAATCCATAAATCTATCTTGATTTTGGAGTTTCCAGGTCTTTGCTAATTTTAGATTTCATTAAAATATGTCTTGTTCAGCTATAAAACTGTCACACTTTTAATAATTACTCCTTTCCTTGTATGAGTTTACATGGGATACATTGAGCACTTTTCCATTGCAAAAGTGGAACTTAAATTGTCATTTTATACATAATGTATAGTACTTAGAGGAGTCCAAGCTCCTCTGTAAATATAAAATTTAGGCTACATTTTTGACAAACCATGTGAGACTTGGTCACATTTTTTTTTCAAATCTTAGTTCTAAGCTAGTATCTGCAACTGAATCTAAGGTGTCACATGATGAAAATTTTAATAATGCTAAACTTTTTCTATACATAACATAAATTTGAACTCTGATCCTATGGGGAGATGATATTTTGAGGGATAACATTCCATAAACCACACAGTGTTTTGGCAATTCTGCAGTTATGGTATAGTAGTTGTTCGAACCAGCAACTGTGGAGAATATAGATAAATGATAAGTTGAATGCCTACTGATTTCTGCTGAAGTTTTTTAATGCTATTTTCTAGTATCTTGGCATTTTATTTCATTTTACCTACCCTCTTTAAAAAAACAGACGGCACAACTCTCGTTTTTCTGTACTCTCTGTATAGGTCTAAAATACTGCTGTTTGTATTTCAGTTTTCTTATCCTTATCTGCTTGTATTTTTATTTGTCTTATGTTCTGTTTATAGTTTCTCTTTCTTGATCTATCTATTTGAAGTCCATCTGTTCTAAGTGCATTTTTCTTTCTTAGTATATGTTTATTTACCTTGCAGATTAAACATTCCTTTTCTGTGCTGAACCATTCTTTTTTGAATTTCCAGTAATCATTATGAGTTACATTTTTTTATATTGGCAGTTTTTGTGCACAACTGCCTTTAAACAAAACTACCAATGCACTTTATTTAATATGTAAAAATAGTATTCCAACTCCATCTAATTTTTCTGTGTCACAAAAAAGTGTTCATATGTCTTTAACTGTTAAGTGCCTGTAGTATATTTTTCATGTGATCGTTTATTGTTTAAAATAGTCATATTACCTTCCAGTTGTTATCATTTGCATGCTTTCTTCCCCTCATTAAAGTAGCATTTAATTTCTCTGTGAAATATGTCCTGGGGTCTATAGCATAATTTATTATAATAATTTGTAATATGTCAGAAAATATCACTTGTGCTTTTAGTGCTTTTCAGTCTAATTGCTAATTCATTATTCCATAACTTTAAGAGCTCTGACCTTTTATTTCCAATGTCATTTGTCCCAAGCCGAATAAGCAGCAGCAGGTGTCTCCCTGACAAGCAACTCACGGTGTCTCTTCTGTTGCTTGAGTTTCTGTCTGAATTTATCAATGTAATGTACTCAAATATGCCATACTATGCATGTACTTTTCCTTTTTCTTTTCTTTTTTTTTTTTTGACTGCTTTACTGTGAAAGATCAAAGACTTGGTCTTCTATCTATAATAATTTTCCTGCCTGACCAACTTCATCTCCTATGACCAGGTGACCTGCCTGGTGGAGGAGGGAAAGGCTGTTGATGTAGTCTACCTAGACTTCAGCAAAGCCTTTGACACGGTCTCCCACAGCATTCTCCTGGAGAAGCTGGTGGCCCATGGTCTGGACAGGTACACTCTTCACTGGATTGAAAACTGGCTGGGTGGCCGGGCCCAGAGAGTGGTGATGAATGGAGTGAAATCCAACTGGTGATCAGACTTGAGTGGTGGTCCCCAGGGGTCGGTGTTGGGGCCCATCCTCTTCAACATCTTTGTTGATGATTTGGATGAGGGAATTGAGTGTACCCTGAGTAAGTTTGCAGACCATGCAAACCATGCACACCTGCTGGGGGGAAGTGTCGATCTGCCGGAGGGTAGGATGGCTCTGCAGAGGGACCTGGACAGGTTGGATCGCTGGGCAGAGGCCAACGGGATGAGGTTTAATGTGGCAAAGTGCCGGGTCCTGCACTTTGGCCACAACAACCCCAGGCAGCGCTACAGGCTGGGAGCGGGGTGGCTGGAAAGCTGTGTAGAGGAAAAGGACCTGGGGGCGTTGGTTGACGTTCACCTGGACATGAGCCAGCAGTGTGCCCATGTGGCCAAGAAGGCCAACGGCATCCTGGCTTGTATCAGGAATAGTGTAGCCAGCAGAAGCAGGGAGGTGATGGTCCCCCTGTCCTCAGCCCTGGTGAGGCCACACCTCGAGTACTGTGTCCAGTTTTGGGCCCCTCACCACAAGAAAGACATGGAGGCCCTGGAGCGTGTCCAGAGAAGGGCAACGAAACTGGTGAAGGGTCTGGAGCACAAGTCTTATGAGGAGCAGCTGAAGGAACTGGGACTGTTTAGTCTGGAGAAGAGGAGTCTCAGGGGAGACCTTATTGCCCTCTACAACTACCTGAAAGGAAGTTGTGGTGAGCTGGGGGTCGGCCTCTTCTCACAGATAACTAGTGACAGGACAAGGGGGAACGGCTGCAAGTTGCGCCAGGGGAGGTTCAGGCTGGAGATGAGGAGGTCAATATATATATTAATTCGGTGCGAAGCTTAGCAGAAGTGCATATATGAATTCCCTATTAAATTCCAGGCAAGGGGTTGTGTTATGATTTCAAGCACAGGACACACTGAAGATGTAGTTTTCAACAAAAGAGCAGTTGGGAGTGGGAAATTATTTTCCATCGAGCAAAGAACTTCCACGCAGTCTGCATTTAGTAAAGTAAGGCCCAACAATATTTCTAATAATAGAGTGTCACGTTAATAGATGGACAAATTTGGCAGAAAATAAACCCCCTTGCATTCCAGCTTCAGAGAAGCTGGGGGCGGCTGGGCTTAGATTCTGAGTTATGCCCAATTAGCACTACCAGCCCGGTCGTATGACTATCACGATTTACGGTCTCACTGATCGTGTACTGCATTCCCTTTGCCAGCTGCGATCTATGGACTCACACAGCCAGACTTGGAAAAAATTTAGCGGCGCCCAGTGAGAAACGTTTGCATCTGGTTACGTGAATAGTGCAGTTTATTCAAGTAACAGAGATACAGGTTCTTATGGATTGCCGGTGATAGTAGACTGTCTGCAAAGGCATGTGCAAATAATAATGTTACAGATAGTATAGCGCGCAAAATTAGGAAAAATAACTCTATAGAGATTTTCTAAGTTTCTAAAGGAAAGCACTTAGTATAATCAGAATCTTACCCAAAGGCGTCCCTATGGGGGGGAAGAGAGGCTCAGCCCGTCGACTGGTCCCAGGGGTCAGAGGTATCTTTTGATGTTAGTATCTTCTCTGATTTGTCCGTGATGGTATCTTCCCTAAACCCCTTCTCTCTCTTGGGTCAATTTTATACTATTTCTTATCTTACAGGTGGAGCTTGAGGGACTCTAGTCATACATACCTTTATTATGGCACCGGAAGTGGTAGGAGACTTTCACAGTAGAATCTTCTCAATAAGTGCTCTGAGATCTGTGGAATTTTTCTGATTATCTGTATTCAGGGGGCTGTTTATCTGAAATTTCTTGAGACTAGGGCTAAGTGACTATTACCTTCCTGTTCATTTAACTACAGTATACCTAAGTAATGTTTTTTACAGTTAGGGTATTATGGTTTTCTAATTTTAATTTTCACAATTTTAACTACTACTAATGAACATTTTTCTTTTAAAATCCCCTTTCTTTTGCTATGTGCAAATAACCTTTTATCTTTTATCTTTTTCCATTTCTGTTTGTTTTTTTTTTTCTTTTTCATTCTGTCAGTCTTATAGAGTCATATCCCTGAATTGCCAAAGGATCAAATTTACTGTTTGGAACAATGTCCATACTCTGCTTTTTGACATTCTGCTAGATAACTCAGGATTTAATTCAAAGAATAGATGTAATTCAGGAAGCACACTAAGTGACTTTAGTAGCCAGGATCCCTCACGATAAATAGCATGTTTTGCTGTATAAAACTGTTAGTTGTAATTTCTATTCCTTGCCTTGACAATTTTCCTACCTTCATAAATAGGATGTTTGCCCCCCTCCCCCCATGGGGAATCATTATGGGGAATCATTTCAAATGTTCCTTGAAAAGTTACTGGCAAAATAACGCCAACACTGGGCCAAATGAAGTGTGAATTAGGGACCAAATATTTTAGAGACTGGGTGAAAGAATTAGTGTATAAGTATTAACACAGAGCATGTTTTAAGTCTAACCGGTATAATCCCTATTTATAATTATTAGCTATTTGGACATGCCTGGCTAATGCACCTGGTTATATAAAATAATTAAATTTCAGTGACAGATGAAAACATTCCAGTTAATAATTGGAATTCATTTTCAATGCATTGCCAGTGAAGTGAATCATAGCCCATCAAGGCAGCAGCATGAAGTTTTTCAAATGAGACTCCAAAAGATAACTCTTTAGCTCAAGCATCATCTATGCTTACGGCAATGATTAGGAACTGATTGGATCCAGGGCTAGGGCTGTATTAATAAATGTGTTACATTTTTCATATCCTCATTCAGTTATCTGATCTTTATGATCACTTTTGTTGCTATAATGATAGTGAAGAAAATAACACAAGGATTATTGTTTCTGTGTATATATCTGCTGAAGTAAAATATATGTGAAAATTAGAATTCTCTAATAGCAGAGTTAATTTCCATTGGGACTTATCCCTTTTATTAGGTAAATTCATGTGTCTACATTTTTACTCTACCTCTTCTGGTTCATAAAAGGTTGGTTGTTGGGGTGACCCCATTTAATATAAATTAAATTACCTGGAGGAAATTGATGAAACAACTCTATTCAAATATGTGCTTTTCCTCCAAGGAGGTGATTTGCAACTCTGTTTTTCATGTTAAATCTTTCAGCAAGTTATTTTTACAGTTTATCATGAATCTGTTCATTCATTCTGTTTCTACAATGTCTATACTTCAGTGTGCAGTACGTGATTACTGCAAAGATTAAAGTAAGTTCAGCTGTACAGGGAAAGTTGATTGGTAAAAGTTTTTCCAATCTTCTCTCAGTCCTCCTCTCTGCCTACTCAGATCTTATTTTAACCTCGTTCCTCCCAGAATTAATGATGAAGGACTTCGATTACATGCTTGGTAGATCAAGAATTCATAAATTCTACTCATAACTCTGAACATGGCACATACTGAACATGTTCGTAAGATACTTAACCTTTGCTTGGATTTTCTCCATTTGGAAATGGTGGCAGAAGAATTTTGAAAAGACTTGCAAAGGTCCTGTATATATCAACTAGAGATGTATTCATGAAGCACAATTAACACAACCAAATGGATTCTTAATATCATTACTGATACTAAAAGCTCAAAAAAATAGTTCAAAAGTTCTGTGCTGCAATTTTTCTTTTGCTCATCATGGAAGGATGGAAGGTAGGGAGGAGAGATTGTGGAATCCTGGAGTATATCACCTTTCAGCAAAATAGCATTTTAGTAAAACAGTTTCAGGATGTGCTGACAGGACATGTGTCTCTGGGAATGATGTCCCAAACACATCATCACCCATACTGTTTGAGGAACTTAAAGATATTAATTCTGATTTGTTATTCTTACAACATCAAAGATAATTCAGTTGTTTAAGAAAGTTATGCAAAAGTTGAACATTCAGGGTTAAAAAAAACAACAAAAAAGAAATTGCCAGTGCAGCCTTTGAAGTCAAAAATACACCAAATGAGTGTTTGGAAGAAAGTCACATTACTTTACCACAACAGCTTGAAATTTGTTTGCATAGTCAATTTTCACCCTGCTATTTCCTGGTGAGCTGATTAGCGGTAATATGTGGTAACTTCCAACGATGAGTAACTTAACTTACTGAGAATGTATGTTAGTGTGGAACAAACATACACCCAGACATATATATGCATACCAATGACTGAATATAGGTGTTTGTAGAGAATGTATGTATATTTTTGTGTAGATATGTTAGGGCATGGTACTCATAAAGTGCCAGTAGAAACTGTGAAACAGTATAGATGCTTGTTAGATTTTTTAAAATTATTTATTACTCATGATATTAGGTAAATAAGTGATGTACTGAGACTTATGTAGATATATTTTGTTAGATTTTTTTGTTATATGGATTGGTATTTTAAGAATGCTATATGTATTTCAGAATGTCTCATCAAAAATGTATTGAAATCTTGTTGTATACAAATCCTCAAATAATTCTTCAAATGCATAGTAATTGATTATTAGTTTTTAAACTTAGTTTGCTTGAATAGAAAAATGAGTTTTTTCAAAATGTCATATGCAACATTCAGCCCTGTGACTTCCATGTCTTATGATTTGCAAGTTAGTTTGAAAATTATCCTTTTAGCCTTCATAAGAGCTATTGAAATACTGCAGTATTTCATAATTCCAAAACGTAAAATCAAAACTAGTGTAAGACCTACACTTATATTATTGTTGCAGTGTAACAATAGACAGGTCAGTTAGGAAAAGCCACCACAGGAGCACAGTGTCATTGTTCTCTAGCCTCAAGTTGCATGAGTGAAGGTTTAAATTCAATATTAGGAAAAATGTCTTCACCAAAATCATTGCCAAGCATTGGAACAGGCTGCCCAGGGAAGTGGCAGAGTCACCATCCCTGGAGGTATTTAAAAGACTTGTAGAAATGGTGCTTAGGAACACACTTTAGTGGTGGACTTGGCAGTGTTATGTTAACGGTTGGACTAGGTGATCTTAAAGTTCCTTTCCAACCTAAATTATTGTATGATTCTAATTCTTTTGCTATTAGAGACCTTCATAAAGGTGATTGAGTTTTACTGAAAGAGCAGTAACAGCTTAGATTACAGCAGAAGCATGATTTCAAATGTCACTCAAGCATGCCAGAATCAGAAAACAAGAACCAGGCACCAGCAAAGGGTGCCATTGTACCAACCATGCTTTGTGAGACTGAGAAATTGCACATTTCAATTCTAGACTTAGTGGTCCTGTATCTAACTTGATATCACGTTATCTCTAGGACTTTTTTGAATTATTTGCTATATTTAAATGTTTAAATTTGTCAGTTTGAAGTAGATTTAAAAAAAAAGTTCTGTAATGTAGCCATCAGACAAGAATATTTTCCCTTTCCTCTTACTTCCTCACTGTAAACCTGTAATGTAGAAAAAACAGAAATGAGATAGATGCCATATTATAGTATTTAAATTCTTGTAATATTTGAGCAATTTCTGGTTGTCTTTGTACTATAAAAAATTATTTTATGTATTTATTTAACTACTTCTAGCTTAACAGGAAATTATCAATATTACAATAAATTTTAGGAGAGTATATGCTGAGTCTAGTTTCACTGGTTGCGAACTTTCTCTGTTTGCATCCAGAATAGAAATAAAACTGCAATTTTCTTACAGAGGTATTGTAGAAAATTAGAAGGAGAAAT
Organism: Psophia crepitans; assembly: GCA_013399095.1. Taxonomy (NCBI): domain Eukaryota; kingdom Metazoa; phylum Chordata; class Aves; order Gruiformes; family Psophiidae; genus Psophia; species Psophia crepitans. Next base: position 176,171 of record VWZZ01007270.1, on the reverse strand, counting down.
TATTTACACGACAGAATCAAAGAACTGTTGAGGTTGAAACTGAACCTACAGATCACCTAGTCCAATTTCTGCTCAAAGTATAGCCAACTAGAGCAGGTTACCCAGGGCCATGTACCATCAGGTTTGGCTGTCCCTAGGGGTAGAGAGTCCACAGTCTGGGTAACCTGCTCCAGTGTTTGACCATTCCAACCATAAAAAGGGGGAATGGCTGCAACTTGCGCCAAGGGTTGTTCAAGTTGGAGATGAGGAGAAATTTCTTCTGGGAAAGGGTGATCGGGCATTGGAACGGGTTGCCCAGGGAGATGGTGGAGTCACCGTCCCTGGGAGTGTTTAAAGAAAGGTTAGATGTGGTACTGAAGGACATGGTTTAGTGGGTAATAGGTGGTGGGGGGATGGTTGGACTAGATGAACCTTGAGGTGTCTTCCAACCTTAATGATTCTATGATAAAGGTTTGTGGTTTTTTGGTTGTTTGTTTTTTTTTTATATATTTAAATGGAATTTCTTACATTTCAACTTGTGCCCATTACCGCTTCTTTCACTGGATGCCACTGAGAAGTGTCTGGCTCTGCCTTCTGTACTTTTCCTCCCTCCTCCAATTATTTGTATTCATTCATCACATTCCCCTGGGACTTCTATTCTCCAGGCTAAGCAGTCCCAGCTCTCTCAAGTCTCTCCTCATAAGGCAGGTATTCCAATCTGTTAATCGTCTCTGTAGCCCTTTGGATTCATTCCAGTACGTCCCTGTCTCACTTGTACCAGGGAGCCCAGATCTGCGTCCATCCCTCTTGATGTTTTTCACCACACAGTGCTGAGTAGATGTCAAGGGTCACCTCCCACAACCTGCTGGCAATGCTTCTGCCTAAGGCAGCCCAGCTGGTCATCATCACTCTGGCATGAGTACTGGTGCTTGGGTTTATTCTTCCCAGCTTCAGCATTTGGCATTTTCCTTGTTTGAACTAATGAAGTTTCAGTCTGCCTATTTCTCCAGTCTGTTGAGATCCCCCTAATTAACATAACCTTCTGGTCTGTCAGCCACACCTCCAGTTTTGTATAATGTGCATACTTTTTGAAGGTGAACTCTATTCCCTCATCCAGCTAATTAATGAATATGTTAATATTCATATATTAGCACTGGTGCTGGTGTTGACCCCTGGAGTACACCAGTAGTGACTGATCTTCAGCTGGACTTCATGTCACTAATCACAGAACTTGAGTCCAACAACTCAGTCAGTTTTCATTTAACCTTGTCATCCACTTATCTAGTCTGTAGTTCACCAGTTTGTCTCTGAGGTTATGGAAGACAGTGTTGAGAACCATGCTAAAGTCAGGGTAAATAGCATTCAGTGCTCTCTACTCATCCACCAAAGCTAGTCACTTCATTGTAGGAAGGTATCAGGTTGGTCAGACAAGATTATCCCTTTATAAATTCACATTGGTAATGTTCACTTATCTTCTTGTCCTTAATATCAATTTCAGGATTTGCTCCTTTGCTTTCCCAGAAATTAATTTGATGCTGAATTGCCTGCCTTGAAGACAAGACTGACATTTATTTTCTTTCAGTCTTCAGGAACCTCCCCTTACCTCCACAGCCTTTGAGAGATAATTTAGATTGGCTGATACTAGCCAGCTCACTCAGCATTCATAGGTGCAACCCATCAGGTACCATGGACTTAGTACGTGCAGTTTGCATGTTCCCTCACCTGATCCTCCTCCTCTGAGGGTTAAATCTTGCTCCAGAATTGTTCTGTAGTCTCAGAGACCTGGGATTTTCTGAAGACTAGTCTTCTTACCAGTAAATATTGAGTTGAAGCATACATTGAGTACCTTGGCCTTCTCCATGTCCTTCATCACCAAGTTCCCTTCCACATTCAGCAGCAGTTTCACATTTTTCTAGTCTTCCCTTTGTTGCTTATGTACTTGTAGTAGTCCTTCATGCCCTTGTTGTTCTCAGAAGATTTGACTCCAGGTGGGCTTTGGCTATCCTAATCCTGTCTCTGCATGCCTGGATAGTGTTGCTATATTCCTGACGGGTCACCTGTTCCTGCTTCGACTTCTGATAGTCTTTCTTACGTCTAAGTTTTGTTAGAAGCTCCTTGTTTATGCAGGCCTCCTGTCATCTGTTCTTGACTGCCTGAATGTGAGGATAGATGATTGTCATGTAAAGGGTGAAAGCTTGATGTGTGACTGACGGAGGCCCTCCTGTTGAGTCACGAAGATTGGAAAGGACCACCTTGTTTTCTAAACTCCTTCTCAGAGAGGAGCCTAGATGTTGTTAAGTCCATTCTTAGTCCCAAACTTGGTCAATGGTTTATGTCTAAAGGATTATGTATAGCCACATATCAGAGTCAACATTTGACTGTCAGAAGCCCTGACAGTCCTTTAGGGACTTACACTGAGACAGTTTCGCAAAGTTGAAACTAATAAAAAGTTTATTAAAGCAACAGATATAAAGAATTCGGAATTGTTGTTGATAAATGCATTTACTGCAATAGCACTAATATATATTATTATAATGCTAGCAAAATACTATCCTAGATATTCTCACCAAAAAGGGGAAATCACAGTGCTTACCAAGAAAGCATCCCCAATTTGGGTGGAGGAGAAGGAGCACTGCCCAATGACTGCCTCTTCTGGGTCTTCATTTTCTTCTCTTCCCCCACGAGGTGTGACTTCCTTCATGTTCTTTATACCCCCCCCCCTTAGTTATTGCCTCCCAGGGGTGACTTTTAACATGATTTAGGTGAAGAGTGGAGTACTATAATCATATATTTTTAGCATGTACTACTTCTAGCTCATTATGATACTTAAAAGTGTCAACTTTAATATTAATTTTGTGGGTAATGAAGCAAAAAGTCTCAGTCTGGGCACCGTGGCCATCAAAATTCTGTGTAGAAACCATCTATCTGCTTATTCTGCGTTCTATTGCCAAAGCAGGGCTGTCTTGCTGCCATAAGACTCCCTCCTTTGGCTGCTTCTCATACCAGCCTTGTGGATCTCCATCCCGAAGGTTTGTGTAAGAGGTAAGTGAACACCGGTGTTTTTAACTTCTTATGTGCAATTCCCACAATGATTTTTGAGCTTGGAGGAGGTCATCCTCATCCTTGAATACCAACCAGCTCTTCAGGTCCACTCTTCTCTCCGGGATCGTCTCCCATAGCATTCTTCCAAGCAGGTCCCTGAAAAGGCCAAAGTCTGTTCTCATGAAGTGCAGGATTATAATCCTGCTTTTTTTCCATGTTGCGTTCCCTTCAGAATTCTGAACTCCACTGTCTCTTGGTCACTGCAGGCAAGATGTTCAGGACTCATTTATCCTTGTTTGTAACTGTGAGATTCAGCAGAGCATCTCCTCTTGTCAGCTACTTCATCACATGTGTCTCAAAGTTATCATCATCTAGCAACCTCGAGGATTGCTTTTGCCCTCTTGCAACAGATATCCTTCAGATATCCTTCCAGCAGATATTGGGGTAGTAAGTTCCCCATAAGGACAAGGATCTGGGAACATAACAGTTCTTCTAGTTGTCTGAAGAACTTGTTGACAGTAATGCATTCCATTGAGAGCTTTATAGCTTTGAGAGTGACAACACTCCAAGGTGTCAGGAGAAGGTACATGATTCTGTTCATTACACAAAATAAAAGGCACCATGGCATGGGAAGTAGGAGGAACCTCTCCACAGACAGGGTCTTCACAGTCTCCGGGTGGAAGATCTGTCTGGGATCTGTTCAGTACTGTGCAGAAGCAGGGTTCCCTGCATCAGAAGGGATGTGAGATTTATTCAGCATCATATTCCTCTTTTTATTATATCTTTTTAAAACAGATAATTTATTAAGCCATTTTTTGTCGGGCCTTTCTTACTGAGATCCAGAAAGAACCCTGCATCACCTCTCTCTCTGTCTCACCTCAAACACACCGCTCTGTGTAGACATGCATGGCTTGTAATCCCTTCCATTTAATGCATGAGGTTCAGCTAAACTGTCATGGATTATAACGTAAAAAATAATGCAAAATCTATTTTTGAAAACATAACAAATTCATAATTTTATGTGAGCTATTGAGCTCTCTTCAAAATATGCGAAGAAACATGTTCAAGTTAGAAGGTGTGAATTAAATTTGAAACTTAATTGGATGTGAAATACACACTTGTATGAAGCTACAGCGTATCCATCATAGTTTTGTAATGGTGAGTAAAATGATGTAAGTATTGATGCAAAACTCTGTCTATGTGCACTGCTTCCTGCCAGATGTTGACAGTAAAAACTTATTTTGCCCAGTATCCTGACTTCCTGTTCAGCCAACAAGAAATGTTAAGAAAATGGAGGATGAACAGAATGTAGTGATATTTACCCCATCAACAATTGTGGATAGGGGCCTACTGAACTATAAGATAGGCTGGTGTTGGGTTTTTTTTTGTGGTGGGTTTTTTGGGGTGGTTTTTTTTTTTTGGTTTTTGGGTATAAAATAGTATTCATGAATTTTCTTCAATTATTTGAAAACATTCAGTTTTTGCATCCACAGGTTCCATAAGCAAAGAGTTTTACAGCTTAATTATATTTAATGTGAAGAATCATTTCCTTGTTTCTTGTTCTGAGCTCTTTTTATTTACTGTCCTCCACTTCTTTTTGTGCAGGTTGACATAGTGCAATTCTCTTAAAGTTTTTCTGCTTTGAATAATGTAGTGTCATCCATAAATGCTGTTACTTAACTATCTATTCACTTTCTACTTGGGCAGTAGTTAGGCTGGAAAATTGTCTACATCTGCCTATCATACTGGTCAATGTTTTTTCTTGTTATGTTTGTGTTCTTGTTTATTATCTATTGGTACCCCTTTGATCCTTGTCTTCCAGAATGAAGCAGAACATATAATATAAAGAACAAATTAAAACAGTAATGACATTTTTAAGTGTTTCATAGATTCCATCTTATAAATATCAGAAACATTTTAACTCAGCCACCATGGATTTCATTGTTAGGATTTGCATTTTGTTTTTATTAAAGCTGATTGTTAATAAGTTTATCCTGGTATCTTCAGTATTTAAATAATTCCTAGAGCTTGGATAAGTTTTACTGAATTTAAATAAATGTAACAAGTTTTTCAAAAGAGTTAGCTTACATAAACCCTAGGCAGAACAGAATTAAATTAAGATCTAGTGCATAAAACCACTGCTAACAGTTTTCTTCCTTGGATTTGTGGTAACATTTTTGGGTAAGTATGTCCTGTATTAGCCATTCTTTTCCAGTTGTGGTACATGTAAACCATTACACAATATGTAATGTTTTGAGAATATAGACAACATAAAAACCCTTCTGGTTTTATTTCATATATGATGGAGTTCTCTAAAATAACCTTTTTGTTGTTGCTTATAATAACAATGAATTTTAATTGAAGCCTAAGACATTGGAATTTAATGATTCATTGGGAATTTCAGCATGTGGATTCTTTTTAAAAGAAAGTCTAGTCTTTGTGATGTCTGCATCAAAATTCACCTGGAGGGGGTGAGTGTAGAGGAGGTTGATTTTGTCCATTTTAGTGTTGTTTTTTTTATCCATTAATTAATTAAGCTGATGAAATGATAGATTTCAAAAAATCATCAGTCAAAACCTGTTAATCAGAGGTAGTGTGTCCTGCAGTGATCTACTCCCATCCAAATGATATGCAAAAACATTACTAATAATTACAATTCCCTTGTAAAAAATTGCAAACAAAAAGGTGTTACAGAAAAGTGGGAGCAAGTCAAATTTGACACAAGTCAAAGTTGATTGCATAATGAAATGAATTTACTGAAACAATTTGGTAAAACCCTGTATGTTTCAGAATAGAATTTACATAAAAATTAAAAAGTGTGGAATTTTTTTGTCCTGAGGGCAGTAACTGTAAGTACAGATGACACAGCTGATTAATGACATGAAAAAAAAACACTTCCAGGGAGTTGCAGTAATTCTGGAAAGTATAATGATAAAAATGCTAGCTACAAACAAGGAATCAATGTTACCTCTGTATTTTGTTTCAGGAAGCTACACTGGACCATGATGTCCAGTAATTTTCATGTTCAATAACCATCTCTAGCACAAGAACACAATTTTGGAAAGAAAAAGAGTGTGATAAGTGTAAAAGATGATCTGTACAACATTGTGATTAATTTAAGTACTTTTATAGTTTTTTCAAATGTTTTTTTTTTTTTTTTAAACGGGAGTCTCCCTTTCCTGAACCATAAGCCACAATATCTACAGTCTTGTAAATATTGTTTTTGGTAGTTTGTTCTTTCTGTGGGTAGGTGAATCTGTTTTTTCTAGCTATTAGAAAAGCCTTTTGGAAAACTCTACTGGAGTGAAGTGATAAGAATTAAGGCTGAGATTTTCTTATTGATGTAACTTATTGTCATCCATCTTCCTGCTAAGTGTAGTTTTGTGGTGCATTGTCTTTAGTCCTCTTACATACTATTTGTGTAACTGTTGATTAAAACAAAGTTGGTGCAAAATACTTTAGTGAAACAGTGTACTATCAATGCTGCTTCCAGCACAAATCAAAACACAGCCCCATGCTGGCTACTATGAAGAAAATTAACTCACTCTCAGCTGAAACTAGGACAGATGTCTAGAGAAACGAAACAGCTATGAAATATTACTGTCAGTAAAATGAATCAGAGACTGTCTTTAAGTAACTTTTTGTTGCTGAACAGTAAATACTGAGAAGCAGCACAGCAGTTAGAAACAAGTGTGTAACTTGAGCCAATACCTATTGAAACTGTCATCATATGTTACTTAATAAAGTTGTTACTTTATTATTTTAATAAAAACATTAATTTATTGAAATAATAAAGTAACAATTGCTAAAGTTACATTTACATATGATAGTTAGCAATTACTCTTAAATGATATGAATCAGGATCCCACAAGGAAGAAGGCATGACATCTAAACTCAGCTATCTAGTCTGCATTTTGTTTTGATTTTATGGTACTTTACTTCCATTTGGTGAAGTTAACAGTGTCTAGTAGCAGCTTTCCAGGACCTCTGAGGAGGTTATCAAGAAGAATCTGGGTTCTTCACAGTGGTGCCTGGCAGGAAGACAAAAGACAGTTTATGCTTGGCATGAACTGAAAACTTTCAAGGATGGAAATTGCCTATCCTCCCTGAGCAACCTGCTTCACTGCTTGTCTGTAGAATGTTTTTCACTATGAGGACAGACAAGTCATGGAATAGGTTATGCAGAGAGGTTATGTCATCTCCATCCTTGGAGGTTTTCAAAACTGACTTGGTAAAGCCCAGAGCAACCTGGTTTGATCATATCAATGATCCTAATTTGAACAGGGGATTTGACTAGAGACCTCCTGATGTCTCTTCCCACCTGAGTTGTTCTATGATCCTGTGAAAGGTAGTGGAAACCCATGAAAAGCAAATTATATCAAAATAATGTAAGTGGCTAGTTAAAATAAGAGTAGCAATATAGCCCTAATAAAGTCCTAGTGATTTCAAAAGGAAATGAAAAGCTTGTGTCAAGACCAAAAGCTTTTCAGAGTGTATAAAATTTTCTGTAAGGTAGCAGCGTGAATAAGCAAGGTTAGGACAGGTTACAAGCTGAAATGCTAGCTACAGATTTTAGTTTTTCAAGTCAGTGACAGGGAAATACACTTCTGTGCACAGGAATAATGCATAAGCTCTTTGTGCATTAAGAGCCTGTTAGATAGGTTTAAAGTATCGAAGCTGGGCATTAACCTTCCTCTGTTTAGCTTAGGGATGCATTTTCTCCAAAGGGAATGTAATTGAAATTCTGCTCTCAGGTTATCAATATCGAAAATTTGAGGTGGCTGAAGAAGTTTACATATTGACTTAGGGTCTTAGGCTGAAGAGCAGACTCCATTTATGGAGGCTAAATAACTCCATTATTGTGGCAGAATATTCTGTAGTTGCAGAGTAGTTGCTTCTTGTTCCTTTGAATAAAATAGGTGAGACAGAAGTTTTTCAGAAAAAAAATAATCAAAAGAAAATTCAGTCAGTGTGTATTAGAAGCTACTAAATGTTTTCAAAATTCAATTTCCCCCAAAATTAATGTGACTGTTTCTCTGGGTTATATTTTACAGAGTTGATTTTCATGTACAAAATATCAGAATCTACAAATACGAACTTACTATACATGTTATGGCCCATGCACTGCTCAACAACTATGTGCAGATTTCTTACTGAAGTTATTTGTAGCTGCATACATAGATTGATTTCATTATAAGTTAAAAACTTGTCATCTTAGAGGTTATGTACCAAATTTCAGCCCTATGCAATTGAAAAAAAAAAAGGTCCTTTTTTCTTTAAAGTCAATAGTCTACAAGCTGCTTGGAAGTAAAAAGTAAATGAAGAAGCAAAGGAGGAGGACTTTTGAATGCTTTAGGGTCTTCCATGGCAGAAATAATAGGTGTATACCTTGAGTTGTTTGTTGATGAGTGAACATACTACATCTGCACATGGCAGCAAGACAGGGAAACCTTTACAAGACTGTGAAGAGAGTATGTGCAGTCCTCATATGGCACAAAAAGGAGGGAAGGTCTAGCAATCTCTACTCACAGAGTTATGCAGTAATGTAGAAAGAGCATACTCAGAGTCCATATGAAAGGAGAAAATATCATTACCCTTTGAGATGGAGGGTGAAAACGGCAGATCAAATACTACTGAAAATGTGCTGTTAAAAGTAATGTTCAAAATACCTGAAGCACCTTGACAAAGAAGGGTAGGAATAACTGTCAGTGGTTCAGCTGAGTTTGAAAAGTGTCCTGTGTGACAAATTCTGTTTCTTTCTCCCTCTTATCCTGGACATTCTCTTCCTTGCTAGAGAACCTCTCTTTGAAAAACTACCAAGATGAATGCAGAATGTGTAGATCATTCTCCACTTTATCATGACATCTCTTTGAATGGTGGAGTGAATGCAGGACTGTGATTTCCTCACACGTGAAATAAGTAAGAATTTATTGTGAGGACTGTTTTTCTCCAGTCTCTATCTACCATTGGTATTACTGTCTGCAGTGCGATCCATCATATGGTATGGCTACTGTTTGGGTTGCTGTACAATTTTCCATTTTGCTCAAGATAGTGCCTCATGTTGGAATATCTTTGTCAGACTTACTTGTTTCTAATTACTGTTGTAACCTTTAGTTGGTGCAGAATTTTTCTCTGTAGCAACTGGCTTATCCTCACCATTCCTTGGATACTGTCATAAAAAAGCCTTCATCTCAAGTACTCTAAGGTCAAGAATAAGTGCTATTTAGGATTATGCTTTCAGACAGATTCTTTTTTTTTTTCTTCCCTCCTTTGGTAAATAGACTCATAGATTGGTAAAATTCTAATTTTACACCATTCCTCTGCAATTCATCCTGAGAAATTAACTAAAGAGAATCCTGTTACTTCTATTTCTTCATTGCAGTGTATAGAAGATCCTGACACTGCACTTGTGGAAACTTGGCTCCTTATTTCTCTTACTTTCAAGTAGTGCCATTTCAGAATGAAACAATTGCCAAGAGGACTGAATATATTTGAGATATATCTAAATAGCATAAGTAGTTACGTGTGGCAGCATTACATTTTTATGCTGTCATTCTAGCAGCTTTTTGTTTCCTCAGCTGGTAAAGACTTTGGATATTATTTTTGTTGAAATGCTTAATTTTTGTTCTTATGGTGATATACTGGTTCAAGAATAAAGAAACAGAGTTACTAAAGCTCTGAAGAAAATCTTAAGATATCAAGATGTAGACCGATATTTTGTGTGAGTGTGCCTCCCAAGTTGGGATATCCAATTGTCCTGTTCTGTTATACAAGACATGCATTACTGCTTGTTTGGTTATTTTTCTAATTTTATCTGCAAATTTTCTGGACTTTGCTCCGCTGCAGATAGTTACAGCCTATATTCACATGTATACTATTTTCTTTTCATCTAAGGACAAAAGGTTGGATATCCTATAGTATTTGTTAAAAGAATGATTTGTTATTCATTAACTGTTTCCTGGGCTGCATCAAAACCAGTATGACCAGCAAATCAAGTGAGGTGATTCTGCCCTTATGCTCTCGTGAGAGCCCACCTTGAGTACTGCATCCAGCTCTGGGCTCCCAGTACAAGACAGACATGGAGCTGTTGTCCAGAGGAGGGTTATGAAGATGATCAAAGAACTGGAGCACCTCTCCTACAAGGACAGGCTTCAGAGAGTTGGGCTTGTACAGCCTGGAAAACAGAAAGCTCCGGGGAGACCTTATTTCAGCCTTCCAGTACCTAAAGGGGACCTACAGAAAAGATGGAGAGGGAGTTTTTAACAAGGGCATGTAGTGATAGGACAAAGGGTAATGGTTTTAAGCTGAAAGGGAGTAGATTTAGATTAGATATTAGGAAGAAATTCTTTACTGTGATGGTGGTAGAGGCACTGGAACAGGTAGCCCCTGGGAGGTTGTGCATGTTCCCTCCCTGGAAGTGTTCAAGGCCGGATTGGATGGGGTTTTGGGCAACCTTGTCTAGTGGAGGGTGTTCCTGCCCATGGCAAGGGGGTTGAGTCTGCTTCCAACCGAAACCATTTTTATGATTCTATAAGGCTCTGTTAATGTTTTAAGTCCAAAATTCACAACTGCCAATAGCCTTCCAAAAGATCTATTTTCTCTATCTTTGGGCAGCTGCATCTTCTGAGAGTCTCTAGTGAGTCAGCTTCAGACTCTTAGGGTGGGGACCTCTAGTTGCCTCTCAAACTAGTATCTTCGGTTGTTATGTTACTGAAACTTCTACGTGTTGACCTATAACTTTTAATCCAAGTTAGTTTTATTTTCTTATTACTGTTTTCTTTCTGCATCAGCTGGAATATCATCAATAACATGCAATCCATAAAAACTCAGGTGCTGTGAAATAAAGTCTTTCTGGTCTAATTAATACCTCTAAGTTTGGAATACCAATGGAAATGAAGCGTATGTCATGTTTTTGACCAGTAAACCCTTACCAAATTAAATGAACAACATCAACACAGTTTCATATTGTAAGAGAGAAGTACCCTACTAGAGTAGATCTAATGATATGGTAAATGCTCATAAAAACGCTAGACCGTAGTAGAACTTTGTGGAAGGTGAGACAACACAAAAAAACAGATCACTGAAATGCTATAATATTGTGTGGGATTTTAAGTGTTACAGAGTATAAACAATGCCAACTGACCAAAATAAAATATATAAATGTAAAACTTAATAAAGTTATATGATTTTACTTGGTATAAAATCTCTGGATCTAGGTTTAGAACAGGCATGCTGAAAATGGTGTTATTTACAGCTGTGTTACTCAGATAAGAAGCAGATATACCATTCCCTATCGTTACATACCTATATTTAAATATAGTTTACAGCTTTCCAAGTCTTGTACTGTATAGCATCTTGCTCTGAACTTCCCTTTTTTCATATGTGTACATACACACAAAAACAGTAGTCTTTCAAGAGCAGTTGACAGAGATTAAAAAATCAGTGCTGTAGATTTCTTGTTAGTATGATTTCCATTAAATTTTGAATAATAATAGTGTAGACCATTTACTAGTATCTTGTGAATTATTGCCATAATAAGTAAAACTAAAAGTAAATTGATAAAATACATTCCATTGTATGATTTAATTTTAAATGCTGTAACTGATTAATAGTCAGTTGTCTAAAAATGTCAAAGTGATTTCTCCAAACTAGTAAGGACAGTTGTACTTTGTTAGAAGTTACTCCCTGTAGCAATATTTCAGGTGTAGCACCTCCCATTTTTAAAATGTTCTTCATTTTGTACCAATATTTTGACACTAAAATAAGCAAAACTACTTCCTAGACCTTTCCTTACATATCTGCTGCACAAATATATTAGCACCTAAAGTGCTCAGTGAAGGAGTGATACAGAGAAGACATACATTGATATGCACGTTTTAAAAGTCTTGAAAGACATGAATGTTCATGTTTTCTGCAAGATGTAATATTTTTTTTCTTTGCTTCTATCCCTGTAATAGCAATTCTAATTTCCTCTAAATGCTGCTATGTCAGTTTACCAAACAGGAAGTAGCATAAATCTGTTTCAGTACTTCTAAGAAGAGAGTTTTAAATTTCAGCCTACCTAGTATAACAACAGACCTCCTCCATACAGTTTGTTTTGCATAATCTGATTGTTTCAACCTGTTTCCTCTGACTTAAGATCTCTTTCTCTCTTTGTATTTCTGTTAACAGAAAGCTGATCTTGCAGTTGCACCACTGGCAATTACCTATGTCCGAGAGAAGGTCATCGACTTTTCCAAGCCCTTTATGACTCTTGGAATAAGTATTTTGTACCGCAAGCCCAATGGTACAAACCCGGGCGTCTTCTCCTTCCTGAATCCTCTCTCCCCTGATATCTGGATGTATATTCTGCTGGCTTACTTGGGTGTCAGTTGTGTGCTCTTTGTCATAGCCAGGTAACATGTCAACTTTTGTGATTTTTTTGGCAATTGTTATCATCTTTTTCTTACTAATAATTGTCAAAAGTCACAAAAATTTTCTTACTTTCATACTCTTATATTTTAACTTCATAATGTACAGAAGAATAATTAATGAAGAGGGTTCTCACTATTGATTTTCTCCACTGCCATACTACGCCTCCAGTTTGTTATGTCACTAAGTCTTGAGTATGCTAGCTAGCTTTCTCCTTTCATTTACAAATTTAGACACTAGAAATTTTATGAAATGTCTTTTTCGAATTGTGGTGTGTTTAGAAAGACAAGGGTTGGCATATTTTATTTTGTTAGCCTGATTTCATTTGATGCTGTGGTGCTTATTCCCAAATTGAGTACTTAGCTGCCCATGTTAATCCTAGATGTCCAAATTGGGCCTCTACCTTTATAAAACAAGTTACTTTTATGTAGATTAATATCTTAGAAGTAGGGAAACAATATTTAGTTTTTGATTGTTTGCTAGGTAAAATTGCTGAGTTACCTTACATAATTTAAAGTCACAGACTGGGTTGTATTTGGAAGCATGTTTAATTGATCTTCTGGAGTTAAGGAACTCAATACAAAAATTGTTAAATTATAAATTGATATATAGGGCTCACTTTTTAGTCTGTTTTCTTCAACATAGACAAGCAGGAAAACATATTTTGTCAAAAATTCCGATTATATTTACCTTTTCCTTGCTAAATAATTAGGACTGACTCCAGATCCTCACAGAAATGTGTTACATGCTGTACCTTTTACTTTTGCTGTGACAGGGAGAAAAAAAATCAGAACAGTAAAACAGTGATTCCCAGGTGTATAAATGTAATGTCTTTTGCAGATTCCTCCTACTAGTCACTTTTAATTTTTTTTAATCAAATGCATATAAACTATATTGGCTTTTATCCCTTTAATAAGGCATTGGTTTTTGTTTTTTTTTATGTAGCAATGATTTTTAGAAGTGTATGTTTGACTTGATAATGCAATCTCACTTAAGTCTGAAGCTATTTATGGTTTCATTCTGTGGTACACAATAGGATCTTCATATTTTTCTTTTCCTATTGTGCTGTAGTTGTTCTCTATCTTTCTTTGATACTATCGGCTTCATTTTGGTGAAGCTGGATCATTCCTCTACTAAGGGGAGAGGTAGTGTTTTTAGAAACCAGTTTAAAAGTAATCTAGCATGATCACCTGTACATGAAGTACATGAAGGATTGAAGTAATATAGATAACACTGAAACATATTCTGTAAAGAGTAACTTCACTTGTGTGCCTTCTTGGAAAGTCTGCTTTAAAGAGCCAGACTTATGTTGAAAGTTTCTTGAAAGTACAGTAGATTTTAGTGGACTATATAACCAGAGAGTTAACTAATTTCAGAGGTGTTACTGTAATATAGGTACTTCTGAAAGCACAGTTGAGCATAAATCACAAATGTTATCTTGTGAAACTCCTTGTGTGAAATATTTATGTCTATGTCCAAAAGTTGTAACCCTGTTGTTATCATTGAAGGACATTTTCAGCATGATGCACAGTGCTTGTGACAGACTGCTCCTAGTAATGTTAGTAGGAGTTGTGTGGCTGAGTTCTTACACTTTGAAAAATGCATCTTTTTGTATTTTGTAGGAAAGAGACATTTTCTTTAAGCCTTTTTATTTTTTTATTAAGCTATTCAGCCGCTTGATCTCACTAGCAGAACTGGAAAGAATGTTTATATTTATACAGAAGCACCACAGAGTAGACCAGTATTGCTGAATTTTTTTTCACTTGTCTGTTTTTGTGACCAGCACCACAAATTCCTTATTATCTTCATTGTAAAGCCATATGACATACATTTTATACTGAGCAGTTTGGGTTTTTTTGTAGAGATCTATAAAATACCTTTTTTATGTCTAAGTTTATATCAGCCTTCAGATCTAGAAATTTTCAATACTTCTTAACTTGTAAAATCAAATATTGATAACACATTTATAAATAAAAGATCTAGGATTATGTAAAGCAATCCACAGATTTTATTCACAATTCAGAATGACTTAATACTATGTAATACCATTTTCCAACACTATAGTTCAGATAAAGAAACAGGTCTAAGTTAAAAATGTAATCTCCTGCTGAATAATAGAGAAAAGAAAATTATTCAAAAGTAAAAATGCCTTTTGCTAATGTAATTCACAAAATGTGTGTCATGTAAAGGGAGATATGGCTAACTGAAGTGTTGTAGTGAAGAGGTCTGTGCAGCATAGTGCTGTGTATTTTCAGTTACAGATTATAAATTAGGCATTCACAGTTGATGATGTATTTTTCAGTCCTGGTGTCATGAAACTGTTGGACTGTATGCCACTAAATTAATAGGTTCCACCTAGAGCGTCTTATTAAGATTTCTGTTTCACAACAATCCCTCCATAATGAATGTTTAACTACCAATGTTTCATAATAATTACTATCTGTTTCATAATAAGGTGTATCTATGTTTGGAGCAGTACTTAGTATGTCTTTTATGATATGACTTTTTGTAATTACAGCTCATCAGAGTACTCAGTGTAGAATATTTATTTTTAGATTTAAACCTCCCATTTTTGTGTCAAATGTTTCATGATTTTATTGTTTTACCATGTCTTCCAAACACTGTTGGAATGTAAGAGCTTGGTACACTGAAAATGGAAAGTACAGTTCTGTTGTGGTACTTGGATTTCACCCATTAATTAGTGCTGTGATACTATTTAGGAAAAATGAAGAAATTAGTAAAAGATTCAAGAATCTTTGAGAGACAATTGCAAAAAAGACTTTCATATAGTAACATATTAGGCATAAATGGGGGAAAAAAAGTAATATAAATCTTTATTAGTCTTTTCCTTTATTTGAAAGAGTGTTGGATTTTCCTTCTAATTTGAGAACCAGATAGAAAGAGCTGGAATCTTTGCACACTCAACAAGACAAAAAGCTAGGAGAGAGATTTATTTGTTAGCTGGAGGGCTTTTCCATGTAATTTTCCTCTTGTAGTTGTGTGTCGTGTTCTTCCCCCCCTTCCAACAATGAGTTGTCTTTTCATGTGGGCATTACAGATTTGGCATTGTGGACAGGGTGTACATACATGTGTTGTATACAGTGTTTTCTTTAATTGCCATTCTTTGCAGGGAAGTATAGTAGGCTGTGATTTCTCCATTATATGTGAAAAACTCTTAATCTTGTTTATTGTGATTGTTGAATCCAAGTAGTTATGGTGGTTAGTCTCTGAAAGTTCCTTTCTTTGTCATACATGCTGATGACTGATAGATAAACGCAATCTGTCTGACGCCTAAGCCTATTACTTTTCTGTGAACTGAGAAAGTCATATAGCATTTTTTTTTTCTCTTGCGGCAACAGTAATAGATCTGTTTCTGATGCTAGATTGCAGTGTCTTGTGTCATCTGACATCTTATTGCATTCCAAGTCCAATATCTTCCCTTTTTGCCTCTGCCTTTACTTGTTTCTTTGATTTAGAATCCAAGTTAAATCCACACTTTACATGTGATTAGAAGGAAAACTAGGACTGAAGTGTGCCAACTCCTCTTTGGAGTTCTGTCAAGTATGCAAGATTTTCTAATCTGTATAATGAAAAATCTCAATTAGTGGAATTTCTTTTAATTTCTATCTGTTGGTGCAAACTGCTGCTTCATTTCTAAAAAAACAAGCTGATGTCTTAGTGTTGTATATCAATTTCATAGACACATATTGTCCCTTCTTTTCCATTAGTCTGCGTATATGAATCATCCGTTTCCTCGTTTTGGTCTCTGCAAAATCTAATTTGTTGGTGACTGTAGGATACTTCCCATTCTGCATAGGCAATAAGAAGAAAATCTGTTTCATACTATTCATAAATGCTAAATATGTTTGATTTACATAGGTCTTTCAATTAATGACTTTCAAAATTAAATTTCAGCTGACTTTCCTCATGATTATATTATATTTTTTGGAGTCTCTTTGGTATGATTTTTAAAATCTGTGTCTTCATGAATCTTTTTGGGAAACACAGATTGGAGGATAAACTCCTTAAATAATCTTATCCAATGATTTCCCACCAAATTTATTGGATTTCAAATTATTCCCTGCACATTGAAGTATTTCTCTGTGTAGTAAGCTCTGTTTGCTGTGAACGTATCTGTCATAAAGCAGTTTGGTCTTCAGTGACCTGTCTTCATAACTGAAAAAGATACACCTGCCTTAACATGATGCTTCACCTTTACGGATCAGCTGTGAAGCAAATAAACTACCCTGGATAAAGAGGTCCACTAATGAGCTCTTACGCTTCTTAGACTGAGCTGTCTGTGAATATTGTGTAAATATATATTGAGCTGTGCTCACTGCCCTAACTGCTAATATTGAATCATGAGTTATAATTTTAAAGGGTTTGATTCACCTTTGCCACATTCCGTATGTTAGTACTTTCTGGTTTTTCCTCTCTTCAGCAGAATTATGCTATCTTCTCGTAAGTCAAGCCCCTGTTCTGGTTTCAGCTGTCAAAGCATTTAGTATCAACTATTTTTTCATTTCCTCGTAAGCAGTGATAAAAGCACAATGAACACTGCCTCATCACAAAATTATGTTTTTCTCTTACCAGCTGGAATAAAACATAATAAAAGAAGACAAGAGTTTTAAAAATGTCTCCACACATTTATCTTAATCTTTTCTTTCTGAAGAGGCTTAGGAATAGCCTGCTGCTTCAGACTTGAACAGACGCCTGAGCATTATCTCTCTCTGGAGTGCATGCATAACCTTTTACATCTCATCAGTCTTCATTTTTGTTTCATATTTCTTGATCAGCTGATTTCTGTCCTTGAGCTTGTCTGATTGATTTTCAAACTGCTCCTTGAAAAGTATCTTGATGGAAAGGAATTAATGACGGAATGAAAGGGAACTACTTTATCTGTTACTGTGGAGCTCTGGTTACTAAATTACTATGTTGATATTTATTCAAGTAGGAAGTCAGTATATTTGCCCTTTTTTCTTAACAAGCATTCATCCTGTGAGAATTTTATCTCCTGAGGCCTCCCTAGAGAACTACAGCATATGTTATGAGGTGTTTTCAGGAACGGATTCATCATCCAATAGGGCAAACCAGATGGCAACCCTGAAATCTGCTTCTCTAACAGTCTTACAGTTTTAAGACAGTTTTGCCTAGATGGTAATGCAAAAATTTAGTTTTGCCTCAGTTATAACGCAAGTGGAGATATTGTCACTTGACTATAAAATACTATGTAAATAGACAACGATAAAAGTATGCCAAAAATTTCAAACTTTCAAAAACTGTTCCATAACTGTTATTTCAAAGTCAGAGATTTTTATTTCTGTTAAATCAAGTTGCAGCTTATGACCCTTAGTTGATTGCTTCAGAAAGATTCAATGTAGTCTCTTTCTTTTCATACAGTTTTTCCAGTTGAAAAGCAAATCCTTGTTAACGCTAGAGATCATCTTTATTGTCAGCAGAGAGCAACTGTGTGCCAGCCTTTGGAACACTGGGATTTTTGTCAAGTGAACCAGGCAGTTTGCATGACAAGAATTTTTCTCTCTGTTCGATGGCTTATGTAGCTGATACGTTTGTGTAGCTATACCAAGAAATCCTAGGATTCTGTGAGAATCTTCTAAAAAGCTTACTTTCTGAACTGAATTTCTTCTCCTTTACATTAACCTGGAAAATGTTAATTTTAGATTTCTATCATTTAAGTAGAATTTAAATAACTGAGATTACTATAAAGAAGATACCATAATTATATCCTAATTTTTTGCACGCATGAGCAAATTAAGCACATGTTCTTGACTTAGTCTATACTGCTATACGTTATAGCAATGAAATTGTACAGTCGTTTTGTCTGGACAGCAGTCACTGGAAATGCTGTAAGCAAAACTTGCGCATCATATTTCAAATATGCTCTGATATTTCTGAGCATAACTTTTTACAAAATGTGGATGACAGCTTTAAATTGATTAAACTGAATGGGAGTTTTCTGTGCTGTATGCCATCAATACTATCATAAATCTGCATAATCTGTAACAGTATTTAAGTTTAATTTTCTGTGATCAGCACACAGATCTTATGTTCCACCTTTGGGTTATATAAAAAATGTGAAACATATTGGAATGATAATACTTTCTTATGATCATCATGTAAGTTATGTAATTATTTTGAGATGCTGTGACACAGATCACAACCAGTGCTATAGTCTAAATGCTGTGGATGAATATATATGGCTAAAAGAGAAACATGTGTAGCAATGAGTTAAGCAGAAGTCTCTCACTTTGCATCTTGACATTCGGAAAGACAATTTGGTCTCTCTGACCTCCTCCACAAGAGATTTTTCTGTGTTCAGTGTCAGTTTACAGAATCTCGAATATATAAATAAGCAGCTCAGTATGGACTTCTTATCCTAACCCCTCAGGATTCTCTTGAATCATTTCTGAATGCTCTCTATCTTCTTCAGCTGTTCAAGGAGAGAAAAGAGTATCAAGAGGTCTCCAAAGTCTACATACAAGCACAGCATCTACATAATAGCCTCTATTAGAATACTGGTAGAGATTACAGTAAGAGAAAAACTCTTATCTTTTACCCTTTTTTAACATAAATAACCTTCTTAGATTTCAGGGGGGAAAAAAACAATGCTCTAAAACCTTGATATATTGGTGGTAGATCAGTCTGACATGCCAAATACTACTTACCATGCATCAAATGTAAGAAGAAACTATTGCCAGCAAAACAACTCACATGTTTTAACTGAGGATGGCTGAAGAACTCATAACTCACCTGCCTTAGCAGTCCAACAGAAGATATAGTACCATCTCATTGGCTAAATCTCCATACACACTTTGAAGAAGAAAAATATGCTCATTTCAAAACACCTGGTCAATTCCGCAATTCTGGATTCTTCTGTCAAGAAAGAGTATAGTAGTATCCTTATGCTGTGTAAAACTGAAAATTCTTCGATTCATCACTAGTTATCTAAGAACCTAGGTATTTTGAATGTCTAAACTGAATTATAACTCTGTTCACCCTTAAGGAATTTGATGTCTCTTACTATGAGCAATTCAATCTCTTTATGAGCAATTCAATCTCCTCATTCTCATTTACTTAAGCCCCTGCATCCAAAGACAGTAATTACATTTTAGATAGTTCTAGGTATATCATTATCTCCAATTAGGTGGACAGCTCATACTGTCTGTACTCATTCCGACTTTAATTTTTAACCCTTGTTAGATATAGGCATACATTTTCTCTCCATTTTGATGCAACATTGTAACACTAAATTTTATAGAGTCTGTGGGATATTTATGGAAAGTTGTGTCAGTACTCATGTTGAGCTATTTTTCATACCATTGTTTCTCTTGCTTTCAGTTTCTCATTTACATGTTACGCTGAATATTTTACTGCCCAAATATGCCAGGATCTTATATACACATTTGAATTTTAGTAGTGCTTTGTATCTTAGGATTCAAAGGCTGTTTGCTAAAGCTCTAAGTGAGGATTCAGCTGGATAAACCACCTTTGCTAGTAATATCTAAAAAAAATTTTTTTCATTAGTGAATGGCTTCTGAAATAATGAGTTTTACTCTCTTGCCTTCTTCCATTTTGATTTTTGACTGACTAGAATTGTTCTGTTTGATTCATTCTGTTTAACACAGTTTATTTCTAGACATCTGCCTGAATGCCATTCACTGTTTCTCTAAATCATTGTTTCAAACCACCTTCTACAATTAAATAATTGCATTTGCAGTCTCTTCATCTCTAGAACAAGATGGGAGATGCTGGAAGGTATTACGCCACATGTATTGCCATTTCTTTTCACACACGTAATCCTTGCTCATATATTCATATTTGAGTTTACATGACCAAGTAAAAAGTATTATAAATATACATACTATGGAATTTGCTTTTGAAAGTATCTCAACAGTCAAAACAGTGACATTTCTCATAAGAAATTTGTATTTGTCTTTATTTAATTAGGTTTTACTACAAGAAAGGTAAATCTCATCTCCCTCATTTTGTGGCTTCAAATGCCTTGGGTGAACAGTTTCTATAGGCAAGTCAATATCTGAATACTGTTTTGTCAAGAGTTCTA
Organism: Psophia crepitans; assembly: GCA_013399095.1. NCBI lineage: Eukaryota > Metazoa > Chordata > Aves > Gruiformes > Psophiidae > Psophia > Psophia crepitans. The sequence goes on along the minus strand of VWZZ01007270.1, from coordinate 155,656 downwards.
TAGCATTACGCAAAATAATGTTTCATATCCAGTGTGGACAGTGATTTGTTAGTCTATATGTACTGTGTTACCATCCATTAGGCAATAATCCCATAGTCCTTGCTGAGAAAGGTGAAAAACAATCTGAGGAACAATTTAATTTAGTTTTTAATGATCTTTGTGCTGTGGAAACATATGCAGTGGTTCATCCTCATTTTTAACAACCCTTGCTAATTATCAGCACATATAGAATATGAGAATATTGGATTGCTTGTATGAAGCAGTTTTCTTGAAAAAGAGTTTAGAGCCTCCAGAAAAAGTGCAGAATATTCTTTCCTGATATCAGATCACTTAATTTTGTTTTGTCAAAACATTTTTTCTTCCCAATGTGTGACAAGAAAAGAAATGCTGATGTGAGTCTGGCTTGGCATTTTGTGTATCTATTTAGCAAATAAATATACAAACAGTATGGAATAATGTTAAACATGCCTGAAGAGAAGGATTCCTCTACAGATGAATCTGACAGTTTTCAAGCTAAAATGATGCTTTCGGGAAAGACCAGTGTCTCTTATGTATTTGGAGGTAGGGGGAAGGAGGCTTATTTACTTTAATTTTGAGGTTTTTGCATATCTTTTGCTCTGACGTGCATAGTACTAGTGGGGAGAAGGAAATTGTAACTTACACCATAATGCATAGCTGCAGTTTTCTCGTGAGATGCACAGAACCATGTTGCCCTTGAACCTAAATAACAAAACACAAGAATCTAGTGGAATGGGAATACAGTCACTAAGAATCCAACAGGATACCACAGTGCTGTCAAAAGATTTTGTTAATAATTGTATACAAGTGGTAATTTGAAAGTGTGCAGTTTAACAGATTGACTCCTTTATCATCAGTGACTGAATTTACAGACTGCCTCATATATTAGAAGATTAACTCAACTAGCAGCTGAACTGGTTTTGTTTGTTTGTTTTTCTTTTTCTTCAAAAAAACAAAACAGAAAAGCTGATGTAGGAGACACTTATTGAAGTGATTTCAGGCATGCATCCTGCTTGAACACCTTGACTTGACAGTGAAAGGTTTCCTCAAGAAAAATGTAGGGGGTTATAGTGATAGGATGGAAAATGGAACATTGGAATTCATGATTTCTATTTAACCTCCTTCTGGAGGGCCCAGAAACATATAATAATGAGCAAAAATATCAGTAAGGATTGAAAGGAGGATTTTATGCTAGGTGAACGAAACATATGTAGATAAGCATTATTTTTTTTGCTAAATACGTGGACCTATATGCAATGAATTCCTTTATATGATCTAAATGAAGAGAGAGACATAAACCATTGAAAGCAAAGCCAACATGATATGATAGTTATTAACCCTGTAGAAAATTCTAGCTACAGATGATGAGAGAAAGAGCATCTTCTGTATGATACTATTTCAGAGTTCTCCTTTGAATTCTTTGGCTTCAGGATTACTTGAAGGATAGGAAAACCTGGGTCATGAAAGGATTTTATGGATTTTACTCTTTTTTTGTCTAAAACAAACCTTATATTGTTGTAATATATTATGTTAATAATACAGATACAATCTTAGGCTACTTTTGGATATTTGTAACTGAATAGTCAAATATCCAATTATTTGGAGTGGTATAAAATGTCTGTTAGAATCTATGGGATTGTTTGGTTGTGGTTTGGGGATATTTTTTTTTTAATCAGATTCTGACTTCAGAACTGGAAATAATTTACTTTCTGAAAATTTAGCTAAAACCAGATTTCCTAAATTCTTCTGACTCTCATTCATCATCATCCAGTGTATTCTGAAAATATGTAAGTAAGTAGAACTAAATTGGAGGAAAAACAAAACAGAAAAAGAAACTTTCCAGAACCTTACCTCTTGGAAAGATAGAACACTTCTTTCTTGGAGGCAAAAAAAAATTATATTATTCTTCGGTCATGGTTAAAGATTATACTTCAAAACAGAAGAATATCTTTTAAAGAAATAAATAGGGAATATTTCTTGACTTTCAGTGTTATTGATTATCTGGGGAAAAGTAAGATTGTTCTCTACAAGTTTCTGTAAGCAGAAGTATGAGAATTATTTATCTCCTGCTTATCTTTCTTATTTAGCTGTTAACCAGAAATTTACCCAGCTCATGCAAGCCTCCAGTCTCTAACTCATTAGAGAGTAGGAGACATTTAAGTACCAACAGGATTTGTCCAGAAATTAGTCTGAAAAAAAATAGTTAAAATTGCCACATCAGCAATGAGATATGTGATTTTATTAGACAATAATAAACCTTTTAATATATAGAAACATTCAACAATATTCTGATAGTACATCAAAGAGGAGTTTAAATAATTTTTATTAAATAGGCCTGTTCTGGCACTTCACCCTCATTATACTGTTTTGTTTTGGTTTGTGTCTTGTTTTGTTTTGTGTGGCCATTAGACATGTGTGGCACCTGCACTTGACAGTTAGGGCTTGCCTAAAGACTTTGCAGCAGATAGCCTCTAGCTGTGAGAACCATTAAGGCAATGTTACTTCAGCTTGATGTGATCATTTATATATGTCACAAGACTAAAGTTAGCAAACCACCCAGAGCTATTGCCTCTGCCTGTTTCAGTTTCCTTCCTCAACTACATGGAGCAGGAATGCTGCGTGGAAAATTTTCATGGGGTAAATAGTGAGGTGGTAGATACCAGGAGAAGGTTATATAGTTTATTTTCATCCTCCCAGATCTTTAAAGAAGTTCTTTTTCTTTCCCGTGAGAAACAGAAATTTAGCTTTACACAGAATAGGATGCCTATTTGCTATTAACTCATTTGTTTTGTAGAGGTAGCTACAGTGTTTCTGTATCAGAGCACCATCACCAGTGCTGTAAAACAGTTTTCAGCTAACAGGTACTACAGCAACTAGTTCATGTTCTGGAGCAATTTTTTGGTAGATATTTTGGAATGAAAATTAGAAAGGTTTGTAGGGTGATGCAGGTTCAGAAAAGTTCTGGTGAAAGAATTCCACTGCTTAGAAAATTCTCTGGTTTTGTGGCTGACACAATGCAACCAATGATCCCTGTCCAAAAGAAAAACGGAAGCAGTTAGCAGAATTTTGTACGTTGCACTGCTTTGCTGTGCTCACAGAGCATGGCAAAGTTAATGTCAAGTTGTAAAAATATCTGAAAAAAGCTTTCAATTAGTTATATTTATCCTCTACACACTTCTCTCTCTTACTTTCTCTCTCTTGCTCTCCCCTTCTTCTAAACAGGCATGTTAGAGGAGAGTGAGTAGTTAATCATGTTAAAATTCTGGTCACTGTGCCCTTCATTTACTGGAATGAAAGGAATTTTCACCTTGCTTCAAATGTAACTGGAATTAGACAAAGTTACTAGCTAGATGGATACCAGAGGCTCCTCATATCTTTTTGTTCTGTTGCTGCTAGAAGCCCAATTCTGCTTCCAGCTTAAATGTCGATGGGGATTGCTAAAGTTTATAACACCTTCCTCATCATCCTGATTTTCATACTGTATAGCCATTTGTGCCTATGCAAAAACAAATATCAAAACCAAAGACAATGATGGCGTTGCATTGAAGTGACTTCACAAGTGAAGGCAGTGAAGATTTCTGACTGGCATGGAAAGCTTAGTTGGGCTGCTTGTAACAGAGGACAGCTTTCAGAGAGCATCGCCTAGCAGCGTCATGTCTGTAACAAATACCAAATACTTGCTTTAAAGAGTTCACATTTCAGAAGGAGTAGTTAAATAGTTTAAATAGTTAAATAGGATGAAAATTTCTATGAGAAGAAAATGAAGTGAAAAATGGCATTTCTTTAGTAGTCAGGTTCAGCAGTCAAAGTTCATCAGCTACCTAGGCAGGACCACATTTTGTGTTACTGTCTATATTATAAAGCAAGTCAATTTTGAGGAGAATTTTGAAAGACAGGTACTGATTTTGGCCTTGGGGCTTTTCTCACATGAAGTGTGGATGAGATTCAAATGGAGTAACTATACAGGTTAGCCTAAGATAATGACATTAAAATAACTGTCTTTCTCTTGGGGAAGATCAGTGTATATGAGGAACAAATATGAAAATTTTAACAGTTAAATTTCAGATTAGTTTGTGTGGAAAGGGATGTGTGTGTAAGTATTGAACCTTGATGGAAAGTTGTGCAGATAGATGTGACAGGAGCATGCACTAACTGCCTTTATAGAAACATAAAAATTGTTTGAAGGTTCTGTATCACACATACCAGATCCCTAAAGATATCTTGAATATGTTGGGGAATCTGAAAATTCTGCGACATTGGTGTTTATGCAGCTGAATCTCTCTGATGTTGTTTAAGTTGCAAACATATTTTTTGGCCATGTGGTCAGAGCGAAGATAATATTTTAAATTCAGGTAAGCCATGTGGTACTAGAAACAGTACATTTGAATCAAATGACAGGGTTATATACAGAGTGAAGTTAAATTAGTGGTCCTTGGTAATGAAAAAGTTAGTGTAATTCTCCTTCCTCCAAAAAAAGAGAGAGAAAGGAATATCCCTAGTCTAGTTCTGTAGAAAAGAATGAGTTACTGCAGATGTCCAGAAGTTTGGATATACTCCTGAAACAGTTGACATACTACTTTTAGAATTACAATTTCTTATAAACTTAGTCTGGAAGAAATCCTGAGACAAGACCTGATATACTCAGTACTCTGACAAGGTTTTATCAAAGTGGAGAGGTGGAGGAGTGAATTCCAGCTCAGTGATAGTGCTATGAAGGAGGCACATGGGTGATGAGCATGTGAGAATGGGAGTTCCTGACTGTCAGTGCTATCAATGAAAGAAACACTGATATTTCATTAGTATCTAACTTATTGCTTCATAGTTAATATCCAGGCTTTGTTTGTTTGTTTGAAGGTGAGAGAAAGTTTTCTAAATTACAGACGTATATATAAAAAAAACTTAAAGTAATTATCCACCATCAGGATGCAGACTTGCAATTCAGCAGAGTCCCTGTGCTCAGAGACCTCCAGGTACTGAAGTAGACCCTTGTAATCCAGTTGAAGTTACTTGCAAACTTAAAATGAGTCATGCATTTCAATTCTGTAATGGGTTAACTGTAGCTGCATGTCAGGTGCCCACCAAAGCCACTCTATCATCCCCCTCATCAGCTGGACAGGGGAGAGAAAATATGATGAAAGGCTTGTGGGCCAAGATAAGGACAGGGAGAGATCATTCAGGAATTACCATCATGGGTGAAACAGACTCGACTTGGGGAAACTAGTTTAGTTTATTACCAATCAAATCAGAGTAGGATAATGAGAAATAAAACCAAACCTTTAAACACCTTCTCCCTAATCCTCCTTTCTTCTTGGGCTCAACTATACCTCAGATTTTTTTCTACCTCCTCCCCGAAAGCAGCACATGGGGACATGGAACAGAGATTGCGGTCAGTTCATCACACGTTGTCAGTGCTGCTCCTTCCTCCTCATGCTCTTCCCCTGCTCCAGTATGGGGTCCTTCCCATGGGCTGTAGTTCTTCACAAACTGCTCCAGCATGGGTCCCTTCCATGGGGTGCAATCCTTCAGGAACAGACTGCTCCAGGATGGGTCCCCCATGGGTTCACAAGTCCTACCAGCAAACCTGCTCCAGCATGGGCTCCTCTCTCCACAGGTCCATGGGTCCTGGCCCATATCTGCTCCAGTGTGGGGTCCTCCATGGGTTGTAGGTAGATATCTGCTCCACTGTTAACCTCCATGGGCTGCAGGGGGACAGCCTGCCTCACCATGGCCTTCTCCACAGGCTGCAGGGGAAATCTCTGTTCTGGCTCCTGGAGCACCTCCTCCCCCTCCTTCTTCACTGGCCTTGGTATCTGCAGAACTGTTTCTTTCACATATTCTCACTCCTCTCTCCACCTGCAATTAGTCTTGTGCAGGTTTTTCTTCCACTTCTTCTTAACTATGTTATCCCAGGGGTGCTACCACTGTCACTGATGGGCTTGACCTTGGCTCTGTCGGACATGGGGGAAGCTTCCTGCAGCTTCTCACAGAAACCACCTCTATAAGCCCCCTCACTACCAAAACCTTGCCACACAAACCCAATACGTAGTCCTTTAACGATGGTCTTTCCTGAAGAAAGCCTGTGTATTTCATTAGCAGGAGCTGAAATATTTGTACAATTATTGTTACTGTTGAGAATTGTAATGGAATAATCAGAAAGGATGAAACATTTTGTAAGGAAATATCAACTTGATTAAGACGATAAATGATTGTTCTATCGTGTTACTGTAGAAGTCAGTGTGAAAGCTCTCACTGATTTTGATAGCACAGTGGATCTCAAAGACTGTATTTATACATTTTTCAAGGACTAAGGTCCAGGGCTTGCTTTCTGGCCCAGAGGACAAGTGACATGGTGTGGCCCATGTTTCCTATGACTAAATGCTCCATCATTCGTTATCCCACCCAAAGCTTTTACCAGCACTTCCTGTCTCTGAACTACATCTGGGCATTATTGGAGAGTAGCATAGGCCAAAACTGTGAATGGGAGTGTGCTAACAAGTGTAGGGGTAATTGCATGCCATTCCTGAAATCTAAGTCCATCCCTTTGCTTACTGATGTAGATGTAACCACAGAAGCTCACAGAGTTATTTGAATTCCTATCTATAGTCATTTTTTGAAGATACTTTAATCATGTACTTTAAATACAGAATTATTTTCCATAATATCAGACACCCAAAACAACCCATAAACAACTAATTTATGAATACTTAAAAATTACTTAATTTTCAGGTGAATTTTTGTAAACATGTGTTGAAGTCCCAATTTCTAATCATTGAGAAGACCATTAGGAGTCACAGGCCAGCAAAAGTCAACCTTATGTGCCTTACAAATCCAACTATGGATTTTCTTTTAAGTCAATGTATCTACTTCTTTATCATCAGCTGTAAGATCTCAGTTCATCAAACTCTACCAAGTGGTCTTGGTAAATTTTAAGTATGTGATTGCTTTCCTTAAATTTATGAGAATAGTAACATTTCCAAAATAAAATATGTTTTAAAAACCTGTTGAATTGCACAAAGGTTCTCACCTAGTCTCATATTTACTCAGGAAACAGTTTGCTTGGTGAAGAATTCCATTTGACACCTCTGTGGATTTTGGTGATGACTTAATGTACAGATAGTAAAAAAGAAAAGGATTTGGTTCTTATTTTTGAAAAACAAACACAAATCCCCAATTCTCCAGGTCTTAATTTGTGGTGACAAAATTATGCTGTATAAGTGCAGAAAATACTTAGTATGAATAAATGTTACAAAATACTCCACATGATGCTATAATACCAAAATTCAATTTTAAAAAATCTACTGGTTTTCTTTAAAGGATATTCTATTTTGACTATTTTAAATACTGAAAGCAACATTGTGTTACCCTTGGAAATATTTTAGTGGTTTATTCTGTATGTAAAAAAACCCTATCCACTGATATTCTATTAGGTAGTGACTGTAGTGTAATCATTTTTTTATTCCTGTCATTCTGATGGGTGACATTTAATGTACAGTGAAGGGCAACAATGAATTATTATGCACTCTAAACTAGATAACTCCTTTGCTCTGATGCTCAATGTTAAACTAATGTGCTGTCAAGAAGGCTGTTGCAATATTGAATAGAAATGCCAAATTTGTTGTACAACCTTAGAATGAGCTCACCCCATCTTTTCTTAAGAAGTCCATATTCTTTTCTGTGCATTTCACAATATGATTTAACACTTCATTATGTGCCTTTAGGAGGTCTTCTGCAGTGTTCTGTTTCTTCCCTCAAACTTGTATCAAGTTCATGAAGTATTGAGGGTTGAGGAAGTGCTTCACTTCTAAATGAGGGAGCATTTGAATTTGTCATGTACCCGTCTCATACTGTGTTTTTAAAGAGAATACTGATTAACTTATTGTTTTATGTTACTAATGTAGAATGGAGTATCACTGTTGTATATTATTAATTTACTGTCTTATCTATAGATATAGATTAACCATTGTAAAAAATTTGTTTGGGCCAAGACAGTTCTTCAAATCAGTAATGCATGTGAGTCCCTTCTTATTGCAAACATGCCAGTCATTCGGCTCTAAAACTTTAACAGCAATAAACAGTATAAGCAACTTCACATGGGCCAACACAGTTTTGTATTAAACTACACCAAATACTTGCTGAACATTTTTCCTAAAACCACGTATTTGGAGATGTAGACAAATATAGGATATGATATCATAATGTTTAAGACTTAAAAGTGGTCTGACATAGTGGTTGATGTGTTTTTATTTTAAAAAAGTTAAATGACAAATGAATACAATGCTTGTGCAGCTCCTAACTTCTACATAGGATGTTGAGATTCCTTGAGGTAGGAAGACTGATTTTAAAGATGTAATAGTCTGATACAGTATTTTGGTAAACTAGTTTCTGACAACTTAGCCCACCCTTGCCAAACTTTTTTCTATGTGGGAATGCTGCAAAAATTGTTGAAGTTCATTACAGTAACAGTACAGGGGTTTTTAGGGTATAGACCATCAGAAATGCAAGCACTAACATTCTCCAGACAAAATGAGGCGAATCATTTTGATCAGTAAAGTTTACATATTTTTTGGTTTTTTTTCCTGTGTAAAATACATGAATTTTTCCTGAAGAAGGAAACTCACCATTTTTTTTATAATGTGGTAGACCATAAAGTAAATATCCACGTGTTATTTCAAACTTGTTGAACTAAGCTAAGATATAGCTAATATCTTGCTACTGCACACTGTATATTCTTTGAATGTTCTTAAATCAACAGACACATATTTGCCGATTTTCTTTGATGATAACTTCTGAGTTTCAGATCAGAACTTCAGTTTCTAGGATTTGTAAAAACCTTTTTGTGGGTCTGTTTTGGGGGCATATAAGAGAATTACTCTTCAGTAGTTTCACAGTCTACCTGTAAGAACAGATCAATGAATATAATAGGAGGGAGGAAAGTTATTTTATATATTCATTTATAAACTAAGCTTAGGAAAATTGTACTGTTTTTCTTACCATTTTAGGGTTACTTCATCAGTCATTCTTAATTTAAGAAAAATTTAAATAAAATGGAGATAATAGGTATCTCTCTGGGCAGACATCAATAATATGTTTTGTAATATTTTTTATTTTTATATTAAAGCAATTGGGAAATTGGGAAATAATAGATGTTTGGGGGTTTTTGTGTGTGTGTGGATTTTTTTTTTAAAGATAAGAGTAATGTATCATGGTTTCAGGGTGTCAAAGTATTTACTAGTTATTTGTAGGCATGCCATTTTTAAAAGATAAAACTTCTCATAATAAACAAATGCAATAACTACTGTAGTTCAAATGTTTGCAATTTTATTACAATTAAAATCCAACTCTTTATTAGTTGAGGCTAAAATAATTCAAATTTACTATACACATTAAAACCCCCCCTTTTTAAAATGCTAAAACTGTTCAGATTACAGTGCTTGACCGTATGAGGAGAAATGATGAAATTATAGGAAAGAGAGAATTATGTGGAGAAGACAAATCATACTTTCCTACTTACCCTTTTTCAGAATGTAGAAAAGGAAGGAATATTAAATCAAATTGAAAGTAACAAATTTAAAAATGAAAAGAGAATTGAATTAATTTTTTTTGTAAATTGATAATTAACCTCTGGAACTCGTCTCAGACTAAGATAAAAAAGTGAGTGCTTTGTAATAAAGCTATAATGATTAGAAATGCAAGTGCATCTGAGGTAATGTTTCATGTGTAAAGCAACTGGTGGAGGCTATAAAGAAACTTTCCCTGCAGTGTGTGGACAATTTTCAATTCTTTTGTAGTTTTCAACTTTCAATTTTTTTGCAGCTCTATATGAAATGCTAGTACTAATACTAGACAGAAACAAAATATGTTTCTTGCAGAAACTTTTATTATGTTTTTCCTAGTCCAGAGAGCAGTAGAGTTGAGAGGAAAAAAAAGTCGTTCATCAGTGTGGAAAATAGCAGGCATCATGAATTTCTCATGTTAATATTTACTATGCTCCATTAAAAATAACATTCCTGCTGATTATGACAATATTAGTGAAATAATAAATATACCTCATAGACGGTGCTGTGTAATGTCACTTTATTTCATGTTCTATGCATTTCATTAACCTGTTTACACTGTCTGTTGTGTAAATTCTTTGTGCGTCAGGTAAATCCACAGTTTAATTCATAGATTTGGGAAATAGTACTGCAAGGCTGTAGGTCTATTATGATGTCCACTGAAGATCATGGAAAACATTTCCATCAACTTCTGTAGACATTGGCTAAGGTCCATTTGAACATAAAAACCAGCAAAAATAACATGGAATGCAGCTAAGTAGAATGGTAATTCAGTGAGGTGAACACATATAGGTTTAAATGTTCTCCTGAGTTCATTGAGTTAGTATTTGAAGCAATGGTGAAAAATATGGCCTTGAATTTTGGCCTTTATGAATGTTACCGGCATCATGACCATTATGAAGCAAAAGCTGCAACTGTCATCTAAGTTGGTTCAGAATATGCACCTGAATATTTATTTTATTGTAGTAAGTGACAATTAGGTAAGTCTTTCCCTACTTCCCTGTTAATAATTCCTGGTTTTCAAATTTATGTCTAGCAGTTCAATTAGGTTAAATGGCATGTGTTGAGACTGAAAACTGTTGTTGATTAAAATAATTTATACAGACAGAGTGGTAAACAGGTAGGCTTTCACCCTTGTGAAAAAGTAGTTTCAAGAATCATAAACATTTTGGTTAATGCATTTAGTTGGAGACATCAACGTGGGAAAAAAACCCACAAAATCAAACCTAAAAAAACCCAACAACATCATTCAATTTTTAATGAGGTACAGATAACTTTTAATTTAGGTAAAGGTGTTTTGTTTTGTTGTTTTTTTTTTTTTTCCCCAGACATGTTGAATAACTGCTGATGTTCAAGCAGTTTTATCTATAAAAATAAAAGTAACCTTTTTTTAAAGTCTAAAGATTGAAAAAAAATTGTGCATAGGTATCTTTAAAAGTGTCTCTACCTGTTTACTGTGCTGTCATTGTTAAAAAACAGAGAAACAAATATTCTGCTTTTATTTATTGTATGTAATTTTGACATTCAGTTTTTAAAAAGACATTAAAAATGCACATAAAATAATTGGTGCTCATAACTAATCGTAAAAGTTAATGTGATAGTATATATTTTATATGATAACTAGTAGTTTTGTGTAAATTAAGCATATATTTATCCATATATTATCTTTCACTATGTAGATTCAGCAAAAGTTAGTGTCTATAAATTTAAAATATTGCTAGGGCAACCCAGATATGAATCTGCTATGTCTCATACAGTCTTACATTATACTAAATTGTGACATAAAAGCAAATATGTTTAGTTAAATTGTTAGTGACCTCCTTTCCTTTGATTAAGAATACTTCATAAAGTCAAAATATGGCTTAGTTGTTTGGTGCTTACAATAATACTGCTTGCATTTTCACCCAATTAATCCAAGAAAATCCATTTGTACATTCAATTCTTTACATTTTATTTTTTTTCCAATTCATTAAAAATAAGAAATATTTTTTCAGGTCAAAAGAGTTCAGTACAATAGTTTAACTATCGAGTTTTGGTTTTGTTTTAAAAAACAGCAAGAAAAGAGAGTTTGTGATCAGGTGAACACATTTTTGCTGAATTGCCTAATGTGTTATGACTGCTTCATTTACAGAAAACAATACTGTTCTTTTGCATGAAATTTTTCCTGCTTCATTCTCAAATTTAAAGCCACTCTGCCTTGAAGAATATATGTGTAAGAATTTGTTTTATAACAGGGCAAAATTATTCATTCATAATATAAATTTAAACTTGGATAAATGAATTGCAGTGTTATATCCAAGTGAGCTGCCGTAAGATTTGGGTCCATTCTGTCAGTCCTTAATCAAAGAAGCATGGGCAAAGTAGTGGTAGTTTCTCCTTCGTTAATGATTTTATTCTCTATTTATTGCTTAATGAAAGTTTTGGATTTTTTTTTTTTTTTAAGGATAAACCAAATTGAATTACATGTGTATTCTTACAGGGAGAATCTGACTTGAAGACTAAGTTGTTGCAGTTGAACTTGGCTGAAAGTGCACTATGTTGGAAGTACATTGCATAATAAGTTTATTCAGGAAGGTCTGCTCTTAAGCCATGTATCCAAAACAATTTTTTGTTTTACTTTTGATCTTTTCCTTTAAAATTCTGAAGCGGGGATATTTTGCATGTGAAAATGAATAAGAAAGAAATATATTCAGTCTCCTTAGCGTTTATATCTTCCTTACAGTCTATTTTCATTTTTGTCGCTAACCTGTGCCGTAAATCTAAAAATCAGGTTGCATGTTTTGAGAAATGTTTGTGACAATAATCATTTTTATAATTCTGAACAGTTCTTCCTTGTTTATAGTGAAAAGAAAATGTTTTGTTTGAAGTTTTTAAGTGTAGAGTCAAATTAAGATTTTTAAACATGTATTTGAAAGCATATATTTCTCTAGTTGCCAGCTTCCACTTGTTTGATTGCAAAATATGAAAATCTAGTTCCGTTTCATGTAGGTAGACAAAATTGCTCAGGTGAAGTTGAAAGGAATAGGGAGTATTTCTTGGCCTGCTTCATTTTGCTCATGTTATCAGATATAGATAAAGGAAAAGAGAAATCTTGCATTGCCTAAGACTGTGAGGAATTTTATAGCTGAATGAGTGTTAAAGTGCTTAAGCAGGACTCATAAGAGCATGAACCAGAAGTGATTTGTTTTTTCAGTTTTCTCAAGACATCATGCATTACTGATATTGATTGTTGCTTGACTTAATAACAGAATTAATTATGACCCTTTTCATGTTCTTTCTGCTTCTCAAAACTTAAAAAGATCATTACTCTTTGTAGTAACTTTAGGTTAGATCATGCCAGTTGAATAAACATAGCCAGGCCAGAACAAAGCTACTGAATGTGTTCTCAGCTTAGCTAGGAGTGGCTACCTGAACTGCAATTTTATTATTCTCTTTCATCCTGAACACAACTACTAGACATTGTAAACAAAACTACTAGTAAAATGAAGACGAGTTTGGCATGATGACAACATCATTGCCAAAGATTTGTACAACTTCTGTGGTTGAATTGAATTGAATTGAAGAAAGCAATGCCAAGAATTCCAATAGTATAAAAACGGAACGTTCACAATGCGTACAAGTGCAATCCTTGACTCTTCCAAGTTTGCAGTAATTGTAATTGAAATTCTTACTCAGGTAAAATTGAGCACATAGAACCTAAAGGAATAATTAATGTGGTCCAGTGCATTCCTGCACGTGTTTCCTTTCTTCTAGAACTGAGTTGACATTAGTTCTGCAGTCTATTGGTGGATGCAATAACAATCCATAACAAAGTATATTCAGCAGGAATATTCTTCCTGGAGCCTAAGCAGTGTCAATAGCAAAAATCTTTTCTTAAGGAAACTACAGGTACCCAAACAACACAGAGAATCTGCTCTGACAACAAAAAAAAGGAAACACACACCACCCTCCCTCTCCAAATATTAGCATTTTCGCATTGCAAGAAAGAGGTATTCTTTTTTTTTTTTTTTAATGGGACACTTCCATGACGCAGATAGTATGCTACTGGCTTTGTTCTATGAGTGATTTTTAGATTAGGTTTTCTTGTCCATTTTTTTTAATTATTTTATTTTATTTTGCATATAACGTGATTACGTATGCATCAATTTGACAGCAATAGTTGTTAAACTTACTTATATACTAAGGAAACCTGTAATTAATGTTTAAACAATTATCTACTCATGTGGAATATGCAATCAGTAAATGCAATACTTTTCCTTGGGAGAATGGGTGAACTTAACATGACCATCATCCCAGCGGGCTTGAAACTGAACCACAGATTTTGTTAGAAATGTTTATTAAAGTATAGACCACAGTTTTCCACTTACGTCGGTCTCATTTGCTTTTCTTCAGCAAGTGGACAGGTGGTGATTTTAAATACCTCATCTTTGTGTAATACTGTGATAACTGCATCCATTTTTTTACATGTAAGGCATCCATGCACACATTTTAATCTTTTGTTTACAGCTACCTAGCACTTCTCATGCTTTCCTGTTGAACCTTAATGGAGAGCTCAGGTCTTAGCCTGTTCAGAATAAAAGAAACAGTTAGCCACGAGCTTTGAAAAAGATAGCCTCACTAAATTACTTAATAAGTTGCTCAAATGTCATTTTTACACATACTTCTGAGATACTGCTTGCACATGGTTAATTTCTCAAGAGGCATTTATGACTATGTATTGATTAAAGCAATGGAGTATGAGTGCATTTCTGCGTTTTGCCATTGTTTTGTGGCCTTTACTGCCATTAATTGAAAAACATGTCAAACTTGTGTAATGCAGTTCACCAAAACATTTACAAAGCAATTCATCAGGATTCAGTATCTCTTAACTGATGGCAATGTAAGGCAGAATCTGTCAGATTCAAAACCAGTGAAATTTTTTCTTCTAATGTACTTCCAGAAAATATATACATATAAAAAGATATGATTAAGATAACTTATCAGAGGATGTGAAAAAATCAAATTGTTCACAAGGATATCCTGTGCAGCAGAACTCAAACATTGCTTAATCTGATTAGGAGTGAATACTATGGTATGCTCAGACTCATACCAAATGTGAAGCTATAATCTACCCAAATCTCAGAAATTTGAGAGTCAGTTTTTCAGATGCAATACACTGCTTTTCTCCATTCTTTCCCCAGAGATGTGCATTATGAAATTATAGCTTAGCAATAGAAACAACAGAAATAACAATAATTATCTTTTTTTAGGTTAAAAATTATCTTAGAATAGCAATAATATTTCTTTCATAATAAATCCAGCCTTTATACTTACATTCTACAGTAGGTTTATCCGAACTGATTTCTTCCATTTACTGAATGGGGCATCTTCTGTCATGTTAGAAATCGCTAAGCAAGTAGGAAAAGACTTACTTACATGTAGCCTAGACTGCATAATGGACAAAACACAGAGATGAAGTGTACTGTTCCCTGTAATTCCTATTCTTTTGATGGTCTTGTATCAAGGATTGTTCACCTTCCATTTAGATAATAGCAAAGCTTTTTTGGCCAGTGTTAGTTTCTTTATTTCATAACATTTGAAGCTTAGACAAAGAGAAATAATTCTTACAACCAAAATATAAAAAATAAGGAACACATCTCCAATGAGTAAGAGTCAGATCTTCCCCATGACTTTTTAAGTTACTTGCAGGCAGTACGATAACCTGAAGAAAGTGAGGGAAGTTCTGATGCAGCTGATGGAATCCCAGAAGGTAGTTCAACCTGCCACTAACTTATTTACCTATTTCTGACAGTTATACCTAGAGCACCAGTGAGCCATCTAACAATAATAAGCAGCCTTCCTCTTGGCACTTTCCAGTTGCACTCCAGGCAAGGGATAATGATCAAAGAAGCAAACAATACAGGATCGGACTCTTGCTTGCCTGAATTAATACTGTGGTGTGAAATAAAAATCAAAGGGATGAATTGACAGCAGGAGGAATGGTATCTTGGAAGATGCTTTGCATTTGCATTCAAATATGTAAAATAATTTTAAATATACACAAATATTATTGTTGTCAGATATGGGCCCAAACTGAATACTCAGACTTCTAGAAAAGTAGTCTTTTACTTTGCTGTACTCCTGCTTCCAAAGAACATATTTTTGATATTTTCTAGATATTCAAAATTCTGGATATTTCTGTATTTCTAGAACTTATCTTTGCATTTTGATCAGTTTTTATAGTACATATAGAACACAGGTATAGAGTTTGATTTCAGAGCCATGTCTAAGAGTGTTTGGGTACAGAATATAGAAGTCTTGGATAAGTTACCTTTGCTTGAAGCATCTTTCTTTCCTCAGTCTCTGTAAAAACTGATTTAGATTTTACACAGATTCACAGAATGGTAGGGGTTGGAAGGGACCTCTAGAGATCATCTAGTCCAACTCCCCTGCCAGAGCAGGATCACCTAGAGTAGATCACACAGGAACAAGTCCAGGTGGCTTTTGAACGTCTCCAGAGAAGGAGACTTCACCACCTCTCTGGGCAGCTTATTTCAGTGCTCTCTTACCCTCACAGTGAAGAAGTATTTCCTCATGTTCAGGTCGAATCTTCTGTTTTCCAGTTTATGGCCTTTGCCCCTTATCCTGTCACTGGACACCACTGAGAAGAGCCTGGCCCCATCTTCCTGACAGCCACCCTTTACATATTTATAAGCATTGATAAGATCCCCCCTCAGCCTCCTCTTCTCCAAGATAAACAGATCCAGCTCTCAGCCTTTCCTCATATGGTTGGTGATCCAGGCCTTTAGTCATCTTAGCGGCCCTGTGTTGAACCCTCTCTGGTAGTTCCTTGTCCTTCCTGAACTGAGAAGCCCAGAACTGGACACAGTACTCCAGGTGAGGCCTCACCAGCGCAGAGTAGAAGGAAGGATAACTTCCCTCGACCTGCTGGCCATGCTCTTCTTAATGCATCTCAGGATGCCAATGGCCTTCTTGGCCATGAGGGCACACTGTTGGCTCATGATCATCCTGTTGTCCACTGGGACTCCAAGGTTCTTTTCCCCAGAGCTGCCCTCCAACAGATCAGCCCCCAAACTCTACTGATACATGGGGTTGTTCTTCCCCAGATGCAGTATTTTACACTTGCCCTTATTGAATTTCATTAGATTTCTCTCTGCCCAGCTCTCCAGCCTGTCACACTGGATGGCAGCACAGCCTTCTTGTGTGGCAACCACTCCTCCCAGTTTTGTATCGTCAGCAAACTTGCTGAGAGTACATCCTACTCCTTCGTCCAGGTCATTGATGAATATACTGAATAGGGCTTTTCTTTCTCTTTACTTCAAGTTAACCATTCTTAATTATAATTATAACTTGGATTTATTAATGTTAATTGTTTATCCTATTCAACTTTGAATATGAATCTCGCTGCCTACATGTTATATGGTAAAAAATGAATTATCAGCTGAAATATAGCAGAGCTGAGTACTGAAACAGTGTATTGTGCTTTTGTCAGAATGGAATTAGAATAGTGCATTTAATGTTTAAAGCATAATTAATGTGAAACAGCTTAGGGAACACATTTGCCCAGACAGCAGTTGAAATGCAATTCCAGTGTAAGTTTAAGTGTGGCTAGTAGTTTTGTTCATACACATTGTATATTTATATCCACATGTGTGTATGGATGTGTAATATACATGGGTGATGGCTCTGTGTGTGATTTGTATTTAAATATCCTGATATTTTTACAAATCTTACTGTCAGATGGCTTTTTTTCAATGTCAGTGGTGAAACTGCCTTTTGCTTGGGCCCTCAAGTGTGGGTTTTCCCATAGCTGTAGTGGGGGTAAGGCTGGATACTCTTTGCACATGTCAGCCGATCTAAAACCTAAGGGATACAGGTTCTAGGGCTGAATTACAACTTCCTTGGTACCATTTCAGTTCACATGAACACAGGTTGTTCTCTGGAAGCATTTCCCAGCATTAGGATTACCAGTGTTACTCTTCACATGGTAAATAGTATACAGAGACTAATTTGAGCCAGGCTCAGTGGAAGAAACCACAGCTATCTTCCATTGATGTCAGAGTGTTTGGTAAATTACTCTCAAAATTGGTTATTGTGTTTCTCCATAAAGAATTGCCTTAGAGATTTGTTTTATCCTTTGAAATGCATCTTAAGGGTTTAAGCGGATGTGAAGATCTGTCTCCTGACTTCCACCTCCCTGTTTTTAAGTTGTTAGTAAAAGGGAAATCTCCCTCCCTCTCTTTCTCTCTTATTTCCCCAGTAAACTATGATATTCTTATAAGCCTCTTAGGTAAATAATTTGCCATATAGGCTGTACGTTTATGCTTATTTTTGCAGTTCACTGAAGCCATCTAATTGTTCTTTTTTTTTTTTTTCCCTAACAGTAGTTACAATGCAATGACTTTGCAGGTTTCTTTAGTGTCATCTCTTAAAATCGTTTGCTCAAACCATCAAGAGATGATTAGTGATGAAGCTGAAAATAATTGGAGATTCAGCTTAACAGTGTTCGCTGAAGCCATATGGTCTTATCTTTCTACACTCTTAGAAATACATTTAGAGTTATAACCCAGCATGAAGTTTTGTGGTCACTTTGTTGATTAAAAAAAAAAGATGAAGAATTCTGCGAAAATGATATAGGCTAGAGAATTGTAAAAACTTAAATTGGTAAAAGATTGCTCAAAGTAGAATACTAGGGAGAAACTTCATTAGTATCAGAGAAAGAGTTAAGCTTTTGACTTGGTGGAACTGATTAATGGATCTGTAAATAAGACTGGAAAGCAACCAATTGCTTAGATTTGAAGTAGCAAACTTGAATAATCCCCAAAGAATATAATTCTGTAAAACTATTCTTTGGTGAAAAAAGTTATGTCACCATATTCAAACCCACTTTTAAAAAACCAACAACATATAATGCAAATTGTAATAAGTTTCATGGACACAGTATCTTCCATTAGCCTCCAAGTGTTTGTCAAATTACCCTCAAAATCTATCCTCGTGTTTTTACATAAAGAAATACTTTATATATATAAATGGTACCTTAATAAAGCCTCATGAAATACAAGTGTGAGCAACTGCTACCATTCTGTTCAGCCATTACTGTTCAGGGTATAAAGTACATTTAGCCTCCACATTAATTATGAAAGTAGTGATTCTTAATAACGGAATCTAAATTAATAATTAAATAATCATTATTTGTTTATAATTATTTGTTTTAAACAGGATTAAATTGTTTTTTATCATGCAGGATGGTAATTTGATATGTGAAGGAAAGCAATAATATAATAGTAAAATGGCTGACATTTTTTCTTGACAGAATTACTGAATATTCATATTATAGCTAAATCCTCAGCCCAAAATAAATGCTCACTGCTACAATAAAATAATAGTCACTGCAGTTATGACATTTATTTCTCAGCTGGGCCTATCTTTTAAACAGTGCTTAACAGGATTCTGTAAGAATTAGAAAGATAAAATAATATCCTTTTTGTTTTTCTGAAGCAGGTCACTATGTTATCAAGCTTGTTATTACAGAAAAAACACCTGATTTGCAATTAAGTCTCAGTGGAGTGTGTTGATATTAGTTTAATTAGTATAGAAACTGACCACAATTATTCTAACTTTTATATTATAACAGGATGGAAAGAATGAAAGAATGCTCAAGCAGTTTTGGAGAGATTACTAATATAAATGACAGTCATAATTGTAAAATGATTTCTTACATCATGAGAATACTTGGATTTGTTTTGTGTTTCTTAGGATTGTTTAGTACACACTAAAAAAAACACAGACAAACCAACAAAACCAAATGCAAGCATCTCTTTTAAAAGCAAAGCTATTGTACTGGCTGCTTTAGAAGATTGCAGTGTGGGTAAAAAACTAAGCAATGTTATTCTGAAGAAATAAAGTAGAATATATATCAATTGTAGTCTTTTCCCCCTCCTCAGTAGAGTAGTGAATAATAATATGCTTCCCTGCAGCTATATATGACAGGAAAAATCTCTTTGCATGTAGTAATTAGTTTACAGCACCCTATAGCCTGGAGCCCAGCAGGAATTATTTGCAAGAAAGTACAATACAAACAAAAAGATTGTGAAGCAGCTCACTTGCTGCTTTGGTCACCAACCAGTTCCTTCTTATGAGAAATACTTCTCTTATTTTAGAGATGAATATAGATGGAAAGTTAAATTAGCAGAAGCTATAGGAAAGCTATCTTGTTTTAGGTTGTGACTGTTGCTTGAAACAAGTGATAAACTTGCTGAACTTAGGCTATACTACATACCAAATGAAAATGTTTCACCTTTTTTTTTTTTTGCAATATAATGGATTGAACAAAATAAATAAAATTTTATGTTTACAGAGACTTGTAAAAGAAAATATAGGAAAGAAAGAAGGATACCCCTCTTTCAGAATTTTTCTTGAAGTCTCTAAGGGATTTAGAGAACCCTTGCATATTTCTTGCTAAGATACACTTTGAACTCAGATTCAGACAAAATATTATTATGGAATATATTTAATATTTTGCTTTCATGCACACAGGAGCTATATCGGTGGCTTCTCTATGTTACACATACAGACTTGATCACTCAAGGTGCAGAGCATTGCGTGCCTGCAACAATAAGAGTAACTCTCCCAAATTATTAACCCGACCACCCTTTCCGAGAAGAATTTTCTCCTCATCTCCAACCTGAACCTTCCCTGGTGCAACTTGCAGCCGTTCCCCCTTGTCCTGTCACTAGTTATCTGCGAGAAGAGGCCGACCCCCAGCTTGCCACAACTTCCTTTCAGGTAGTTGTAGAGGGCAATAAGGTCTGCCCTGAGCCTCCTCTTCTCCAGACTAAACAAGCCCAGTTCCCTCAGATGCTCCTCATAACACCTGTGCTCCAGCCCCTTCACCAGTTTCGTTGCCCTTCTCTGGACACGCTCCAGGGCCTTGATGTCTTTCTTGTGGTGAGGGGCCCAAAACTGGACACAGCACTCAAGGTGCGGCCTCACCAGGGCTGAGTACAGGGGGACAATCACCTCCCTGCTCCTGCTGGCTACACGATTCCTGGTACAGGCCAGGATGCCGTTGGCCTTCTTGGCCACCTGGGCACACTGCCAGCTCATGTCCAGGCGAGCATCAATCAGCACCCCCAGGCCCTTTTCCTCTACACAGCTTTCCAGCCACCCCGCTCCCAGCCTGTAGCGCTGCCTGGGGTTGTTGTGGCCAAAGTGCAGGACCCGGCACTTTGCCACATTAAACCTCATTCCGTTGGCCTCTGCCCAGCGATCCAACCTGTCCAGGTCCCTCTGCAGAGCCATCCTACCTCAGTTTAAACTGATGAATTTGACCCTACAATCAATGGGGCAGACAAGAGGAGAATAAACAGATGATAGTGGTGACCTACCTGGAATTAAGAAAGTATCATTTGATCATACTTGATTGTGTGTCTGTATTCTTAATAATCTCCTGCACAGCACCGTAACAGTTTTTTTTCCTCTTCAAAATAAATTTCACATCTGCAGGCGAAGTCACTGTATAGTTCAGTAAACAAAAATCACCTCTGTATAGGGATATATTGGTCATATATGCTTCTTAAAACAACAGTTAATGCTCAAGAGAGCAAGGAAAGGGAACCTATCAGAACCCTTATTGACTTCTAGTTTGCTTGCAATGCATGCTTGCAACACAATGCATTTAGCCTAAGTTAAAGCTAACTTGGCTGTGAAAGCTAACTTTAGTATTTGTGCGCTGCAGTGTAGATTTAGATACTGTACTTCCTTGTTTGCTTACCTTCTACAAAGTCATTATCTTGCTTCAAAATTCTTAGTACAATAAGTGATTGTTAGGGGAAAGTGATATCAGATGACAGAGAAACAAAACTCTGTCAGCTTACCCATGATTTATACTATATGTATTTCAAAATTTTTCTTCCTCGCTTTTTCTTTAACATTCTAAATTCCAGAATAGATACTGCAGAAAATAAACAGATTCAAAAGTAAAAAATGCTGTGGGACTGTGCATTTAGTGGACATTAAAGACTGATGCTGGAAATGCTTTGAAATGGACTATAGAGGAAGAAAGGGTTTCTGTCATTTAAATTGCCAACAGATCTGCTTAGCTTATCAGACAGTCTGTGAAGAGGCCTAATACTTACTAATGTGACCATATTTGTTAACTTTGCTATCACAGATGTTACAGACTAAGAGTGCTTCCATCATAAATGTTATTTATTTCCCACGTGACCTGTTTTGTTCAAAAGCAGAACAGCGCTCCTGAGAGATTAGTTTGTACTTGGCTAAATAGTAGCAGTAATTGTCTGAATGAATGAACAATCAGATGTATTTTTTTCCTTTAATAAAAAAAAAAATTAGTTTCTCATGTATAAACTTGAAAATATTTTTCTTAATTTATTTTAATTTTTATAATAATATTTTTCCATAGGCTAAATAATACATACTCATATATATTTTCATATACTAAACAATATGTATTCTTATACAACAATTAATAATGTTATCTTCCTGATTTCTGAGATGCCTGCCTTGAGATGCATAGCCATCCAGTATGAAAAAACTCAAAAATATTGCCTGGTCCTTAGAACATATATCAAGCTCCTGGAAAATGAGAGCTGTCAATCTTTTAATACTTTAATGGTCAAACGTGTCAGATAGGCTAGGCTCCTCTAGTCTCCTTGGCTATGTCTGTTCCATTTCATAGCTCATGCTTGAAGACAAACTTTCATATAATCCATATTTCCTACATCCTTGTACACAAGGGCAGCTTGCCTATTAACTCCTTCAGGCAGGTTACATAGCAATCTTAGGCCTCACTTGAGCAGTGCTAATAGTCCACTCACTGCAGTCTTTTCCTCTCATGTAAATACATGTCTTCTAGAGGATATGATAGAATTATAGAATAAACTGGGTTGGAAGAGACTTCTGGTTGTCATCTGCTCAAATCCGTACCACTGAAAGCAGGGAGAACTTTGAAGGTTTCCCAGAGTCATGCCCAACTCAAGTTTTGGACATCTCCAAGAACCGAGATTGCACAACTTCTCTGTAACCTGTTCCAGTACTGCTTAAGCACTCCCACTGTGAAAGACACAGAATTTATGTCCACGCAGAATTTATTTTTCTGCCTTTTGTTCTTTCCCTGTACATCTCCAGGAAGAATATGAGTCCATCTACCCTTCAAGTAGCTGAAAACAGCAACCAGATCTTCCACTCTTTTTATTTCTGCTGGCTGAAAGCCAGCACTCTCGTATTCTACATCATGTACTCTAGTTCTCTGACTGTCTTGATGATCTCTGCTGGACTCTAGTATGTCCCTGTCTTTCTCTACTGGGTGGCCCAGAACTGGACACAGATGTAGTCTCATGATTGCCCGATAGGTAGGAACAGTCACTTCTCTTGACCTTCTGGATATACTTCTGCTATTGCTTTTAGGGCACTTGTATTTACCCTGTCCACCAGGACATCCAAGTCTTTTTCTGCAAAGGCTCTTAACAGCCAGTTAGTACCCACCTGTACTGTCCATGGTGTCTCTGCTTCCAAACTGCAGGACTTTTCTTCTGCCTTTGTTAAACCTCATGAAGATCTGGTCAGACTGTTGTTCTGTCTTGCCAAATTCCCTCTGAATAGCACTCCTGCTCTCTTCTGGCTTGACATTACTCAGAAAGTTGCTGAGGCACATTCCATTTCACTATCCAGGTTGCTGATGAAGCTATTAAACAGCTTTGGCTCTTGTATCAACCCAATGAGAAATACTGTTAATTATTGGCTCTTCTTCAACCCCAGAAGGCCAGACAATTCTTTCTCCGCCTTGCAGTCCAGTGGCATCCAGGCATGACTTTCCCAATTTTGCAACAAATATTCTACAGGATAGTCTAATAAACAGCCCCAAAAATCAATGTAGTTTCTACTGCTCTCCCCTCATCCACAGAACTAGTCGGCTTATCACTGAATGTAGTTAAGCTGGATAAGTAGGTTTTCTCATTTGTAGATCTCGTTTGACTCCTCTGAAATAACTTGTCCTTTTCTGTCTGGTAGTGGCTTCCAGGAATATTTTTCCCATAATCTTCCCAGAGACTGAGGTGGAGTTTACTGGTCTGTAATTCCCTGGATTTTCTTCCTTGCCATTTGTTGAAGATAGGTGTGACATTGTCCTTTTCTAGACATCAGGGGTTTACTTTGATGAATGTGACCTGATGAAGAGGTCTGTTTCTACAAAATTTCTCCATCTATTTACTAAAAGTGAGTTTAGAATGG
This sequence comes from Psophia crepitans, assembly GCA_013399095.1. Taxonomy (NCBI): domain Eukaryota; kingdom Metazoa; phylum Chordata; class Aves; order Gruiformes; family Psophiidae; genus Psophia; species Psophia crepitans. The sequence continues at coordinate 131,834 of VWZZ01007270.1, read as the reverse complement.
GACAGTGGAAAATACTTCCTTTTTTGGAGGAATTCCTGAAAATTATAGGCCTATCTTTTGACTATGCTATAATCATAGAATCACTAAGGTTGGAAAGAGCCTCTGAGATCATGAAGTCCAACCATCAAACTAACACCACCGTGCCTACTAGACCATGTCCTGGAGTGCTGCATCTATGCGTTTTTGTAAGATCTCCAGGGACGACGACTCAACCACCTCTCTGGGGAGCCTGTTCCAATGCCTCACTACTCTTTCCGTGAAGAAGTTCTTCCTAATATCCAATCTGAACCTGCCCTGACGCAACTTGAAACCATTCCCTCTCGTCCTGTCGCTAGCCACTTGGGAGAAGAGACTGACACCCTCCTCAACGGAGAAGAGTTTTCAAAACTAATCAGTATCATAAATGGGAATTTCTTCATGGACTTGCCTACTACAAACCTCCTGGATCATCCCAAAAATTTTAATAGTCAACAACAAAAGAGAGTGACATTCTCCAACTAGAGACAGATGGTGTTCCTACATTCAATGATGTTAAGACCTGTCTATTAATATTTTCAGCACAGTATTGTTTCTTTTTCTGTTTACAGAGTACTTCCAGGGCTGTCCAAAGTTTAATTCTAATCAGCCAAACTAAGATTGCTGTTAACAGTACTTTTCTTTCACTGATAGATACAAGGCAGGAGTGGCTGTTTATATATTGCATTATTATAAAGGTAAGCCTTGATTCATTGCAAATCAGTGCTTATTTTAGCTCTCTAATGGGGGTAAAAATAGACTTCTGTAAGTTGGGATGCTACCATAAGTGAATTCATTTACACAGGCGAAAACTTAAAACAAAAAGCGGGTTTCTTATATAGAGGCAGTAGCAGGAATATACGGAGTGTTTGATGATACTTTTTCTGGACTTCTATAAGCATTTATTTATATCTCCCCATTAGACAGGTCTAATTCTTCCTATTTGAATCACAGAACCCCAGTGGGACAGAAAGCGTATAGAGCTCTGTTGTAGCCTTCAGGTCTGTAGCATACTCCTAGACATTCCCTAGTATGTTTGCCTGCTGCCTCAACTAACTATATTTCATGTAAACTTTAATACATAAAATGCATATGCTTCCCCCCCGTCCCCACACAGATTACAAATGATCAGACAAAAGTCCTGGAACAAACAGTTAACTACTTCTACTTTTTCAGCCTTCACTACTCTTGCCAGATTCAACTAGAAAATAAATTGAATATTGGTAATCTTAACTATTTCTGGTTTTAATATTGGTTTCTTTACTATGACAGAATGGATATTTTTTTTAAGTCAACTTGAATTGAATCAGATATAAGAATGGTCACTATTAGAAAGATGTTACTTTTTAAGGTGAATGAAGACTGAATTCATTCGGATTATCCTCTTCATCTCCTTTGATCAAATTTTGTACCAGATAAATAATGAGTTAGAGATACAGCACTATATTACTGTCCCTCTGTGACTTTTTTCTTTCTTGTCTTTGCTGACAGCCATTGTCACAGTTTATATTCAAAATTTTGTTTCTCTTGCCCATTCTCTTTCTTTTTCAAATTAATTCTTCATTTCACTTTTTTTTTTAATTTTATTTTTTTAAGCTGATGGTAGGCTTACATAATTGTGTAAATTTCTACAACCTCCAGCAAAACTGCAGACTTATCTCTATAGCTGGTCTAATCCAGAACATGCCTTTCATTCCTTTAAGCATACAACAATTCCTTAGAACTTCTTGAATGTAAGACTCACAGAGACATTGGCTTCCAAGGATTTCTCTTTCCTGTTAATATTCTTTTCATATTAAAAATGGACTAAAACCTGCTAGTTATCTGGTCAGCTAACCTAACTAGTTGGAGTTCATTCAACTGTAGTCAGAACTGAGCAGTTGGTACTCACAATTTCTGGTTTCATAGTAAATAACTTATTTTTGTAAGTGTAGATAACTTTTTTTTTTTAGTATTTCCTTTTGACATGGCACTGAGAATGCAAAGTATTTTCAATAGCTTCCTTGTTTTACAATATACTAAAAAGTAATACCCATTTATGCCCAAACAATTGGTGCACCACAGCTCATTAAATCATTTTCTGAGTTAGTCTGGAGATAGAGTGATATTGTAAACAGCAGCAATAAAAATATAGATAGAAAATACACCACCTTCTTTTTTTTGTAGTCTTTCCTTCACAGTTGAAGAAAGCATACCTTTGAGGTAACTTCTCTTCCTAATTTATGCAACTTTCTCTTGCAAGTGTAAAGGAAAAATCATCTTGGCAAAGGTTGGTCATGTTTTCTAATGATCACTAAAGACATATTACTTTTCCAGGATTCAACTCAGGATGTTTGCCTGTATAAACTTCAGATTTATCCACACTTGACAGGGTTGCTATTTGAATCCCTATGGGTTTAGTACTGTCATGGTTTAACCTGTCAGGCAGCTAAAACAACCACACAGCCCTGTTTGCTCACTTCCCACCTGCCCCCCCTGCAGTGGCGTAGGGTTGAGAATCAAAAATAAAAAAAAAAGGTGAAATCTGTGAGTTGAGATAAAGACAGTTTAATAGGACAGAAAGGGAAGAAAATAAGTAATAATAATATTTAGAATATACAAAACAAGTGATGCACAGCACAATTGCTCACCAACTGAAGCAAATACTCTGCTAGTTCTTGAGCTGAACTCCCTCTCAGCCCACCTCCCAGTTATATGTGGAGCATGATGCCATAGGGTATGGAGTATCCCTTTGGTCAGTTTCAGTCAGCTGTCCTGGCTTTCTCCCCTCCAAGTTTCTTGGGCACCCCTCGTTGGCAGGCTAGTATGAGAAGCTGAAAAGTCCTTAACTGCTTGGCAACCACTGAAAAAGTCGGTGTGCTGTCAGTGTTATTCTCATACTAAGTCCAAAATACAGCACTATACCAGCTACTAGGAAGAAAATTAACTCTCTCTCAGCTGAAACTAAGACAATTACTCAGGAGCACACAAAGTATACATATTTCAATTGCTCATAGCATATAGCTTTAACAGATGTAGAATCCATGCTAATCAAATCCTATTTTTGTATCTCTGCAATGGGCAAAAAAATGAATAAGAGAGAGCTACTAGTGTTTACAGGGGCATGTTTTGGGGTTTTTTTCTATCTCGAAGTGTTATGGTCTCGTTATTTTGTGGAAGGGCATCGGCTGGAGAATTTGAACTACAGTTTTTAAGAATGACCATAATCTCTAAACATTTAAGCATCACCCTGAGGACAGCAACACCTTGCAGTATCTCAGAAACAAACAAGAAAAGTCAGTAATGGGAATTGTTTCCTACAGCTCCCCAGAAGTTCCTCGCACTGCATGAATGGGAGGAATACATCCTCAGTGGCTTTTGCTGCAGTTACTCAGATCCACTTAGAGTTATTAGAATAATTTTCCCAAGAGAACCTGTGGAAGAAAACCATCAACTTTAAAAAAAATGAAGGCCTTTTTGAGAATATAACTTCTATTGCCAGATTGTCCATTATAATTTTGACATTATTGCCAGTAAATTCATTTGAAAATTATAAAATTAACCCATAAAGGCAGCACTGAAGTAATTAAGTGTTATAATATAAGTAAAATTCTAGCATAGAAAATTACAGTTTTCTGGCTGTTGCCTAGTTTAATTAAAATAATTATAAATATGAGATTCTAGAACACTTCATACCAGAACACCGTATCCCTGGAATTTCATCTCTGGTGCCAAATTACAAAGAATTAAAGGAGAAAAAGCAATTTTCCACAGTATTCTTCACTGATGAGTATTGATAGAACCTAAGTTATAGCCTAATGTAATATGTTGTATGTATATGCAAGCACAGATTTATTGCAGAAAGATATATGAACTCCTGCACTAGGAGCACTTCATTTGGTGCATAGTTTTGGACGTATGATGCAGAAGCATGTCCACAGCTACAGTCTTATCACTTTCATCCTCCTGAGATCGTGCTTGAAACTAAATCGTTATTTTTTATACATATGTCATGTATAAATTTTTTTATACATGTCACAAAGAATAATATATGATTAGCTTTATGGTTTGACCATGCTGTTATACAAAAGACTGATTTCATTTTACTACTGTCTATAATTCACATTTGAGCAGATTAGTTTCTTTTTCTACTAAAAATACCAAAATATCCAGTACTCCCTCTCACCCTGAAGCAGAAGAGGCCAAACTTTATTTCTTAGTGTCAGATGAACATATTACCACACTTTCTTTGAATTCAGCTTCCATAAATTTGAGTCTGATCTTTATAGTTGCACACAGGACACTGTATAATGCCTTCTCTTTCTCCGAGAAGGCAAAAGACCCATAAACGTTTCCTCCCTCCGGCAAGCACCATTTTAAAACGTTTCAGCAATTACTTAATGTACCAAAACCAGTAGCAATGATGCAATGCAGTGCTACTGAACACAGGAGATGAGGACACTATAAAAAGTATAACATTAATTTATAAACTCTGAAGATAAGCAAGTCAATCACCTGCCAAACCAGGAACCTTTAGGAAACTGGAAATATAATTTTTTTTTCATAATATAAGTTTGGGCTCGCAAATCTGTCAACTATGCTTAAATAAACAAAAAAATCACACGTGCTAGTCAATACTTGGAAGGAAGACCTCTAAGAAAAATTCAAATACTGCAAGGCGTAGTTTAGGATGATAATGAATATTTTTAAGATTTTGTATTGACTAATAAAGACACACTGTGATACGGGAGTATATCTCCTGTCTTTTAGGCAAAAAGTAAGTAAGAGTTCTGTACAAACAATGATCTTTAGAGACTTTTGGTTTATCGTAATGTGAGCCAAGCAAAGAAAGGGGTTTTGTTTACTTTATGGCTTATAAGAAGTGGATAAGGCAGATAAGGATTGTCTAATCTTACAGTGCTCTGACTAAATATTGATGTGAAGCTGAAGTTCTATTACACGTTTTACAACAGAGCTATTAAATAACAAAGGAAATTTTAGCACTTCAAGCAACAGGGAAACATAGAGCTTTGAGTTAAGCTCTGAAGCAGGTGGGTTTAGAGGGAACAAAGAGACCCAAATGTCTCATTCTAGGATCCAAAAAACCTGCAAGTACTCTGAACTAGAAGTGGCCTGAAGAAATAAAAAAGAAATACAGGGAGCAAAGCTGTGTCTGTAAACACTGTCCTCTTCTATTTTTTTTTTCTGCTCTTTATGGCTGTCTTCACACTGTAATCATAAGCTGATATGGGTTTATTTGGACTCAGAAAAAATAATTACTTATATTTTAGCTCTTCTCACATGTATTAGTGTTCATGACATAATGTATAATTTATCGACCAGAGCTGTCCAGGGATCATCAGTGATGTAATTTTTTAGTGGGAAATGTGCCATAACAAAACATTTCTAGAAAATGTGACAGTTTTTCTGAAACTTTCATATTTCTAATAGAATTTCTAGTCAAAATAAGAGAAGAAAGTAGAAGGAGAAACAGGTGCCACTCAAAAATGAGTAAATGTTTTCTTTTCCTACTTATGTCAGCTACTGACTGAAGGAATACAAGTAATTGGATTTGGACTTTCTCCATTCCCTGGTAAATACCAAGGATGCAACAGAGATTTAATTCAGTTATTTAAGTACTTTAGCTCTATGCACAGAAATAGATGTCTACAGAAGAGTTAAAATCATAAGGAAGTCTATAGCAGTACTTCTCTCAAGTACACTCCCACAAATACAAGAGTTTGTAGCTCTCGACTTGAAAAAAATGTATTTTCTTCTATAGATTAAGATTTCTTTGAAAACCTGAAAAGTATCATGGACTGACAAAGATTTTTCTCACCCAGGACTAAATAGCACAGTTTAAAATATGCTACAGACTTCAGAAAGCAAATAAGACCTGTTTTCTGCCTGGAGAAGCATATAAGTCTAATTTTAGACATGACAGAACAAGTGAGCACAACAAATAGTGGGGGAGGGTGGGAGCTGAAGAGGGTTGCACTAAGAAGATTACATGGTTACTTAGGTTCATTTCATGCATATCTTGATAGTATCACTGTTTCATTTGTATATAACATTTCTAAAGATTCTGTAAATATTCCAGAAATAGTTGGAGAGGGCATAGAAAGAAGAGGGAGAAATGTGCATTAGATTTAGCAGAAATGAAAGAGGTGATGAAGAGAATCAGTTCTGTATAGAAAATAATGGTCTGTATACAGGCTCTTTTGTTTTTCTATGTGACCTTCAAGCCATCAAAGGATATTCAGATGATAACCTGTCTCATCTCATCTGTGTCGAGGCACTTAAATTTTAGACTTTCTCTTTTGTTGGGTATCTAAACATAGCTCTGCTGAATAGTTCCAGAATAACTGTGTTAGTAAACTTTTAAGCCTTACTGTAGTTTGTGGATGGAGTGTGGGAAGGTCCTTTGTTATGTGTGAGGGCAGGTGCTCAAATGGTTGATCAGAACTCAGATCTCACCTCCCGAGGGAAGACTGTCATTAGAGGAAGCAAGGCAATTCTATGTTGTGTAGGATTAACCTTGGCTAAGGGTGTGATGCCCACCCAGTCACTCTCTTGCTCTCCTTGGCAGCAGGAGAAAGGGAGAAAATTAGATGAGAAAGCTCATAGAATCATTAAGGTTGGAAGAGATCTCAAGGATCATCTAGTCCAACTGGCCCCCTACCACCTATTACCCACTAAACCATGTCCCAAGTACCACATCCAACCTTTCTGTAAACACCCCTAGGGACAGTGACTCCATCACCTTCCTGGACAGCCTGTTCCAATGCCAAAACATGGGTCAAGATAAAGATGGGGAGATTGTACACAGGTAACTGTCATGGGCTAAAATAGATTCAGAAGGTGAGAAACAAAGACAAACACTGAGGCAGCACCTTTCCTCCTCCATTTCCCAAGCTCAACGCCTTCACTGCAGATTCTTCTACCCACCCCTGAGTAGCAAAGGGAGGATGGGGGCCAGTTTGCAGTCAGTACATAGTGTTTTCTCTCTCTTGCTCCTTCCCCATCACACTTTTCCTCTGCTCCAGCATGGGCTTTGTCATGGGCTGCAGTCCTTCAGGTAAAACGTCTGTTCCACTGTGGTTATCTCCATGGGCTGCAGGGGAATCTCTGATGCTTGGAGTGCCTCCTCCCTTCCTCCTTCTCTCACGTTCCTTCTGCTGTTTCTCTTTGTTTTGGGTTTTGGTGGTGTTTTTTGTTTTGTTTTGGGTTTTTTTTTCCCCAGATTTTTTTTTTTTCCCCTTCCTTCCTCCCTTCTCCTTTCTTTCTGTCGGGCATTTTTTGCCATTTCTTAAATACATTTTTCCAGAGGTGCCACCATCTTGGCTGAAGGGCTCAGCTGTGTCCTGCTGGGGGGTTTGTTGGAGTCAGCTGGAACCAGCCATGTCCACCAGAGGGCAGCCCCTGGCCCCTTCTGACAGAGGCCAGACACCACACTCGCTCAGCACAGGTACTAAATCCTTGTTGTGTACACTCAATACGTTTTTTTTTCCCCCTCCATCATCGTTACCCATCTTTTCTATGTCTACTAGCTAAGGTTTAGTAGGTGGACTTCTATCGCAGGTTTTCACCTGTGAGAGGGAGGGGTGACCTCCTGGACATTAGGAACAATGAATTCAAATAGTTCAAGCTGAGGAATCTGAAAATATCTAAGCTTGCTGGTCAAGTCATTGCAAATGTCTGAAAAAGTTTTTATCTTCTATTGAGCACAGGAATCAGTAGAAGGCTCAGCACTGTGATCAGAGGCACATACTTCTGCATCCCTGGACTAAGCATCTGCTGAGGAAGCTCAGGCCCCTGATTATAAATGTTTTCTGTTGTATGCTTGCAGACCTGGGACAGTCACCCTTCAAGATGAGCTTGAAAATCATGAGGAAAGGATGTGCAAGTCCAGGGTGCTTCTGAAGGCAGAATAAAATTAAGTTGCCAGAAGTGTTTAAGCCAGATATAGGGCCAGGGAGCTGAACGGTTTGGAAGGGTTTGTCTGCTAGGCGGTAATATGGGTTTGGATGCTCTTTTGCTGTTTTTCTCTGACTGCACTATAGAGCTGTAGATGCTGAAATTAATCTTGACATAACAAGACAGACCGTATGGTTTGCTTCTTCCATTACTCTACTGCTAGTAGCACCAGACATGAAATACAAATACAGAAAAAAGGAAAAAGAGGAAAGAGAGAGAAAGAGAGAAAGCAAGCACCTAGAAGAGGTGATAGAGTAACCACAGACCAGTTAGTGAAACTGTACTACAATATTTCTGGTTGCACAGAATCTTTCCAGTTCTGGACCACCAAAGACAGCGATATCTAAGGAGATTCAGCAGTTTATAGACTGTGATATTAATGTTTGCTCTACATCTCCACTTTCCCTGGTAAGATAACTATCAGCTTCAGCCATTCTTCCTTTCCCTGCCTCCTCCTGGTCTCATCCTTATTTTCAAATAACAGTGGAGTTAGTACCAGTCTAGTCTATATTGTATAAATAGTTGGTTTTTTTAATTGTTTTGAATCTTCAACTCTGATTTTCAAACTCAAACTGAGAAAAGAATTTACTGATTGCCTTAATATTCAAAGGTCTTTCTAGAAAAGGAGATGAGAACTTTTCAAAGTACTTTGCTTCCTACTTCTCCCATTTTATCAATTTACTCAGGGAAACTCATATTTGGGTAAATAATAGTAATGCTTTCTGGTAAAAAATTAAGAATGTTATATAAAACAGCTTGATGTAGGCTATTTAGAATGAAAATGCAAAAAAAAAAAGAGAATAATCCATTTTTGGAAGTAAAATCCAATTGTTTATTACTTTCTAGATATGGGAATAAAGGAATACAAATGAAGAATTAAAGATTCTCAACTGTGTTAAGAACACTAAAAAGCAAATCATACTAATGGGAAAATCATACTGGATATGTCAGTTTACTTGTGTCAGAATAAAGGGGGAAAACTGCTTTCTAACAACAAATACTGTTTCTCTGAGTTGTGCTTTAGATACAGAAGTCAGTACAGGTTGTTACTCAAAGTATAAAGCTGGTTTTAAACAACCTATGTCGACTTTCTGGCCTTGGCAGAATTTGCGACATCCAAGAGGTACTAGCTGCTTAATATTCTTGAGGGACCTTCCACTGCTTAGGTATTGTCAGAGCACCACACGCATGCATTGTGTTCCTGTCAATGTTCCTCCTCTTACCAAGGCTGCTCTAGAAATCAGCTAGTCTGGCTCATTGCCCACTTAGATTCCCTTTCCACTCAGGAAATCTTCAGTGGAGAAGTCTTGTCTGTCTTCTATTTCTAATGCGATATCTGGCCCTAACTTTCAAGCAAACTGTAGAAATCTTCTGAGTAGTTTCTACCTACCCCTAGGCTTTCTTCTCCTGTCATTTTAAGTTTTTACCTGTTCTACTATGAATAGCACTGTCTTTGGTGTTCATCTGCTACAATAAAACTACCTATATGCTGTATTACTGGGTAACATTGTGCAGTTCAGATCAACCTCACTTTCTGTTCTCCTGAAGTATTCATCTAATACTTCTAAGCTCTTTGTAGTCCTTTGCCCTCCTCAGTATTCATAAGATACTCCAAAGTACTGCTCTCTCTGTTTTAATTAATGTGTTGCTTAAACCTTCTTCCAGATTGTTAATAAAAATGTTCATTAAAATTGACTTAAAACTAACCATGGAGCAACTCTTTGGATATCTCCGCTACTATACCTTACTTGAGATATCTAAGAACTGATTAGCCCAAGAATATCTGTTTGTAAAGCTTTCAATATATTTAGCAGAAGTCACGATACATTGACTGTGGGAGAAGCCTACAATCAATGTGAAATTCACACACATTAGTTTTAAATAAAGTATCTTCCGAGTCTTGGCTGTCATTTAACATTTAACTCTATCCACATTTGTTATGTTTAAGAAATGGATGAACTAATGAAGTTAAAAAATTGTTTAAGGACTGAAATCAGAATAATTAATAAATGAAGCAATAAGAACTTGACTAGTGCTGCAAAAAATAGTTTTTGTATATATGACCCATGTCTAGCATATAATAATCTTTAATTACCATTGTAATATACTCTTTAATGCATAATGTAATGAATTTTAATTGATTGATTAATTTAGTTGATTCACATCTGTAGAAATAAATGTTTCAGTTATTACATACTTATATTAATTACCACACGACAGTCTAAGAAATTTTAATAGTTCTGACACATTTCAGTTGTCTTTCTTCATTGTATATCACTGAGTAGAACAGTACGAAATACCTAAGCACGTTACAATCAAAAGACTATTTTTATCTTCACCAGGTTTGAGAACAGATCTATACATCGTATATGTTTTACAGTAAGTCTTTTCAACAAAAAAAATCCTTTCTTAGTTTTGGTTCAGATTTATGAACAACCTGCACTTTTCTGTAGCCCCCAAGGCTACAATTCTTTGGATTTAACTGTAGTTAAATTAGATACTAGTTAGGACTAGTATCTAATAGAGTGGTAAAAGTAGACAACTTCCATAAATCATCATGTATCCACTTTTTCTGGATGATATTATTCCTGTATGATTCATGTTGCTTATAGCAGAAGTTTACAGTATAGTTTTATGTTATTTGCTTATAAGCTAATTGAGTGTTTAGTTTTTAAATACTGAAGCTAAAGATGCAGAAAAATGGGACAGGATATTTTCATTCATATAGTGAAGATTTTGGTCCTGATCCTGCAATAACTTATGTATTCATAGTTAATCCCTGTTCAATTGGATTTAACAGGATCCTATTCGTGTTTAAAGTTAATGGAGTCTTTAGGCCATTTAAGGGCGTAATAGAGGTATAGAACACTTTTGTAAAGGCGGGTACACAACTTCCGCATGAATCTTGTGCTTTTCTAGACCTTGGATTTATGAATATCCTCTAAGTTTAGAAACTTTAAATTTAGTCTTTTATGTATCTAAAAAGCCAGTCATGTTAAATTCCATTTATAGGCAAAGGAGAGATGGTTATGATTCAATGCAACTATTTTAAATGTATTTTTGTGGTTTTTTTTTTTTGGTTGGGTTTTTTTTGTTGGATGACTAGTTCTTTTCAGGGAGTAGCAAAAGCAGAGTGGGTCTACAAGGGAAAATAATGTGGAAGATGACCACAGTACAGGCAGAGCAATTACTGCATTGACAAGGGTATTTGAGCAGGGCAGGGCTGCTGGCAATAACAGGCTCCATTCACAGCCCAGCAATCTGTGGCGAGGTAATGAGTCGGGTCCGACATTTGAGCAGCCAGACAAAAAACTTGAATTTTCTAAAACGCATCATTTAGGAAAAAAAAAAAGCAGGCTTTAACAATGGGAAGAAGAAACATATTTTATTGTTGAGTAGTGTAATATATTCTGAATATTCTTGAAAAAGTTTTAAAATATTATAATTTACCTGACTGTCAGTTCTTATGCCACAAGACCTGGATCAAGGGTGTTGTCCTGTACAAAAGCCCTGAAAAACAGTCTACAAGAATCATTCTTTCTCTTTGCTCTGGTAAATGGGAGAATGTATAATTTGCTAGAGCTAAGAGTATCTCACATGAACGCCTTGACACTTTGTTGTGTTCCACAATATCCACTATTGAATCAGTATGCTCAGCAGTTCGTGAAGAAGATGGGATAAGATTCTTTTCATTTTTCAAATTGTGCTCATTAGATGAAGCCTTACAGCTTGTGAAATCTTTGTGCTAAGGGTTTTGCAGTGAAAGCCATTGTCTGCCCACTTGGCCTGATTGAGCAAGAGAGATGTCTGTGTGCATATAAGTGGGTAATCATCTTTCCTTTACATTTCTTTATGGTTGTTATCCAAAGAAAAGTGAGGGAATGAAAGGAAAGTATCTGGGTTAATTTGGCAGGTTTGAAATAATGCTGGAATAATATGCACACTGTATGTGTGCGCTATCTGTGTCTGTGGCATATACTGCTGAGCTATGTAGGGTATGTTGGTTTATATATCATGCTCTAGATAATATTTTGTGCCATCATTTTCTCCTAATTGATTTACATGTTAATTTGCAAAAACACAGTCACAGCATTGTCTGGTCATAATATTGCTGAAAAGAATATAATTTAAATAAATTAAACACGTTAGTCCTCTAAGTCATACTTGGTCCTTTAAGTCATACTTGTACCATACATCTTTACAAACAGTATTCCCTTCCCCTGCCCAAAATTACTTATAATTCCATGAATATAGGGAAGTTTTTCTATCTGACTGCGTCAAACCAAGAATTCAATGTACTGTGTTTGATTTTTGTCTTCTAACTTCAAACTATGTAGAATATAAATTTTCCTTAGCCTTTCCATCCTCATTATGTGACTCATATTTAGGACAAAATGGAAGCCAGTATCCTGTATGAGATAAGGATGAAAAGTTGTAAATCAGAATACATTTTTTAACAAGGATTAAAATCCAGGCACTGTAATAGTAACTAGCAACTATTATGGATTTTTAGTTAAATATTCAATATCAACAGCCATGTGTTGATATAATGAAAAAATGATTGCAGATATTACTCCATAAATCCATTTTCTCTTCCCTCTAAGTAGCAGGTTTTGTGCTTTCTTCTCTTTTTAATAAGTTGTATTGCGCTTCAGAAAATGGATCTTAAATTAAAAAATGTCTTCAACTCAAATGTTAAAGTCTGTACTAAGCATGTCTATTAATTTGTTTTCAAACCAAAATACTGTTAGAAAGAAACTGGTAGATTTTTTGAGTTGAGAACTACCTAAACTGGTGGAGGGTACACTTCTCAGCAGTTTTGAATTGACTTGATTTATAGAGAATGTGCTGGGCCACATCTTTTGTGAAAGCAACTGAAAGTATCAGTCAGCGTGTGATAGAAGGTACTACACTGAGTGTAGTTTGTGAGCACAAAACCCTGCAACTACAATCACATTTAAGGTCGTCTGGACCAAGCCCTGTGGCTCTCTCTAAGACTGTATCTTTATTTACTGACCAAAACTGTAGAAACTGTTCTAGTTTATGCAGAATTAATCATGTGCCTCTTCCTAAGTTTGTCTAAAACTATGAACACTGGAGTGGGTGCCTGCACGTCAAGAATTTTGTATCATCATGGCAAGAAGACTTCCTGTGCCCAGTATGCAAAAACCATGCTCCTAAATAAGAAGCGAGGCCGAGATGATAGCAGTAGAGTACAGTTGATACCGTACCAAATCCTTAAGCCAAAAAGGCTCAAGATGGACTGCTACTGAGTAAAAAACCAGGAATTCTCAGTGTAGACAACTGGAAAGTTTATACCTGAGAAGAGACCTCTTAGCTGATGCTGTCAATATAGATCTTGCCTTAGAAGACTAGCAGAATTTGGTATTGAATTGGACTTTCTAGGATCTCAAAGGCTAGAATGGTGAGATAATTTTCCACTTTCTGTCCCTGCATACCATCTTCCATAGGATATACAGAAGTAGTTTTTCTAAAGGGGGTCTCCATTACGTGCATTGCACATAAAGAACACTGAGAGGTTCCACAATCAGATAACATAGAAAAGAATAGAATAGAATAGAATAGAATAGAATCATTAAGGTTGGAAGAGGCATGAAGCATAGTCAGTCTTCATTTACACTGTCCATTCATGATGCTAATGATGTAGCTATGCCAAAATAATATGGTATTCCCTCTCATCAGACATCGTTTATGATCATTTGTGTTCTTCCCATACACTCAGAGGCCGCACTGAAAAATCTAGTATCTGATTAGAGAATTATCTGAGCAGGTTTTTTAAAAGAGCTGTTCTTGTTTAAATATTCACTGTTATTTTTCTTTAAGATCAAGGCTCTATTATTCAAAACACTATAAGAATACAGAGCTTAAATAAATTATAATCTGTCTCAAATAATTTGCAAATTAAACGATGCAATTCTGAAGTGGGTCTTCTGTCTGCTCATTGGGCATACTAATTTTAATTTCTAATATCATAGGATGTCCCTAAAGTAGAATAATATCTGTCACAAATCTTCTCTTTCCTGTGGACTGCTAAGATTTCTGACTTCTAAACATTACCTGCACTAGTCAATAATTTTGGAAAAGTGACTTTTCAGTGGGTAACAGCAAAGGAAAAAAGCCGAGCATAGGTTTTGTAAAGCTCATTTAAAGTCTCTTTTTTCAAGTATTTCAAATACCTGAAGCTGTTAGAGATTAAGCAAAGAGACTGTATCTGAAATGTTAGAATAAACACTAATAGAGATGTCTAAATAGGAGGAGTACCTGTTATTGGTTATCAGGGAGATCAATCATCAAAATTGCATCAGCTCATTTGAGTACTGAAGTTTCATTTTTGTTTTACGCTTGTCTTCTTGATTGAGCTAGTGTTCTGCATTTACATTAGTAGAAGTGTAGTCAGTTAATCAAGGGTAGTCGTTATTCACATAATAACATTTATAAGACCACATTTAAATACTGTCAACAGTTCTAGGCCTCCCAATACTTTAATAAACTTGAGCAAGGATCACAAAGCTGGACATCTGGAGCACAAAACTTTTGTAGAGCTGTTGGGGGAGCTGGGCATTTTTAATATCAGGCAGGAGGAGTTTTCGTACTAGGCACTTTCTAATAAGAGGAGATGATCAAAAAAGATGGAGTTGGGCTCTTTCCAAAGCTGTGCAGAACTTTTTACTTTGAAAAAAGGGAGGTTCCAGCATGACATAAATAAAATAAAATAAAATAAAATAAAATAAAATAAAATAAAATAAAATAAAATAAAATAAAATAAAATAAAATAAAATAAAAATTATTGGGATAATTAAACACTGGAATAAATTGCCCAGAGAAGTTGTGGAATTTTTATCTTTGGAGGTTTTTTGAGACCTGACTGGACAACCTTTTGTTCTGAATTAGTGGTTGACATTGCCTTGAACAGGATGCTGGATTATATGACCTCCTGAGGAAACATGAATTTATTCTATAACTCCATGATTTGAAAATACTTATTGCAATGGGTTAAACAGCATAAAACTTGTACACACATGTAGTACATGCAAAAAAATAATTAAAGGATGTGCAG